>JASEVX010000001.1:186090483-186342983 GCA_031761405.1 Serripes groenlandicus
GGTGGAATACCATTGGGCAGGAACCCCCAAGTCACAGTGGTCATGGTGGAATACCATTGGGCAGGCACCCCCCCCCCCCATAGTCACTGTAGTCATGGTGGAATACCATTGGGCAGCCACCCCAAGTCACAGTGGTCATGGTGGAATACCATTAGGCAGGACCCCCAAGTCATTGTGGTCATGGTGGAATACACCATTGGGCAGGACTATCCCCCCCCCCCCTCCCCTGTCACAGTGGCCATAGTGGAATACCATTGGGCAGGCCCCCCCCCCCCTCCAGTCACAGTGGTCATGGTGGAATACCATTGGAAGGAACCCCCCCAGTCACAGTGGTCATGGTGGAATACCATTGGCAGGACCCCCCCCCTGTCACTGTCATGGTGGAATACCATAGGGCAGGACCCTCCCCCCCCAGTCACTGGTCATGGTGGAATACCATAGGGCAGGACCCCCCCCCCCCCCCCCCCCCAGTCACAGTGGTCATGGTGGAATACCATTGGGCAGGACCCCCCCGTCACAGTGGTCATGTGGAATACCATTGGGCAGGAACCTCCCCCTGTCAAAGTGGTCATGGTGGAATACCATTGGGCAGGACCCCCCAGTCACTGGTCATGGTGGAATACCATAGGGCAGGACCCCCCCCCCCCCCCCCCCCCCCCCCAGTCACAGTGGTCATGGTGGAATACCATTGGGCAAGACCCCCCCGTCACAGTGGTCATGTGGAATACCATTGGGCAGGAACCTCCCCCTGTCAAAGTGGTCATGGTGGAATACCATTGGGCAGGACCCCCAAGTCACTGTGGTCATGGTGGAATACCATTGGGCAGGACACACTCCCCCCCCCCCCCTGTTACAGTGGTCATAGTGGAATACCATTGGGCAGGAACCCCCCCACCCCCCAGTCAGTGGTCATGGTGGAATACTATTGGGAAGGAACCCCCCCCCAGTCACAGTGGTCATGGTGGAATACCATTGGGCAGGCACCCCCAAGTCATTATCTTGGTAACAAATTGAGTTTAGTGCAGAATTAATGTTGAGCAGCTTCTCTTTGTCCACAATATTAACAACTCTGTTCTCTAACTTAACGCTTTCTGACGCCTCTGCAGCAGACTGCTTTTTGAATACCATTGGGCAGGACCCCCCCCCCCCCCCCCCCCCCCCCTATAACCCTATAAAAATATTCTGCTGTATATTAAATAGACCAACCTACCTGTATAGTGATAGGACCTGATTCTTCCATATGAATAAATATAATCAGAAACAACATTAATGTGCTCAAAAAATCCATTTGGAAGGTAGAAACTCAGCATTTAGCTCTTAAACGAAATAAAGTTAATACTTGAACCTTTTTTGTATAACAGTTTATTGAATTTCTTTTCAATTCAATTTGACTGTCTGATTGAACAGAAAATGCCTCCAGAATTACAAATTGACTTTCTCATTGCCCCACTACATTTCAAAAGTAATCATTTCCCACATACAACACATCTGCAGTAAACAACTATGTAAACAGGAAAATGGGAAATCTCTGGAAAAAACATAATAGCTGAAAAGAGTTAAAAACATTGTGGCAAGACGAGAATTTGCTCATCATGCAATCTCTCTTTTTGCTTGTGTTTTTTACAAGTCATCTGATGGAGAAAGTCAAAATGCGACTCTGAGAAAGGTTTAATAGAACTGGTTTGTCAAATTTGGATGTTTTCTGGGCATTTTGCAGTAAAATTATCAATGTCTGTCTGGATGTAGCATAAGTCCTGCCACTTGAAAAGCTGCATTTAGCTCAGTTTAAATTCTGTCCCTAATATAGACGCATCTGCAGCAGACAGCTTTTTGAAAACATAGTGACAAAAGAAGAAATTGCTCAAAAAGAACAATTTCTTCTTTTGCCACAATGTTTTCCACTTTTAGTCATAGGTTATCCATTCAATTATAGAGATTTTTCCTTTTTTTGACAAAATATGTTCAAAGTCGTCTGCTGCAGAATTGTCCTATGAGGAAAAAGGGTTAATAGAACTGGTTTGTCAAATTTGGATGTTTTCTGGGCATTTTGCAGTAAAATTGTCGATGAGCATGTATTTCGGATGTAGCATAAGTCCTGCCACTTGAAAAGCTGCCTTTAGCTCAGTTTAAATTCTGTCCCTCGTACAGAAATATTCCAATGCCTATGAAGTAGACGACTTTTGAAATCATTGGGACAAAAGGATAAAATATTTTGCCACAACAATTTCAACTCAAACCCTAGTGAAAATAAACAACTGGAATACCACTGGTATTCCACTGGTATACTTTGCCGGTATTTCTACTGGTATACCAGTGGTATGATTCCACTGGTATTCCAGTGGCATTCCACTGGTATTCCAGTGGCATTCCACTCGTATTCCACTGGTATACTGGTGGTATACCGGTAGAAATACCGTCAAAGTATACAACCGGTATACCACCGGTATACCAGTGTAATACCACTGGTATACCACCAACCATTGAAATATACCAGTGCAACTCCAGCAGAATACCAGTGGATATCATTGAAATTCCACTGTCAATACCAGTGAAATTCCAATACAGTACATTCCAGTTAGTCCACAAATCTCAACTTGTCACTCCTGGTCAATCAAGTCAAATATAATTCCATCAAATATAGTCATAACAGGTTTAGGTGGTGTGTGTCAGCTGAGCCCTGGTAGCTCAGTCGATAGTGATATGGGCTGTCAATGCAAGGGTTGTGAGTTTGAATCCCAGCTCGGCTAACATTCTTTAAGTCATTTGACAAAAGTCACTTTGACATGCATCATTCACCAATGGGCTGTTTAATAGTATATGTGGAAATGCAGCCAGTTGCTTGGAAAGTATGTTGTGGTAAAACCAGGAAACGCAAGAGTAGGTGAACGGGTTGCCATCAGATATGACTGAAATTTTTTTGAAAACGGAGTTAAACCCTTATCAATAAAACAGGCAGTGTTTCAGTAGAATATATACATATATTTATGTTTTTATGATAATGATGATTGGTGGAAATACATTAAGATCATAAAAGCATATGGCACGTATTGCTATATAATTATATACTGCAAATTAAGGCTGCATAAATTTTCGCTCAGCAAAAAGACAACAAAAAAGCAAATTATCATTTTCAATATATGCACTTCTTTCCAATATATATTCACAATTTGAATGTTAATTCAGTCTATCCATGGGATATTTCCCGGACACAAACTTTCTTATTTTTCCTAAGACATCAACCCAATCTTCCGTCTCCTCCCTTTGGTTTTTGGCCGGAAAGCTCTCGAAAATGAAACCTTCAATTACATAAAATATAGTTTGTCATTTTTATCTGAAAATAATTATACAATTGGAATGAAACTGCAAAATGAAACAGCTTATCAGTAAAGGACATTTGTATAAAATTAAGGCATTGAATCTAGGAGATATGTCCTCTTTACAAAAATATTATTTTTGTCCCCTTTACATACAAAATATTTTTTTGTATTTTATGATAACACAAGTCATAATACACACCTTCAAAACACCAGAAAAAATAATGAAAATATTTAAAGATTTTGGCAAAAGAAACTCAAGCTTTTGTAAGACACTACTTAAATAAGATTGTGTCTATTGCAGCCATCTGTTATCTCTATTGAATTTGGAAAGTTTTAGTTTCCAATCAATTTCTAGTATACATGCACATATTTAGCTTTATGGCAGAGAGCAGTGCAACATTTACTATAACTCACTTCTTAATGCCTCAGTTTCATTGACATCCCAAGCATTTGTCAAGATGAGTTCCAGGATACTTAGGGCCAGCTTCTTCCTACTTTTGGAGATGTTAATGTAAGTCTCCAACTTTTCCACGGACATGTCCAACAGATGCCAATCCTGAAAAGTAAATGAAACAGTGAACATGGTGCATGTAAGCTTATAAATATGGAACGCCTTTACTGTCTTACTATGTTGTATTGTATTATACGCAGTACATTTTCATGTATACGAGGTACATATTTCATTTGACGTGGTACATATTTCATTTGACGTGGTACATTTTACATGATATGCAGTGCATTTTGTATAATATATCGTGGTTATTTAATAATATGAAGTGCACAAGTATGAAGATACAGTAGAATAACCATTATATAGTGTGCAAACAACGTCATATGCAATACAAACAACATTATATGCAGTCTATTCTTCAATACGTGTGGTGGTACTTTGATTATATGCGGTGGTTTAAACTTTATACACGTTTACATTGGGGATGATCATACTTTCCGGCATTCTCCGGAATTATTTCCGGAAATTACCGAGCATGACAGATAGGTTTGAACATCAACACCGTCTAATCAATTTTAAAAAGGTCTTGTGCAACAATCTTTATGAAAAGTGTACACATTTTCTAAATAGACAAGATGCAGAATGTCGTCTATGCAGGCGATCTCTGATTGCTGAAGCAGACAACTCTTGAAATCATTATGGCAAAAGGATAAATTGCTCATCTTGAGAAATTTCTCCATTTGTCACAATGCGTTCAACCAACCCCTCTTCAATAATCATACTTTCATTTATTAAGATTTTCTATAGTTTTGCCGTAACTTCATCTGATGCATACTTGTTGTATTACGGAAAAGATTTAAAAATGTGTTTAAGTTACCTCTTGGGTAATGTTCCCTCATAAAAACAACTTTAAATTCCCCAGCAGCTTCTGGAAGTAAGAGAAATAACTTGAAAAGTAATTTACATGATATATTTGATTTTGTCTTTGGGAAAAAACATAACTGTCTTATCATAATCCTCACAAGTTGACTGAAGCTTCTAATAAGCATATGTAAGTACATGTAATATTCTAGTGCTATAACATAAGACTCCGTTGACAAGCACTCGAGCTTATGAGAGGTCATATATTATTGGACTAGTAATATTCAGACTTTAGATTTTAGATTTTGATCAGGCTGCAAATCATGCCGAATGAACAGACCAATTTCGTCTAGAGCGGATTTCAGTGCAGACGACGACATTCTGCCACTCGTGTATTCAGAACATGTGTACACATCTATTTATAAATTATTCAAGCGCTTTTTTTTTAAATTGAGTAAACGGTGTAAATGTTAATATCTATCTGTCTGACTCGGTCTTTTCCGGATAAATAATAACGGAGAATGCCGGAAAGTATGATCATCCTAATGAAAAATGCACCGCATATAAAGCTGTTTACACCATGTATAAATTAGTATGGACCGAACATATTGCCAAATGCATTGCATACTATGATTGTTTATGAACACATACATAATAATTCACCAGGTATAAAGATACGTGCAGGCACTTCATATATTAAAACATACACCGCATCTATTGACCAACATACAACGTATAAATGATAAACTACTGCATACACAAACAAATACACCACATATAATGTCATTTGTACTGCATAGTATATAGTTTGTATTGCACATAACGTTTTTTGTACAACGTATAATTGTTATTCTACTGGTTAAACACTATTTTGCACTGCATATTATTCAATAATCACCACACATAATAGAAAAGGCACTGCATATCATGAATAATGTAACACGTCAAATGAAATATGTACCTCATATACGTGAAAATGTACTGCGTATAATACAATACAACATACTAATACAGTAAAGGCGTTCCATATATAAACATATGACAATGGTAACACGTAGACCTGTATAATAACAAAGTCTATGGGTGTAACAATACAGTTAAAAGTGTATTGCAATATATAAAGCCATATAAAGGGCAATAACTCTGTAATTAGCTCAAATAGAGTTATGGTTCTTGCTCTCATTGTGCATTAAATTACCATTGCATGACGTTTTATTAAATTCCGTCCAGTAGTTTTTAAGTTATGATCCGGACAAGAAAACAGTGACAAAGGCAATAACTCTGTATTAAGCTAAAGTAGCATTATGGTTCTTGCACACAGTACACTTCTCTTCCTGTCCTTGTTCTCTACTTGTATTAAGTTGTATAAAGTTCCATCATATTTTTCAAGTAATGACAAGAAAAAAGTAACAAAGTGCAATAACTATGTAAATAGCTCATGTAGAGTTGTGGTTCTTGCAAAGTGCCCTTCCTCATTGTGCTTTACCATTTTATGAAGTTTTATAAGATTCTATCTGGTAGTTTTCAAGTAAAATAATATTGCTCTGGACAAGAAAAAAGCAAAAAAGGGCAATAATTCAATAATTAGTTCAAATAAAGTTTCCATTTGTGTACACTGCACTTCCTCTCATTGAGCAAAACCATTTTATGAAGTTTTATTAGATTCCATCTTGTAGGTTTTAAGTTATTCTCCGGACAAGAAAAAACTAATAAAGGGCAATTACTGTAAATAGGTAAAATAGATTCATGGTTCTTGTACATTGCGTCTATATGGAAAAACAGCCAATTGCTTGGAATGTATGTTGTATGGAGTACTGGTGTGAGAAAACCAGGAAACATAATTATGCTTTGGTCAACTGGCCGCTGTGATATGACTGAAAAAATGTTGAAAACGTCGTTAAACCCTAATCAATCAACCCTAATCAATCGCTTCCTCTAATTATGTTCTATCATCATATAAAGTTTTTAAAAAATCCCTCCACTAGTTTTAAAGTTAAAATCCAAACAAACATTAAAACAAAATACAGCAATCACAGGGGGTGGGGTAAATATTTAAAAAAAATCCACATCATCACTCAATACAAAATGGCTTACCTTAGTTTCAATGATATGCAGCACATACAACTTTATATTGGTGAAGGTTTATCTATAAAAGACTGTATAATCTCCCATTGGCTGAGCTCTGACAATCATATCTGGTTTTACAATAAATCTCAAAACAACATAACACTCTGTAGTCAGCCATATTGCCTGTTTAGCTGTTTGTCAAATCTATGAATTTGATTGGCTAATTTGATTTTGAATTTAGCTCCAGTAAAATTCCACTAGCGGTGGAATTATAAATTCAAATTCCAGTGGAATACCACTTGAGGTGGTATTATAATTAAAATTCCAGAGAAATACCACCTGTACTGGTATTTCAGATTCCAGTGGAATCTATGTGGTATACCACTGGTATCCCATTGATTTTTTCACTGGGGAAACCATAATTATTAGTCGCTGGGCAGAAGCCTGCGACTTCTATTTTTAATAGGTTTTCGGAAATCACATGGGAGGGGGGGGGGGGGGGGGGGGGGGGGGATTATTATTAGAAAGAAACACATTTAGATGTCTTGAACATATTACAATTGTGTTTGTTTAAAAACACTAAGTAATGACACATCTAAAATGAAATAAATATTCCGATGTTTTAGGTATTTTCAGTTTCTTTATTTTGACTCGCATTTATGTTTTTTTGTTTTATTTACGAAGACAAAACAGTCCCTATTAGCTAGACTGGTATACTTTATTTTACACTATATACTACATGTACTCAAAAGGCGATAACTACAAACCTTTACGTCGCACAGTCTAATTTGTTTACATACGCGCACCTGCTTGAAGCAGACTGTTTGTTATGTGTAAATATCGAGATGAAAATGACCTTGAATATTCTCCTTTTAATGGCAATTTTAACTTCCTGAATGTTATTTTCATGTTCAAAGAGATGTCTTGATTTTTTATAATGTTTATCCATGTATATCTAAAATATGAAATGTTTCTAAGCTAAAACTTTTGATCGCGTGACTCGCGAATACCAACTGCGTAGATCAATCTCCTTTGCAGAGAGCCGCTCTTTACACTCACTTACAAATAGTAAATCGTAGGTGATTTAAAATGGTTTTTTGGTTCGAAACAAATGAAGAAAAGAACAAACCGAGATAAAACTAGTTTTAATAGAAAAATTACTTTGAACGAACACTCTCTGCCTATAAAGAGAGTTTCAAAAACGACACCTCTGCGAATAAGAAAAAATCGGGTCTTTCGTACAAAATTATTTCGTCCTTGACAATTTTAAATGTGTCATTTAATTCCCTAAAGGCATATTGCTTCCGATCTGCATATTGTTATGCATCATTGACACAAGGGCGCTCATCATAATATAATTTTAAAACATGAGTAGTTTGTTATTTTCATTATAAAAAAGGAAGGAAAGAATTAAGATAAATTAACATGTTGTAGGGCTCAGTTTATGTTCGAAATTTAGTTGAAGTTTGAATTATACAACAATTTCAATGAGATTTAACTGTTTAGTTGATATTATATTTCGAAGGTGGTCTAATTTATAAATATTGGACTACATTTCAACATTTGTTAAAGTATGATATAATTAGGATGCCAAGCTAATATCATTTTGAGAAGAAGAGAAAACTCATGTCTTCAGCGATTTAACCCTTATCTCATTGTTTTAAAAGTAGATTGCTGCAAAGGTGTCGACTGTTGACTTTAATAGAGGAAAGGTAAAATGACGTGCTATTGCATGCAAATCATAAATTGTCTGTTTTGTGGTTTTATTGAAATATAATAAAATTCAAATATTCTGACAAACATCTTGAAAAGTGTATGTAGAATTCACAAATCTTATAATTATTCCTTAATGAAAGCATTGTATACATACCAAGACTAATGATTGGCAAGATTTCTCATTTCCATTACTGTTTATGATCAATAATTAGTTGGTTGTGTGTATGGTCAACCTACTTTGGAATGGAGATTGATCATAAACAATGAAAGGCTTCAATTAGCATTCACTTCGTTGACAAAACAATGCAAGTTATGATACATTTTCACTTGACCCCCACCCCTGATGTTCCAATATGCCCCTCAGTTGATAACTGTTTATTCAACTACTATAATGTTAGTGTTATGCATAACTGCAGTATGGATATCCGGCGACATTGATGCATTGCATCAACTTTCTCTTGTACTTTCATTTATAGAGATTTTCAATATATTCGCCAAACTGTTTTCTGAGTCGTCTGCTTTGATGTATGTGGGAAAGGGTTACGTTGTTTACCATACCTGTGTTTGATAGACACTGAAACCTAAACATGTTTTACGTCTTTGTTTTGCTCGAAACAAAGTGGGGTTTTTATACGCCCGTTTTGAAAAAACGGATCGTATTATAGTTTTACCTGCGGTGTACGGGCGGGCGGGCGGGCGGGCGGCGTCCAGTATGTTGTCAGCTCAATAACTTTAGAAGCCTTTGCCCAATCATCACCAAATTTAGTCAGAATGTGTATTGGGATAATATCTCGGACAAGTTCGATAACTAGCCATATCGCTTTAGTCAATGAAGAGTTATCGCCCTTTAATTATAGAAATTACCCAAAATTGGTCTTGTCAGCTCAATAACTTTAGAAGCCTTTGTCAAATGATCACCAAATTTGGTCAGAATGAGTATTGGGCTAATATCTCGGACAAGTTTGATAACTAGCCATATTGCTTTAGTCAATCAAGAGTTATTGCCCTTTTATTATAGAAATTACCCTAATTTGGTCTTGTCAGCTCAATAACTTAAGAAGCCTTTGTCCAATCATCACCAAATTTAGTCAGAATGTGTATTGGGCTAATATCTCGGACAAGTTTGATAACTAGCCATATCGTTTTAGTCAATCAAGAGTTATTGCCCTTTTATTATAGAAATTGCCCTAATTTGGTCTTGTCAGCTCAATAACTTAAGAAGCCTTTGTCCAATCATCACCAAATTTAGTCAGAATGTGTATTGGGATAATATCTCGAACAAGTTTGATAACTAGCCATATCGCTTAAGTCAATCAAGAGTTATCGCCCTTTAATTATAGAAATTACCCAAAATTGGTCTTGTCAGCTCAATAACTTTAGAAGCCTTTGCCCAATCATCACCAAATTTAGTCAGAATGTGTATTGGCATAATATCTCGGACAAGTTTGATAACTAGCCATATCGCTTAAGTCAATTGAGAGTTTTCGCCCTTTAATTATAGAAATTACCTAAAATTTGTCTTGTCATCTCAATAACTTTAGAAGCCTTTATCCAATCATTACTAAATTTGGTCAGAATGTGTATTGGCATAATATCTCGGATAATTTTGATAACTAGCCCTAATATCGCTATAGTCAATTGAGAGTTATCCCTCTTTAATTATAGAAATTACCTAAAATTGGTCTTGTCAGCTCAATAACTTTGGGAGCTTTAGTCCAATCATCACCAAATTTAGTCAGAATGTGTATTGGCATAATATCTTGGACAAGTTCGATAACTAGCCATATTGCTCTAGTCGATAGAGAGTTATTGCCCTTTAATTATAGAAATTACCTAAAATTGGTCTTGTCAGCTAAATAACTTGTAAAGCCTTTATCCGATCATCACCAAATTTAGACAATATGTTTATGGGCAGAATATCTTGGTTACGTTTGATAACTTACAACGTTATCTTAGTCACTACACAATTATGTCCCTCGAAATGGCCAAAACTGTACTAACAGTGTCCGCTCTCTAAGTTTGGCTGACGTACAACCAATTACCACTATACTTGGTCTCAAAAAAACAGGACGGGCGTATTTTGTGACATTTGGCGCTCTTGTTGTGCATAAATTAACTGTGAAATCTTTGTATATAATTAGGTCTTCCAGGGACACTATATTACAGGGATATGAAACGCATCGATAAGTTCCGTTATCTTCGCTTTGCTATGAGAAAAGCGGACATTAGCCCCTCTGGTCATTATCCACTTCGTAAATTCTTTTTCGATGTGCTGTTTTATTAAAAATCATTAGTTTAAATAGGAATAACCAAGAATGTAAGTACATTACATAATTCGATCTTTATTTCTTACATTTACGTTAATTTTGAGCTTGTATTTAAACAAAAAATGATAGTTATTGCAATTAGTTTCTGAAGTCGATTTTTTCACAAAATTGTGGTCAAAAAAGTTAAAACGAAGAATACAGGCTCTACATAGGACCATTTTTAGCTCACCAGAGCACGTAGTGCTCAACGTGAGTTATTGTGATCGCCTTTTGTCCGTCGTCGGTCGTTCGTCGGTCGGTCGTCGTTCGTTGTCCGTCGTCAACATTTTGCATCCAATGTTTATGAAAGTTTATCAGAACATAATATATCTCTATCAACTCTAGGCCAAGTTCAAAACTGGGTCATGTGGGGTCAAAAGCTAGGTCACTAGGTCAAATTTAAGGAAAATCTTGTTAACACTCCTGAAGCCACATTTTTGTCTTAGTGATATCTAGGCCAAGTTTGAATATAGGTCATGTCGGGTCAAAAACTAGGTCACTAGGCCAAATTGAAGGAAAATCCTGTTAACACTCTGGAAGCCACATTTTAAACTTGAGCATCTTGAAACTTTGTCAGAAAGTTTGTCTTGATGATATCTAGGCCAAGTTCGAATATGGGTCATGTCCGGTCAAAAACTAGGTCACTAGGCCAAATTGAAGGAAAATCTTGTTAACACTTTGGAAGCCACATTTTAAACTTGAGCATGTTGAAACTTTGTCAGAAAGTTTGTCTTGATAATATCTAGGCCAAGTTCGAATATGGGTCATGTCCGGTCAAAAACTAGGTCACTAGGCCAAATTTAAGGAAAATCTTGTTTACACTCTAGAAGCCACATTTCTTGCTTGAGCATGTTGAAACTATGTCGGAAAATTTGACTTATTGAAATCTAGGTCAAGTTTGAATATGGGTCATGTTGGGTCAAAACCTAGGTCACAATGCCAAATTTAAGGAAAATCTTGTTAACACTCTGGAAGCCACATTTTAAACTTGAGCATGTTGAAACTTTATCAGAAAGTTTGTTTTGATGATATCTAGGCCAAGTTCGAATATGAGTCATGTCAGGTCAAAAACTAGGTCACTAGGCCAAATTTAAGGAAAATATTGTTGACAGTCTTGAAGCCGCATTTTAAACTTGAGCATGTTGAAACTTTATCAGAAAGTTTGTCCTGATGATATCTAGGCCAAGTTCGAATATGGGTCATGTCATGTCAAATAGTAGGTCACTAGACCAAATTTAAGGGAAATCTTGTTAACACTCTGGAAGCCACATGTTTGGCTTGAGCATGAGAGAGTTATGTCTTAAATAGCCCATTCTCAGGTGAGCGATTCCAGGGCCTCATGGCCCTCTTGTTTGTTCTATATTGCCGTTATAAACACATTTAAATGTTATATTATAAATGTTGAATGATCAATCTTTGTTTTAATCATTTGAGTATACCTGATGGTTGCCGAGAATTATCTAGAATTGTTTGTGAAAATCTGTGGAAAAATGCGATGAATTTTAAAAATGATCACGGCCATTTGCCAAATGACGAATCGAGGCTATGCAAAACATCATTTTCTGTTCAATGTTGCCTTTATAAATACATTTAAACGTCAAATTATAAATGTTAAATGATCAATCTTGGTTTAAATTAGTTTTACAAACATGTTGTATGCAAGGAAGAATCTAATATTGTTGGAGAAAAAATGACAAAAAATGCGATGAAATTTAACAAAATTGTGGTCAAAAAAGTCAAAACGAAGAATACAGGCTCTACATAGGACCGTTTTTTGTTCTATATTGCCGTTATAAACACATTTAAATGTTATATTATAAATGTTGAATGATCAATCTTTGTTTTAATCATTTGATTATACCTGATGGTTGCCGAGAATTATCTAGAATAGTTTGTGAAAATCTGTGAAAAAATGCGATGAATTTTAAAAAAGATCACGGCCATTTGCCAAATGACGAATCGGGGCTATGCAAAACATCATTTTCTGTTCAATGTTGCCTTTATAAATACATTTAAACATCAAATTATAAATGTTAAATGATCAATCTTGGTTTAAATTAGTTTTACAAACATTTTGTATGCAAGGAAGAATCTAATATTGTTGGAAAAAAAATGACAAAAAATGCGATGAAATTTAACAAAATTGTGGTCAAAAAAGTCAAAACGACGAATACAGGCTCTACATGCAACTGCATACTTTGAGCAGTATAATTATCCCTGATAAAAGTAAATATATAATGCCAGATGATTGTAACTTGGTCAAAATATGAGAAGCAGATAATCAAAAGTGTCATACAAACTGTTTGTATCTTAAAGTTTTTATTTGTGAAATAAAAACAATAACTGATAATTATAAAATATTTTGATTGATAACGGAATAGTTGGTTATTGAAAATATGGGATTATCTCTTGATTGAATTGTCCCAAACAATAAAATATATGCAATTCTAAAGAGGTCTACCGTATCACATTTACCAGAAGTCAGGGTGACTTATGTTATGTAACATTATGCAATCATTTCCGGTGTTGGTAACACACTAATTAATTGGTTTTATAACCCCTTTATTGTGCATACATGTAGGGACTTAGGCTAATTGGCAATTAAAGTCTTCTTATATAACCCTTCTCAACATTCTTAAATTATGCAGCAGACAAATTCGAAATCATCCTCGGCAATACATTTTGCAAATATATCTATCTATAAGATTGTAAATGTAATTATGATTAAAATAAAAGGCAAAAAATAATTTTAAAAGGAAAAAATGCTCATGAATCATAAATTCTTAAAACGGCAAATGGTTATTTACTTCGCTTGGTACTTTTTAAATAATTTCAATGATTTACGTCGGAGAATCGTGGCTGATATAGCTGAAATAAAAATGCAAAGGAGTCTATATTGCGTGTCCCTGGTACCTGAAAGCGAGAGAGAATAAACGAAAACAGCCGTATTTACGCGCAAGTAATCGTTATCTTACGCAAGTTAAGGACGTTATCTACCGGAATGGGTAAAACAAAATGGCCGACACCTGTACGAAGCGAGGCCAACATATTACTGATAAGGCTGATGTAACCGCACGCGTTTCATATCCCTGTAATATAGTGTCCCTGGGTCTTCCAAAGGGAAGGAAGTCAGTAAAACACTTTATATCAATAAAACAATCTTTAATTGTCAAATTTTAGACCACTTGGTCTTTATCATAATTTAAAAAAAAAAAAGAATTTAAGTGCAGTCCATTCTGCTGTTGAAGATATCAAAATTAATGAAAACTATCAATGAACTTGATTTGATGTCTTCAACACCAGAAGGGATCTATGTGAGAAAGTAGTCAGTGGCTTCGAAAGAATGTTGTGTAAGTACTGGTGTGGGAAAGCCAGGAAAACATGGGTAGGTGCACTGACCGCCGTGATATGACCAAAGCTGTTGAAAGCGGCGTTAAACTCCAAACAAACAAACAACACCAGAAGGGTATAATATAAAGTGTATAACTGTAAAGTTTAACCCTTTCCATTGTACATACAGATGCTTTCTGATGACTGCAGCAGACGACATCTAAAAACATTGTGGCAAATGGAGTATATGCTCATGATGAGCAAATTTCTCCCTTTGCCACAGTATTTTTAACTCTATTCAATCATTATACTTTCAATTCGAGAATGTTTTCGTATTTTTGCCTCTATGTTTTCAACAGTTGTTTGCTGGACAAAATTTGTTTGAGTGAAAGAAAGGTTTAATGTCTTTTGAAGCACCTCTAAATATGATTGGGCTGATTTGATTTAGAAACTGTGTAACAATGAGAAAAAGTGATGAATCACAGTTTGAAATATCGTGTAAATTCCCTTTCTCTAATATAGACGCTTTCTGACGCCTCTGCAGCAGACAACTTTTTGAAATCATAGTGACAAAAGAAGAAATTGCTCAAAACAAGCAATTTCTCCTTTTGCCACAATGTTTTCATCTTTTAGTCGTAGGTTATCCATTCAAGTATAGATAAATCAGGTGAGCGATAAAGGGCCATCATATGATTAAAACCGCATATGTTGACATAATTTGGCATGGCATACCAGAATATAAATCTACATCTAGGCAAAATTGTGAAAACTCTGTAAATATGAGATATAATTATTAAATAGAGCTGAAAAATTAATGGCAAAAAGAGAAACTGCTGATTTTGGGGAGGTTTGCCTTTTGCCACAATGTTTCAAAAGTCATCTGCTGCAATACGGTCCTCAGAAAGTGTGTGTATGTGAGTAAGATTGAGTTACATAATACTTAAACGATAAATATTGACTACATATAATGTCAATACATTGCATAGATTTTAAGTAGATGAGCTTCTCTCCAGTAAGTTCCTATATAGTTCTTGATGGGAAGAACCAGGTTCCAATTTGTCCAAACAAGTAGGTTTTGGATCAATTACTCCCGGATTCATTCAGAATAATGTTCCATTGTTAACCCATCCACTTGGGACTCGTCATCTTGCTTCATGGGCCATACATTATTCAACCTGGACTTGATAATTCATCTGGATCACTCCTCTTAGACAATATTCTGTGTATCATTTCACTCTCTTTCATGTATCATTTCTCTCTCTCCCATTTTAGAGGTATAATAGCATGTACAAAACATTGGAAAAATGGACAACGCTTATTGCAAGCCAAGACTCTTTTAGCACAGTATTTTCTGATCTAAGTAAGATAAAATACTTAAATGTCATACAATTCATAAGCTTCTATCATTCAGATCTTTTAGATAAGGATCTAGTCTCTATGGGTTAAGGGTAACTGCTTTACAGTATGCCTTGAATCTCAATTATTCATAACTACTTGTTTTTCTAAATGAATAGATATATATATATAGCTACAGTTTAAGTATTCTGTCTATAATATAGTGTATGTATCACTTCGATAAAGCGCACCACACCATAGCATAGCATATTGGGAAAATGTGTTCTTGCCAGTTTCATCATTTAACCCTTTCCCTCATATAGACGCTTTCTGACGCCTCTGCAGCAGACAACTTTTTGAAAACATAGAGACAAAAGGAAGAAATTGCTCAAAACAAGCAATTTATCCTTTTGTCACTATGTTTTCCACTTTTAGTCATAGGTTATCCATTCAATTATAGCGATTTTCTCTTTTTTGACAAAATATGTTCAAAGTCGTCTGCTGCAAAATTGTTGTATAAGGGGAAAGGGATAAAGAAGGATGAAGTCCCAGAGATCAATTATTACATGCTAATTGCAGGACAAATTTTATATAATTTTTTGTATTTGAATTTTTTGCACATTAACCTACTCATATATATAACAATTAAATCTTAAAAAAAGTCATTTGATACAGTTTTGCACTTACCCCTTGCGTATAACTGCTGTCAAAATAATGGAAGAAACTATAGCTGCTGATTCGCTGAATTATTAGGCAAGTAGAAACCTCAAAGTACATGTTATTTTTCTGAATATTGCATGTTTTGAATTAGAGACACAGCAGTATCAGAGAGTTGACATTTTGGAAATTGGAGATAATTATATCAGATATAAACCATTTTTGTGGCGATTGGTTTGACGATCGCCACATTGCTAACAGAAACAACAACAACGAAAAATATTTACATAGTCGGTTTTGAAAAGCCCGTTGATATTTATTTTCCTTACTGCAAACCAATTTACTCACATCAATTATAGTTCCATCATTGATGCAGAGAGGCGATTAATAATAATTATGTCAGTGCTACTTTGGTACCGATCCCGGATTGTTACTAATATTTGAGTTTTATCGAGACATTATCTACATAGAGTTAAAATATGACTGATGATTCTCAAATCTGGAAATTCCAAAAGGTTCTATAAATAGCTTGCGAGACTGGTGTTCTTAAATCTCAATATTATAAACGCTTTATTTTGTAGTTGTTTAAATATATGAAAGCGTCTAGATGATAAGACGGGTTTACAAAGGTTTAAAGGACACACCATGTCAGTGTGTACACACGTTATGTATACACGTCTGCACGTTCTAGAGTCAATTAGCAATCAATGCTGAAAGTGTAGCCTAATTTAGTTTGGAGATCGAGCATTATAATATATGCCTACATTTTTATAAATTGATCAGTTTGGCGAATAGTGTAATTATGCTTTTTGTGCATGTTTTGTGTTTGTTATTTCACTCAAATTTTTCGAAGCAGTTTAACAACCTCAGAGACATATAAATACACTGTGTTAATATGTCTCTGACAACCCTCAATCATGCAATGTGAAGGGACTAAATTGAACAGACCTGTTTAATATCGGACATCATTGAAACAAACACCAAACTAATTTTTCTGTTTTCTCTCCTTTCTTGATAATTTTGTCATTTCTAAAGTGTACAAAATATTTTATCTTAATATGGCCTAGCGACCTGGTGATGAACATGTGATTACCCGAACAATTTAGATTACAAATAGCCGTTCTAATGAGCTAAAACGGTAGTCTATCGAGTACCAACTAGATTTTTCATAAACTTGGAATGGCCTAATTCTGAATACATCATGACCTGAGTTTCAGAACGTAACTAAAAAATCACCAAGACAACATTCTAACATTATTCTACTGTCAAAAGATGCAGGGTTGATACATTCTCAAATTTACTCGCACCAGAGTGCACTATTGAAAATCGCAAGCCCTACACAGATATACTGCATGTTACTTTGCAGGATTTTCCATACGATCGCCACTACAGTGCCATTGGCGCTTTGATTATGTCAGATATTAAACCTTTATCTCAGATATTAAACATTTATGTCAAACATTTTTTGTCATATATTAAACCCTTATGTCAGATATTGAACCGTTACGCCAGATAATAAACCCCTCTTATGTCAGATATTAAGACCCTTATGTCAGATATTAAACCTTAATGTCAGATACTGACCCTTTCTTTGAAGCCTGGTCAGACTGTGTGGAGGTTTGACCATTGGTACTGACAAAGGTCTGTACCTTGTGTACCTTTCTTTGAATCCTGGTCGGACTGTGTGGAGGTTTGACCAGTGGTACTAACAAAGGGCTGTCCCTTGTGTACCTTTCCTGTGTGGAGGTTTGACCAGTGGTACTAACAAAGGGCTGTCCCTTGTGTACCTTTCCTGTGTGGAGGTTTGACCAGTGGTACTAACAAAGGGCTGTCCCTTGTGTACCTCTCCTGTGTGGAGCTTTTTGACAAGTGGTACTAACAAAGGGCTGTCCCTTGTGTACCTTTCCTGTGTGGACTTTGACCAGTGGCTCTGCTGGCACTAAATTGGTTCAATCAGTCAAAGGATTATGATTGGAGATATTTGACATTTAGATTTTTCTGTCTGTAAACTGTTGACTTTGTTAAAGATTTCAAATCTATTACTAAATCAAACTCCAGAATATCTATATAATACATTTTTACCTTGTTTGTTTTTCGAAGAAAAAAGGTTGGGATATTGTGATACCCTTGGCGTCGTCTTCTGCAATATGCATGTCTACAAGTCACATAACTCTAGCTCTTAAAATTATTCAGTAATGCCCCTTTTTTGACTTAGAAAAAAGCAGACGAGTGTTGGCGTTCACTCTGTGGCGTTTATGTTTTTCTCTCAATTGTTATAAAGCAAATGAATTCCAAATTAGCAAAATGATTGGTAGAAATAACAGTGACTTTGTAATTTTTCAAACATTAAAAGCTAGCTAGTCCCATAGAAAAACAAGAGCACCGCGTACAGCGCAGACGCTCGACTGATAAAAAACAGAAAAAAAGCTGAGCTGAACAAAAAACCTTAACCGGACGACCACGCCGCCGCCGCCGACCACGCCAGGGTCATGACAATAGCTCTCGTTTTTTCAAAAGTCGAGCTAATAAGGTTATCCAAATTGAATACCTCACCCCTCTCAAAAACAGTTCACTAAGACATAGTTGGTATAGAAAGGATTAGTGACAATTGTTAGCAATATCTTCTTTTACCTTCTATGTTTTCACTTGATGTCTGAGCGCTTTGCAGTGTCAGAACATAATCTCTATCAGTTAACCCTTTCTCTCATACAATAATTCTGCAGCAGACTACTTTGAAGATATTTTGTCAAAAAATAGAAAATCTCTATAATTGAATGGATAACCTATGACTAAAATTGGAAAACATTGCGGCAAAAGGAGAAATTGCTTGTTTTGAGCAATTTCTTCTTTTGTCACTATGTTTTCAAAAAGCTGTCTGCTGTGGAGGTCTCAGAAAGCGTCTATATGAGGGAAAGGGTTAAATCCTTTTTTCTATTTTCATATAAGGCAATCATTAAGCATTTATGGATGATGTGTCTTATATAGTCTGTGAGACTAGCAGGCCATAACCAACCGATAAAATAACTGTAATTTTCTCAACAATTTATGCCATTTCTTGTGCACATCAAAGAATCAAAGCAGTTCTACTGCCTTGATTCTGCCAATTCCCCGAGTCTGTTAAGTCGATAATTATCCAGCCTTCTTTCTCTGTATTAGTGAGACCAAATGGGGGAGCAGAATCAAAACCCACAATAACCCTTTCCTGAATCATCTCATCACTGAATAGTATAGTAGGCCACTTTTGCGAATAATTTAAGAGCAATTTCTCCTTTTCTCACAATTATTTGAACTCTGTGTCTTAGACATTTTCTAAACAGACTAAAAAATATAAATTAAAGGGACTGAACACCATAATGGTCCAAAATCGTTATATTTTATACTTATTCTAATTAATCCAAAATACGTCTATATATATGTAACGGAATGTGGTAGAAGGTCGTACAAGTCTTGTTTTTCATTATTTCATAGGAAATAAGCAGTTAAAAAAACGTCCGCTCCGTGTTTTCCCGTTTAAAAATACCGTGGAATTTCCTCTTGCTCATTTGAATTTGTGGATTCAATTCGGCATTCTCTAACACTATCGACTCATTACATTCATGTATGCGTGAGTGTAAGGAACAACAACTCTGGGAAGGAGATTGTCAATTCGGTTGTAGTGATAACGTGATAAATATACAGCGATATTTTTAGATTTACTGGGTTACTAACCCAGTAGATTTTACAATGCAAAATAACGAAAAATCTCAGCAATATTAATAGTGTGCATATATTGTAGTACATCATGCAGTCAGCAAATCTCAATGCCGTACATGCAAAAACATCAAGGTAATAGCAATTTTTAACAATTTTCTTTTTTTTTTCGCTTTTTTCTCATATGGGATTCAGTCCCTTTAAGGTTACTGTCTAATCATTTTTATCCCAAAAGGGGTTTTAGGTAATTCTGCAGTAGAAAACTTTCGCAATTATAGTGGGTCAAAGAAATGCTATTAAACAGTGCAATTAATCCTGTCCCACATACAACAAATCTGTAGCATATTGCTTTGAAACATTTGGGTCAAAATGAGGAAAAAACTAAATCAAAGAAAGTACATTTATTGAATAGAATCTGAGGAGAAATTACTCATTATTTGCTGTTTTGGATGAGTATTACAGTGTATCTGCTGATAATAACAGTTACCGTAAACAATTGGAGGTGTGATTTTGCAAGAACTATGATTCTAGCATGCATATATAAAATTGTGTAGTTATAACCCCAGGTTTGTCTGGCTATTTTCTCTTTTATTATCCAAACATGTGCAGGATGTCTTTAATTTTGATTCGTAGTTGATCTTCTCATGGTTCTCATGTTTAAGCTTTTAACAAAACCTGAAAAATGAATTCAATATATATATATTGTACAAGGAAATATAGTTATCCATGACATAAGGGTATGTGTAGGAATTAATTATTCTCATTTTCACAAACAGAAAATCATGGCTCATGTACGATGTGAGATGTACTATTTTGTCTTTAGCGCCATCAACATGGTTATCATTGTTTATTTTGTAGTGTTCAACCTTCATTAAGTATCCTTTAACAAGCTGGTGCCTAAATGTCATATATTAGAGTAAACAGTGAAACCTGTGTTAGCGGTCACCTTTGTTAAGCAACCAACTTGTATCAAGCAGCCACTTGAAGGTTAACCAATACAACATGATCTTACATATTTGACCCTCTCATGAGGAAGGTCCTGGGTTCAATTCCTGGCCAGGTCATATCAAAAACATTAAAATGGAAGTAATGGCTGCACACCCTGGCACAGAGGATTCGCTTGTGTCAGGATAAATGGACCAGTAGTACTGGTAACTAACCCAAGAAATGCTGTGGTATAACTGAACAATTGTTGAAAGTCGTGTTAAACACCAAGTTTTCAATATCTTCTATATAAAGTAGTCACCTGTGTTCAGCATCCAAATTTGGCTCTCCCCTGGGTGGTCGTGGCGATGGTTAAAAATTACTCTGAAATCAATTTATCAAATCAATACACCAAGCAGCAAGCATGCATTATGTACATACTCGTGCATTATCATGCATTTTAATTGTTAATATAGTTGTTCAAAGATGATAATTTGTTGCCCCAAATCTATTTCAGTAAATAAGCAGAGTGGGGTCAAATAAAACCTGCCATGTTGATGAGCGAAATCAATAACTCCCCTTAGTAAAGTGGAATATGATTGGACATAAAACACCACAGACCCACAATAAATGTCACTTTCTGGTGCCAACATGTGGTACAAGTCAGATTACCATATAAGCTGTTTATTTTTGTGTTTTACTCTGAAGCTGATAAACATCTATTCCTGATTTACACCTTTTCATTGGTCCTCAGGAGCATCATCAAGGATAATAGATTTTTGATGTTATTTTTTTCCAATATACAACAAATATGCCTCTAAAATGAAACTACAAGAGAAAGTTAAGTCATTGTGACATTCATCATGCATTCAATTGTCAAAATATATATACTTTTTGCATCAGTGTCAATCCAGAGATCTGGGATTCAAATCCTGGACCAGGTTTGGGAAATTTCTTAGATGCTTTTAAGTGTCACCTACCCAACTAGAAGTCAGTGAAGTAGTCTGATCTTTTCCAGGAAAATTGGCCTTGCTTGTACCGGTGCTATAGACTGAGCATTCTGACCACAGCTGCTATTCTTATTTTATGTTTTGACTGACTTCAAGGTGTGTAGTAACGAAGAGCATCCATCTCAGAGTCAACAGACCACGAATCGATCCCTGATTAGAAAAAACAAAATACTTCAAAAATAACAGTCAGACGCATAGATAAGAAAGGTTGTTATCCCTTAACCCTTTCCCTTATAAAGGCGCTTTCTGACGCCTCTGCAGCAGACAGCTTTTTGAAAACATAGTGACAAAAGAAGAAATTGCTCAAAACGAGCAATTTCTCCTTTTGCCACAATGTTTTCCACTTTTAGTCATAGGTTATCCATTCAATTATAGAGATTTTCTATTTTTTGTCAAAATATGTTCAAAGTCGTCTGCTGCAGATTTGTCGTATGAGGGAAAGGGTTATATAATATCTACCTTTATAACTGCAATATTTTTATACCCCCGATAAACGAAGTTTAGAGGGGGTATATTGGAGTCACCCTGTGGTTGGTCGGTCGGTCGGTCGGTCGGTCGGTCGGTCGGTCGGTCGGTCGGTCGGTCGGTCGGTCGGTCGGTCGGTTGGTCCGTTGCGATTTTCCTTGTCCGGAGCATAACTTTAAAACTAATTGTTGGAATTTAATAAAACTTCATAGGATGATACAACACATTGAGAGGAAGTGCAGTGTACAGGAACCATAACTCTATTTTACCTAAATACAGAGTTATTGCCCTTTGTTACTTTTTCTTGTCCGGAGAATTACTTAATAACTAACAGATGGAATATAATAAAACTATATACAATGGTAGAGCATAATGAGAGGAAGTGCAGTATACAAGAACCATAACTCTAATTTACATAATTACAGAGTTATTGCCCTTTGTTACTTTTTCTTATTCGTAGAGTCTTGTCCGGAGCATAACTTTAAAACAAATTGTTGGAATTTAATAAAACTTCATAGGATGATACAACACATTGAGAGGAAGTGCGGTGTACAGGAACCATAACTCTATTTTACCTAAATACAGAGTTATTGCCCTTTGTTACTTTTTCTTGTCCGGAGAATTACTTAATAACTAACAGATGGAATCTAATAAAACTACATACAATGGTAGAGCATAATCAGAGGAAGTGCAGTGTACAAGAACCATAACTCTAATTTACATAATTACAGAGTTATTGCCCTTTGTTACTTTTTCTTGTTCGTAGAGTCTTGTCTGGAGCATAACTTTAAAACTAATTGTTGGAATTTAATAAAACTTCATAGGATGAAACAACACATTGAGAGGAAGTGCGGTGTACAGGAATCATAACTCTATTTTATCTAAATACAGAGTTATTGCCCTTTGTTACTTTTTCTTGTCCGGAGAATTACTTGATAACTAACAGATGGAATATAATAAGACTGCATACAATGGTAGAGCATAATCAGAGGAAGTGCAGTGTACAAGAACCATAACTCTAATTTACATAATTACAGAGTTATTGCCCTTTGTTACTTTTTCTTGTTCGTAGAGTCTTGTCCGGAGCATAACTTTAAAACTAATTGTTGGAATTTAATAAAACATCATAGGATGATACAACACATTAAGAGGAAGTGCAGTATACAGGAACCATAACTCTAATTTACCTAAATACAGAGTTATTGTCCTTTGTTACTTTTTCTTGTCCGGAAAATTACTTAATAACTAACAGATGGAATCTAATAAAACTACATACAATGGTAGAGCATAATGAGAGGAAGTGCAGTATACAAGAACCATAACTCTAATTTACATAATTACAGAGTTATTGCCCTTTGTTACTTTTTCTTATTCGTAGAGTCTTGTCCGGAGCATAACTTTAAAACAAATTGTTGGAATTTAATAAAACTTCATAGGATGATACAACACATTGAGAGGAAGTGCGGTGTACAGGAACCATAACTCTATTTTACCTAAATACAGAGTTATTGCCCTTTGTTACTTTTTCTTGTCCGGAGAATTACTTAATAACTAACAGATGGAATCTAATAAAACTACATACAATGGTAGAGCATAATCAGAGGAAGTGCAGTGTACAAGAACCATAACTCTAATTTACATAATTACAGAGTTATTGCCCTTTGTTACTTTTTCTTGTTCGTAGAGTCTTGTCCGGAGCATAACTTTAAAACTAATTGTTGGAATTTAATAAAACTTCATAGGATGAAACAACACATTGAGAGGAAGTGCGGTGTACAGGAACCATAACTCTATTTTATCTAAATACAGAGTTATTGCCCTTTGTTACTTTTTCTTGTCCGGAGAATTACTTGATAACTAACAGATGGAATATAATAAGACTGCATACAATGGTAGAGCATAATCAGAGGAAGTGCAGTGTACAAGAACCATAACTCTAATTTACATAATTACAGAGTTATTGCCCTTTGTTACTTTTTCTTGTTCGTAGAGTCTTGTCCGGAGCATAACTTTAAAACTAATTGTTGGAATTTAATAAAACATCATAGGATGATACAACACATTGAGAGGAAGTGCAGTATACAGGAACCATAACTCTAATTTACCTAAATACAGAGTTATTGTCCTTTGTTACTTTTTCTTGTCCGGAAAATTACTTAATAACTAACAGATGGAATCTAATAAAACTACATACAATGGTAGAGCATAATCAGAAAAAGTGTAGTGTACAAGAACCATAACTCTACTTTACATAATTACAGAGTTATTGCCCTTTGTTACTTTTTCTTGTTCGTAGAGTCATGTCCGGAGCATAACTTTAAAACTAATTGTTGGAATTTAATAAAACATCATAGGATGATACAACACATTGAGAGGAAGTGCGGTGTACAGGAACCATAACTCTATTTTACCTAAATACAGAGTTATTGCCCTTTGTTACTTTTTCTTGTCTGGAGAATTACTTAATAACTAACAGATGGAATCTAATTAAACTACATACAATGGTAGAGCATAATCAGAGGAAGTGCAGTGTACAAGAACCATAACTCTACTTTACAGAGTTATTGCCCTTTGTTACTTTTTCTTGTTCGTAGAGTCTTGTCCGGAGCATTAAAACTAATTGTTGGAATTAATTAAACATCATAGGATGATACAACACATTGAGAGGAAGTGCGGTGTACAGGAACCATAACTCTATTTTACCTAAATACAGAGTTATTGCCCTATGTTACTTTTTCTTGTCCGGAGAATTATTTAATAACTAACAGATGGAATCTAATAAAACTACATACAACGGTAGAGCATAATCAGAGGAAGTGCAGTGTACAAGAACCATAACTCTACTTTACATAATTACAGAGTTATTGCCCTTTGTTATCCAAAAATGAACAAAACAAGAATAACCCGATCCATAACATTGTCCTTTTAAGGTGGGGTTTCTAAATATTTCACAACCTTTCCTATCAGGGCGGCGTTCGGGGGTATTAATCACATTCAGTGATAGTTCTAGTTTAAAATGGCATATATGAAAATCAATTAAAATAAACTACCTCATAATTATTATTCAAAGTATCAAAATATAAAAAAAAATAGAATTTGAAAGCATATTGGATAGAGGTTCATTTCTGAAACCCGAGATGTCCGTCCGTCCGTTCACATTTTCCTACAAACGACTTCTCCTCCTACACCAATTAACCAAATTCAAAATAATTTTACAGGAATGTTCCTTGGGTGGATCTCTTTCAAACTTGTTCAAAAAATTCTATTCCATGCAGAACTTTGGCTGCCACGGCAACAATAAAGGGGAAATTAACCAAAACTTAAAAAATCTTCTTGTCTGAAAGTAGAAGGCCCATGCAATGATATTTGGTATGTAGCATCATCTAGTGAACCCCTACCAATATTGTTCAAATTATAGCCCTGGGGTCAAAAATTACCCCTCCCCGGGGGTCACTTGTTTAACATAGACTCATATAGGGGAAAAACTTTAAAAATCTTCTTGTCTAAAAGTAGAAGGCCCATGCCTTTGATATTTGGTATGTAGCATCATCTAGTGAACCTCTACCAAGATTGTTCAAATTATAGCCCTGGGGTCAAAAATGACCCCTCCCCGGGGGTCACTTGTTTAACATAGACTCATATAGGGGAAAAGCTTTAAAAATCTTCTTGTCTAAAAGTAGAAGGCCCATGCCTTTGATATTGGGTATGTAGCATCATCTAGTGAACTTCTACCAAGATTGTTCAAATTATAGCCTTTGGGTCAAAGATGACCCCTCCCCGGGGGTCACTTGTTTTACATAGACTCATATAGGGGAAAAACTTTAAAAATCTTCTTGTCTAAAAGTAGAGGGCCCAGGCCTTTGATATTGGGTATGTAGCATCATCTAGTGGACCTTTACCAAGATTGTTCAAACTATAGCCCTGAGGTCAAAATGATCCCTCCCCTGGGGTCTATTATGTTTTACATAGACTCATATAGAGAAAAAACTTAAAAAATCTTCTTGTCTAAAAGTAGAGGCCCCAGGCCTTTGAGATTTGGTATGTAGCATCATCTAGTAGACCTCTACCAATATTGTTCAAATTACAGCCCTGGGGTCAAAAATGACCCCTCCCCCAGCGTCACTTGTTTAACATAGACTCATATAGGGGGAAAACTTTAAAAATCTTTTTGTCTAAAAGTAGAAGACCCATGCCTTTGATATTTGGTATGTAGCATCATCTAGTGAACCTCTACTGAGATTGTTCAAATTATAGCCCTGGGGTCAAAAATGACTCCTCCTTGGGGGGTCACTCGATTTACATAGACTCATATAGGGGAAAAACTTTAAAAAGCTTAGTAGAGGGCCCAGGCCTTTGATATTGGGTATGTAGCATCATCTAGTGGACCTTTACCAAGAGTGTTCAAATTGTAGCCCTGGGGTCAAAATGACCCCTCCCCTGGGGTCTATTGTTTTACATAGACTCATATAGAGAAAAAACTTAAAAAAACTTCTTGTTTGGTATTTGGTATGTAGCATCATTTAGTGGACCTTTACCAAGATTGTTCAAATTATAGCCCTAGGGTCAAAAATGACCCCTCCCGGGGGTCACTTGTTTTTCATAGACTCATATAGGGGAAAGAACACTGAAAACTTTTTAAGTTTGATTAAATCAGGTGAGCGATATAGGACCATCATGGTCCTCTTGTTTCAATAATTATAATTTCATTAACAAAAGATCTTCCATAATTAATACAAGATGTTTTCAAAGTAGTCTGCTGCAGATTTGTAATATATGGGAAAGGGTTTAAAAGTAATAAATATAGTTATTACATGTCAGAGAGAGTAAGAAGTCATTTTAACCCTATGCTACATTGTAACAACAAATAAGCCTTCACTCACTCTGCAGCAGACGACTTTGAAATGGAAATGAGTATACTGAGTCTGGAAGACAGTGGTGCAGAGGTAGAGCATCGGCCTTTCGTATCAAAGGTCCCTGGTTCGAGTTTCATGATGAGCGGGTCCTGACTTTGGTATTTTTCCACACAAACGGCGCGAGTACTCGTTAAGTTTCCAGGAAGCAGGCATCGAGCGTAACTAATATAAGCTGAAAGCTTGCTTCGCAATCGATGTAAAATAAATCATGTTTAAATTAAATGAGTAAATATGAGTAATTATTGAATAGAGTTCAAAACATATTAAAAGGAGGACCAATATCTCCTATGTATTTAAAAGCCATCTGCTTTTATGAACAATTACTCCTTTTGCCACAATAAAGTTGTTCACTACTGATGTGTTAAAAAATGTCTACAAATGGGAATGGGTTAATATTAAGTAGCTCACATGAGCTAGTGTCACTGCTCTATGCCCCTGGATCATGTGCCATGAACCAACAACTTTCTTATCCCTTGCCCACTTGTATACCAAGCAGACAATGTTTACAATTATATTTAAATATATACTTCATTTAAGGAGACGTCTGATATTTTTTTTTCGTCAAGATATTTTCAAATTTGTCTGCTATAGGCTTTTTAAAACAACAGGCCTGCTTAACAACTGGATCAGTTGTCTTCTTTAGGAAATGACCTGTTAATATGTGGCTCAAGTTGTTCCAATGTCTTTTCATAACTCTGGTTATCATGGCACCATAATTGAGGCAAAATACACAACCATCGAAAATCTTCTCTTCTGAAGATGCTAAATCAGTTTCAATATTATTACATGGGAATATGCTTTGGGAGAACCTCTACTATATTTGCTTCAAATATCTGGATCGGTCTTAAACTTAACTTGTCCGGGCTCTTTTAACCCTCTGAATGATACACAAGCCTACAAATTTCTTCATGCAGCATAACAAACATTCTTCCTTGTTTTCCCTAAATCATTCCTAAAGATGTATTGTAGGAAATGGAATTCCTTGCAGTTTGGAAATGTTGAATCAATTTTCTGGTTCATGTTGCATAGCAAATATGCCGTGGCCCAGAAGTTAGGGTCAAGGATTTGGAAACCAGCGTCCCCGGTTGGATCATCAGTTGGGGCAGTTGTGGTGGAGTGTCCTTAGACAAGGCACATTTCCTAGCCTAATGCTGGTTTGTTATACAAGGATTAAGAATAAGTGAACTGTTGCCATGATATAACTGAAATAATGTTGAAAACGGCTTAAACCACAATATAAACAAACTGTTCATGTAAAGGGAAGGTGGTTGGTTCACAATGAAGGAGGTCTCTGTACACAGTTCTAGTAGAATCAATAAGGACTAATTGGAGACCAAAAATCCAATGATAGAATGTAAAACATCATATCACCCTAATTGCTTGAAAACATCACTACATCACAATGAAATATGACAACTCTTATTTCCATATCGGAATTTATGCCTCTGTATATCGACAGTCTTTCTGATCAGTTCTTTTTAACCATGTTAACCCATGTTCTATAAATCTGCAGCAGTTAAAAACAATGTGGCAAAAGGAGAAATTGCTCATTAAGATCAATTTGTCCCTTTTGCTGTTAAGATTTCAAAAATTGTCTGCAAGTGGAATAGGGTTGGAGTGACTGACATGAAATTGGTATGTCATGAATAATATTATGTGGGAATGATTTTGTTTGTACTCGATTGGTTGATTTATTGATGTTTTACACCATTTCAACAGAAATTTAGCTATAACTAGGTCTCACTGTCCATGCTCACTGCAGTGCTTGGTTTATAATTTATATTGCATTATAACCCCCAAGATTAACGCTTTCCCACATACAACAAATTTACAGCAGATGGCTTTAAAACAATCTAGGTAAACATATTGAAAATCTCAACAAATCATTTTTGGTTAGAGTAGAAATAGTGCTAATAGTAGAAATATCTTTTTTTGGTCACAGCGTTAAGCCTGAGCTACTTTAATGGAAAAGGTGCAATTAATCTCTAATGCCCCAGTCAGACACACACATTACGGATAGCGCGGATAGTTGCGTAAAAAATCCGCAATCTTCCACAGAAATGTATGGGCGTGGCCTATTAGCTTGATGAATTTACGGATACAGTAACCTATAGATACGTATATATGTATACGTATGGTTGAGTATGTCAGCGGAAGTCAGCGGTTAGATACTTTCTCAGTGAATTGACACAATGTGGATAGATACGGATTACTTACCTTCCATTACCTTCTGCTACCTGTAGATGTGGATAGATGCGGTTATATACCGTCATAGATGGACTGTTGCGCATGCCTTGCGGAAAGAAGGGGTCACGTACACAGTTGCCATTTGCATTTTGAACAAAGTACATCATCAAATCATTGAAGTTGTGTAAAATTTATCTGGAAAATCATGCCTGCAAAGAAGCAGCAAAAGAAGAAGAGTCAGCTTCCAAAGAAGGCACACACTCCACCTCCAACATCTCACCAGGCTTTCCACCAGTCTCGGAACATATCGGGTGTGAGCCTGGTGAAGTTGCGGAACGCCACCAAATCCTCGTTCCTCAAGAGCATCATGAGGTTGCCATACGCTCCCTGTTCTGGCCTGAGAGTTATCCAACGGCGGACCCACCACCTCCTCTCCCGATGGCTGGACTAACAGCAAGAGCAGTCTGCATTCGTTGTCTATGGCTGTGGAACTATGAAGACCATCCAATATATATAGATTGAGAAACCTTCCCAGAATTCTATGTTCACATGTCTTTTTGTTTTGCCAAAGTGGTAGAGATCGTCGCACTAATCCGTATTTATCCGTATTAATTCGCAATTATTCGCATTCATCCACACAAAAAAGTATCTGTCAGTATTGGAACGCAAACTATCCGTATTGAAACGTTTCTGTAGGTAACAATACGCAGAACGAAACATGTAATTAAGATAAGATAAGATAAGATAAGAGACTTTATTTTAAGAGGGTGACACATTTAGTTTAAAACTAATCTTCCACATGGCCCTCTATTATTAACAATATTTACAAAAAAAAACATATGAAATATCAAATGACAATAGAATGTACATTACAAATTACATAAAGATCAACATAATCGTCATTTAATAATATATCACTTCATCTACTCTCACACATGCATTGCACTTGACAATCTCACACACATGTATAGAAAACTGACGGTGATAATTAGCAAAAATTGCAATATATACAGATTAAAAAATATAAGATATATACAGAAAAACGCTGCATGAGAACTATTAAACATTTTTCATTAATCTAATTAGATTGCTTTGAAAGGCCATTGTTGAAGTTTTTTCTTTAATATTGGTAGGTAAATTATTCCAAATTATTGGTCCAGAGTATGTTAAACTTTGTTTAAATATTTCTTTGTTTGGTTTAGGTATTATTAAAAAATTGTTCTTAGCACATAATCTTGTTATAGGTGTATTTTCATTTACTTGTCTTAAGTTAAACATTTCACTTATATAAGATGGAGTTTTAGATTTTGATATTTTATACATAAATTTTGCTTTTCTGAGATATACTCTGTCAAATATTGTTAATATTTTTAAATCTTGCATACTGTCTAATGCATTATCAACATTATAATCTAGAATAACTTTGCAAGCCCGTTTTTGGAGTCTAAGTAGTCTATTTAGATTTTTTTGATATGTTCCGCCCCATATAACATTACAGTAATCTATGTGTGGTTGAATATATCTTTATAGAACTGAATCCTATGGTCAAGACTTAGAAATAGTTTTATTCTAGACAAAAGCCAAATATTTGATGTGATTTTCCTACATATATGTTCTATGTGGTTTTTCCATGTTAGGTTGTTGTCAATAAATATACCAAGTACTTTATCTTTAGAGATCATACTCAAATTTTCACCATTAAGATCCAAGTTCATCTCTGTAACATTTAATGATGTACGTTAACCGTAACTAAAGGTATCGATCCGCATGAAACCGTATTAATCCACAACTTGGGGTGGACCCCGGAATGATAGGTTAAGATACGGGTTAGATACAGATTAGATACGGATAAATGCCTTCAGTTACGGATCATTACGGTTTTCTCGTCCACGCCTGAATTTTGAAACTTTTCAAAATATAGACGCGGATCGTTTTGACCCTGCGGATACGATACAGACAGTTACGGACTCTGCAGATGCGATTACGGACCATTACGGATTGGACGGATAGATACGGACGAGCCATCTGTAGCATCCGCAGAGTCCATATGTGTGTGTCTGACTGGGGCATTACAGAATAAATGATAATGTATAATATCCATGATTTTTAATTAATTAATTTCAAAAGCAATCTCAAAAGGCTTCAAGGATGCTTGATTCCAACATTATTTTCTAAAGTGGCCTGCTGCAGACGCATGTATAGTAAGGCACCAACCTGGCAGCCATCTAAGCTGATTTAATCATGACAATTCACCTGACCATTACATGGAGTGCCTAACTTAAATGGGCAAACAAAGATGGAGTATTGATGGAATGGTGTTTTAAGCCTATAACACATCAATACTCTTTTTTCTTGTGCCATGTGAACACATGAAAGGAAGTGATGTGGGAAAAGGAAAAATTTGCTATTAAGTGCAGGGAGTTGCTTATTGTTGTAAACAAATGTGGTGAAATTCGGTTTCGTCCATTGTGTTTTAGACCATTCCTTTTGGTCAGTTGCTGGACCAAGTTTTGAGGAACCAGCTAACATTATGCAAATTACATGTGAGTATGGAAAGCCGGGGTGCCATGCGAATTGCGAAATGCACTATGCATTTTGCTTTTTGTGAAATGATTTTTGCATTACGCGAAATGCTTTTCACCGGAAGCGACAAATGTTTAATTTGATTGGACGAAACGTTGCCCTGTATGATACAATAAATAGCAATTGTTACTATAAATAGATGCAAAAGAATGCAAAGTTGCAAAAAGACATATCTCATTTTGAATGTCGCATAAAGCATTCAGCAAGGAGCATTTCGCATTCAGCAAGAAGCATCTCATTCAGCAGCAAGAAGCATTTCGCAAACAGCATTGTGCATTTCACTGGAAAAAAGGCATATCCATTTTGCATGTCGCATTTCGCATTAAGCAAGAAGCATTTCGCATTCAGCAAGAAGCATTTCGCTAACAGCATTGTGCATTTCGCTGGCAAAAAGGCATATCCATTTTGCATGTCGCATTAAGCAAGAAGCATTTCGCATTTAACGAGAAGCATTTCGCAAACAGTCTTGTGCATTTCGCAATTTGCAATTCGCATGGCGCGCTGGCTTTCCATATGTGCCTGTTTGACCGAGGAGGGATGCAAGACAGATGTGTAATGACTGATGACTGATGAGACAAGATAAGACTCTTTAAGACCAAGTAAATGATAATATGATGCAGGTTATACAGATAGCTGCAGGTGAGTGGACACAACAATGGTGTCAGAAGTAAAACAGATTCAATCTAGGTTTGTTCCATTTTGTTGTTTTCCCAATTTTTGGAGAAGGAGAGACAGAGATGGCAGTTTTGGAAACCGTATGGAAAAAGATGCTTTGCATTAAACCCAGGTGGCTAATATAATGAATAATATTTGCAATGGAGCTTTTTAAAGTTAATTGGTCCCTATAACCAATAGTCATGTAGCTTGTAGCATTTATTATGATTTTGATTTTTTTTTTGGAATTAAATTTTAGCCACCAAAAATGTGTTATTCACCCGTAGCAGTGCATGGTTTGCTTGTACATAGCGAGTGTATTACATACAAGGCCGGTGTTATTGCAAAGTGGGTCAAGAGGCTGTGGTTAAGAATGATATGTCGTTGAAAGGACATGTGACTGAGGTATTTCTTTATCTCAAATTTGGAGGCCTTATGCAAGCTCAAGCAGGAGAGGGGGGTAGGAGTGAAGTAAACCAGACAACTATCTCCATTCTATAGAACTGTCCTGAGAAACATATTTTCTGTCATTATTTAAGCTTAAGCAGTTGTATTTCCAAATCAGGCCTTTAGTATATACATGTATCTTCGTAAATGTTTTGAAAAAGTATTTGCTTATCCCACCTTCTGTCACTAGGTTAATCACTCTATGTCCATGAAAATGTTGTTTTATATGAAGAAGTAAGGAGGCTAGAGTGGTATGCTTTCGCTGAAAAGGTTCAGGGACAATCGATAAACTTCCTGAGGAAATTATGTACAGTCAGATTAGTTACCAGATCCTGTCCTGGTTGTGTGACTTGATGTTAGAGTTTACGAAGGATTTGAAGTGCTTTAGCTGGGATTGGAAGAAGACAAATCTAAAAGTTGAAAGTGACTGCCAAAGCAAATGAAATAATGATAGTAATCAAGACTGGTTGAAATGAACAACTTTTCCAGTCATTATGTCTCCCCCATACATGGGGGTGACATATTGTTTTTGCCCGTTCCGTCCGTCCTTCCGTCCCTCCGTCCTTCCGTCCTTCCGTCTGTCACACTTGTTTCCGCTCAATAACTAAAGAACGCTTGAGTGTAGGAACTTCATACTTGGTATGCAGGTTGGTCATGACCAGTAGCTGACCCCTATTGATTTTGATGCCAGAAGGTCAAAGGTCAAGGTCATGGTGACCTTGTGAGGTAAAAAGTGGTTTCCGCTCAATAACTGAAGAATGCTTGGGCCGCGACACTCCATACTTGGTATGCAGGTTGGCCATGCCCAGTAGAAACCCCTATTGATATTGAGGTCAGTACGTCTAAAGTCAAGGTCACAGTGACCTTGAGCTGAAAGGTTACAGTGACAATGAGGTGAAAAATTGTTTTCGCTTAATGGCTTTGGCCATGGAACTTAATACTTCGTGTGCAGGTTGGTCACCACCAGCAGATGACCCCTATTGATTTTGAGGTCAATAGGTCAAAGGTCAAGGTCATGGTAACCTTCAGCTGAAAAATGGTTTCCGCTCAATAACTAAAGAATGCTTATGTCGAGGAACTTCATACCTGGTGTGCAGGTTAGTCCTAATCAGTAGATAAAACTATTGATTTTGTTTGATTTTGAGGTCACAAGATCAAAGGTCAAGGTCACAGTAACCTTAAGTAAAAAATGTTTTTTTCTCAATAACTCAAGAACGCTTATGTCCAGGAACTTCATACTTGGTTTGCAAGTTGGTCCTAACTTGTAGATGACCCCTATTGAATTTGATGTCAGTAGGTCAAAGGTCAAGGTCATGGTGACCTTGGGCTGAAAAATGGTTTCCGCTCAATAACTGAAGAATGCTTGGGCCCAAGAACTTAATACTTGGTGTGCAGGTTGGTCACTACCAGCACATGACCCCTATTGATTTTGAGGTCACTATATCAAAGGTCAAGGTCATGGTAACCTTCAGCTGAAAAAATGGTTTCCGCTCAATAACTAAAGAATGATTATGTCGAGGAACTTCATACTTGGTTTCACACGTTGGTCCTAACCAGTAGATGCCCCCTATTGATTTTGAGGTCACAATGTCAAAGGTCAAGGTCACAGTAACATTCACCTGAACAAATTGATTTTGACTCCATCATTTCTTTTCGTCCCCTATGACCACACAAATGGAAAGACAAGCGCTTTTTCAAAAAAGCAATCTCTAGTTATTTTCTGAGTGCAGTGTGACATGGGCTCAACAATTCATAGGTGAAAGGATTTAAGCATGCCTCAATAGCAGGGAACTGGTCATTGCCCACTGGGAGACAAAACGAGTTGGTGAGTGAATGATGCGGTTCATTTTGGTTTTTGACCATTGTAAAGATAAGGTAGCATAAGATAAGGGAAGTAACTCAGGTAACTGGTCTCTGTGTGGGGGACAACAAGAGGAGTCGGTGGCAGAAGACACAGTTCTTGGAGATACTGACATGGGAAAGTTTTAGGGTGATGATTATTCTGGCTATGTAGAACCACAAGACGAATGATTGGAACATTATGGTTTTTTGGTACAGACCTGGAAAGGGGCATGGAAGAGGGAAAATTTTTTATGTAGAAGGCCAGTTATGGCGGGAAGCTGCCTGGCGAGTTTCAGTCATGCCCGTACAGATAGATTACATTGTGGTGGCTATTCCTATTGTAGGCGAGTAGAGGCTCAGTGGGCCATTTGTACCGGAGAAGGGGATGAGGCGATTAGGGCTTCAGGGTCGATGCAGACAAAGAGAGGCTGCTCATTAGCACACAAAAAAACTGAGATGGACTAAAGATGCCCTGGAGTAGCATGCTGTTGGACAAAAGGGCGAGCCGGGCATGAGGAAAGCTCAAAACCGTTAAACGGATTACAGGTTCATTCTCCGCTTCCGCCGTTGGGGGGACAAAAAGACATGCTGGCGGTCGGGTGCGCTGGATGTCCGGAGAGGGCCAAAACTACAGGGGCAATTGTAAAGCCAATGGAAGCTCATTCTTCACTTACTGGTTATGGATGATGTTGCCATCCATGTATCCTAGATGGATAAGCTGGTTGAACCCCCAACGGTGTTCTTGGATGAGTCAACCAATGACATGTGAAGCGGAGTTATAGTCCAAAGCCAGGATTAGTTAAAAAATTCACAAGAGTATCTTTTTTTTGAAGAATTGTAGTACCCTTGAGAGTTCGGAAAAAAACCTGTCAGAGTCCGTCCAAGAAGTTTGTAAACAGACCGTAAAAAGATGCTACTATGTTGACTCCGTTTGTACACAGTTCAAGCCCGTTAGGCTACATGTTTAACCCTTTCCCTCATATAGTCACTTTCTGACGCCTCTGCAGCAGACAGCTTTTTGAAAACATAGTGACAAAAGTAGAAATTACTAAAAACAAGCAAATTCTTGTTTTGGCACCATGTTTTCCACTATTAGTCATAGGTAATCCATTCAATTATAGAGATTTTCTATTTTTTGACAAAATATGTTCAAAGTCGTCTGCTGCAGTTTTGTCGTATGAGGGAAAGGGTTAAGAAAGTAGTGAGAACAAGTTTGGTGTGATGGAGCTTTTTGTTAGAGAACTCAAGTTTTTCTTATGAAGGATATATTACCTGATCAGGGACCATTGCTTCTAATCAATTACTGTAAAATAATTATGGGGGTTTATTATTTATTCATTTAGCTTTGTTTTTGATGTTGGTAACAACCGATAAATTGGGATCCTTCGCCCTCATTGTGATGCATGATGGGATTACGTCACCAATGAATAATGAATGATTAGAAACCATGGGGACTCATGGAAAAAAGGACCTAAAGAAAAACATTGCATTTATATAATTTAAAGACACAATCTATATATTATGTTCTTATCTATTTGACATTTGTTTGTTATGCCCCCGGAATCACCGATTCGGTGGGCATCTAGTTTTTGGCCTGTCTGTCTGTCGAAAAAAACTTTAACCTTGACCACTACTTTTGAACCATAACAGGTACGGCTACTAACTTATCCAAAGAGTTTTTGTGTATATTTTCCAAGATATTTTCAAATCTGTCTGCTGCATAATTGTTGTATATGTGGGAAGGGGTTAAGAATGATAGTAATCTCCTCCCTACAGTTTATGTAGAGATATCAAGATGAAGCAACCACTAATACTGAAATACCCTTATAACAATTTAAACAAGATGTGTTTGTGAAACACTGATGCCCCCGAATGGCAACATCTAGGTCAAAGGTCAAGGTCGCAAGGTCAAAAATTTTGGTACTGACAGAAAGGTCATGTCACAAGGAATACACATGTGAAATATAATCATTGAGTTTTGAGCAATTTCTTCTTTTGTCGCAAAGTTTTCAAAAGTCATCTACTGCTAATGTGTCAGAAAGGGTTAAAGTCTTTTGTTTGACCTGACTGGGTTTCAGACTCGGGTGTACTGCTCACCAGAATGATGCGGTTATTATAACCTTTACACCACTAAGTTGTTCTATGTGACATGATGTGTAATATAACCTTTACATCACTAAGTTGTTCTATGTGATGTTATGATGTGCAATATAACCTTTACACCACTAAGTTGTTCTATGTGACATGATGTTAATATAACCTTTACACCAATAAGGTGTTCTATGTGACATTATGATGCGTAATATAACCTTTACACCTCTAAGTTGTTCTATGTGACATGATGCGTACTATAACCTTTACAACACTAAGTTGTTCTGTGACATTATGATGCGTAATATAACCTTTACACCACTAAGGTGTTCTATGTGACATTATGATGCGTAATATAACCTTTACACCACTAAGTTGTTCTATGTGACATTATGATGCGTAATATAACATTTACACCACTAAGTTGTTCTATGTGACATTATGATGCGTAATATAACATTTACACCACTAAGTTGTTCTATGTGACATTATGATGCGTAATATAACATTTACACCACTAAGTTGTTCTATGTGACATTATGATATGTAATATAACCTTTACACCACTAAGGTGTTCTATGTGACATGATGTTAATATAACCTTTACACCAATAAGGTGTTTTATGTGACATTATGATGTGTAATATAACCTTTACACCAATAAGTTGTTCTATGTGACATTATGATGCATAATATAACCTTTATGCCACTACGGTGTTCTATGTGACATTATGATGTGTAATATAACCTTTACACCACTAAGTTGTTCTATGTGACATGATGTGTATTATAACCTTTACACCACTAAGGTGTACTATGTGACATTTTGATGTGTAATATAACCTTTACATTACTAAGTTGTTCTATATGACATTATGATGCGTAATATAACCTTTACATCACTAAGTTGTTCTATATGACATTATGGAAAGGTCGAAAACAAGTTTCTAAATACCTGATCATGCTACCCCTGTGAAATGAACACGGTCAAAACATGGTCGACCATGTTTTAAACAAGGTCGACCATGTTTTAAAAACATGGTTGACCACGAAATGACCATGTATAATCCATGGTCGACCATGTTTCATGCCGTGGTATATGGCCACCCTGGGGACCATGGTCAACCATGTTCTTTTAAAGACCATGGTTAACCTTGGTCCATGGTCATAAAAAAATACCATGGTAAAACATGATTCATAGGCCACGTGGTATATGGCCGCCCTAGTACCATGGTCAACCATGGTTTGACCATGATCTTAAGACCAGGATAAATCAGGTTTCGTGGTCCTTTATATTACCATGGTCAAACATGTTTCATAGTCCACTTCAATGCAGCCTTGTGGCAAGTTCAACCATGGTTTGACCATGTTCTTTAAAAGATCATGATAAATCATGTTTCATTGCATTTCAAAATAACATTGCCTAAGGCTGACATGTTTTATAGAATTAGTCATCTGTTGCTGCCCTGATTACCACGATTCATGTTTCATAATACCAAATTAATTCAGTAGCCCTTTTACAGGTCTTTATTGAACAAAACATGGTATTTTGTTTCATTAAATAACATGTACACAAAATTAAAACCTTGTTCATGGCAATTAAATCTTTTTTTTTTAAGTCGTAAAAAGGGTTATCCGAGACTTTGTAGTAAATTACAAAATTATTTGAAAATGCCAGGGCCTGGAACTGCCTAGGTCTAAAAGTGTTCTAGAAAATAATCATATTACAAGAGTAAAATATCACTAAAGATGATAACACTGAATAAACATTCATTAATATAAGTTTTACCTGTCAAGTGTTTCCAAATCAAATTGAATACATTGCCATTTCTGAATCCATTCTGTGCTTGTAAATCTTCATTTTATGTTTTTTCTATCTGCTTCTATCATTAGAATGAGAACAAAAGTTATTTACAAATCACTATGTACATAATATTTGATGAAAATCCATTATAACAGAGTGTTTTGTGAAAACATTGCCAGAATTTTAACATGTCACATTGTCATCCATTTTGAAAATTTAAAATCTCAACTTCCTGTTGTTGTTGTTGCAATTATTAAAAAAAATGGTTCTAGAAGTGTTCTATAAGTGTCCTTAATAAATGTTGTAGTGATATATTTGTTTAACTTGGCAATTTATCAAAACTTTGTTTAGTCCAAATAAAACCATTAATATTTAAAACAAATTGTTATAAAGTTCTTGCAGTGTAACAGCAGATACAGAACACATTAAGAATATTAAATGTCGTTCTGACATCTCTTTATTCTTTGCAATGCACATTAAGTATGTGAAATATTTATGCTTGACTGTGATTCAGGGTCTAGTAATTACTGTTGACCATGAATCATATTCAAACAAAGACTCTTGATCATGAATCATAGTCAGTCATGGACAATACATAAGGTGTACACCGTACTCACGGTGTTGCATGCTAAACTGCTTAGAGTTTCAAATTGTTGTATTTTAAGTAAGAAACAGACACTATTTGTGCAATGCAACATTTATTACCAAATGTGTTTTTACTGTTTAAGATTGACCTTGTTTCATGGTCTGGAAAACATGGTCATTTACCACAGTCAGACCATAGTCAAATCATGGTCAATCATGGTTATAATCGACCAGAGTCAAAGTCTGAACGAACAACATAGACAACCATGTTTTGACCATGTTTAACCATGGTCAAACTTGATTCAAGGTTCACATTTCACAGGGGTAGATTTCTGACACTGTCATTCAATTTAGATGAGGTCAATCACGTTTGTCACAACCTTTTAACCCTTTCCTACAAACAACAAGTCTGCAGCAGACGACTTTGAAATGATCTGAAAAAAGCTTTACAATTGAAAGTATAATTATTGAAGAGAGCTGAAAACATTGTGGCAAAAGAAAAAATTGCTCAGTATGACCAATTCTTCTTTCGTCACAATGTTTTCAAAAGTTGTCTGCTTGTTAATTAAATGACTAATGACTGGTGTAAACCAACTTTGACGTAAGTATTATGCAAGTGGAAAATAGCTATAGGCCATGTTTGTGCATCCATGTTAACAAATCAATATGGATACTGCTTATAATGACTCATTGTAGAAACATGCAGTTCAGATCAAACTGTGTAGATCATAGTGCACTTGCCGATGTGGATCTATCTACACAGGTTGTTAACCCTTTCTCTCAAACAAAAATTCTGCCGCAGACGACTTAGAACATATTTTGTCAAAAAATAGGAAATCTCTATAATTTAATGGATAACATATGACTAAAAGTGGAAAACATTGTGGCAAAAGGAGAAATGCTCGTCTTGAGCAATTTCTTCTTTTGTCACTATGATTTTAAAAAGCCGTCTGCTGCAGAGTGTGACTTAAATAAAGAATTACTATATGGTAGTTGGACTTGAAATTGTGCTAATGACATTGATTTTATCCATCTTTTTTTCTAAGGTCGTACCACTTCAATCCTTTCCCACAAACAATACAATCTGCAGCAGACGACTCTGAAAACATATGAGTTCCACTAGGCAAATACTCTTTGAAAGAAAGTTAAGTCATTCTTAGCAATTTATTCTTTTGCCACAGTGTTTTCAAATGTCATCTGCTACAGATGGTTCAAAATGTGTCTTCATGTTGGAAAGGATCAAACTAAATATGGACAGAAATTAAGTGTCTCTTGGTTATCCAGACAACAAAGGCTTTATACAATCATTGTATCGTTACCATCAGCCCTTCTACAGAAACATCATATAATTATCTTATCACTTTCACTTTCCAATATTGATAAATTGGTTGATTTTCTTTCTTAACAGCAAGATCCTTCCCATTATAGCTTTCCCTCATACAACCTATTTTCACACTCCTACAATATAAATATTGTAGGCAAAAAAGAAATATTATACAAACAGTTTCTTATTTCTGAGATGATAATTGTAACACTTGGAAAGTTAGATTTTAATGTTAAACCTTTCCCTCATACAGACGCTTTCTGACGCCTCTGCAGCAGACGGCTATTTGAAAACATAGTGACAAAAGAAGAAATTGCACAAAACGTGCAATTTCTCCTTTTGCCACAATGTTTTCCACTTTTAGTCATAGGTTCAATTATAAAGATTTTCTATTTTTTTGGCAAAACATGTTCAAAGTCATCTGCTGCAGAATTGTCGTATGAGGGAAAGGGTTAAGATAACTGGCAAAACCTTTTGAAAACATTGTTCGGGAAAAAGCTCATTACAGGTAATTACTGCACTTAAGCTCAACTGAGCATGAAGTGCTGTTGTCCATCCATTCACATTTTCCTTTTAAGCTCACCTGAGCATGAAGTGCTGTTGTCCGTCCGTTCACATTTTCCTACAAACAACTTCTCCTAAACTAATGAACCAAATTAAAAATAATTCCACAGGAATGATCCTAAGGTGGTCCTCTTTCAAATTTCTTCAAATAATTCAATTTCATGAAGAACTGTGGTTGCTTTTTTATCAGAAAAAAGGGGAACAATTCCTAAACTTTAAAAATCTTCTTGTCCAAAAGCACAGGCTGGATTTGAAAAGAAAAATGCACAAATGTTCCTTTGGGCGACCCTCTATCAAGATATTCAAATTATTCTAATCCATTAATAAACATGGCCATTAGAGGCGGGGCTTGTTTTCTTATATATTTTTATTAACCCTTTCACTGCCGAAGTCGCAAAAAAAGCGACTGCACTGACCACATTCAAAGTCGCAAACCCCCCCACCCACACACATTTGTAGTGAGATTGCCGTTTTATATAATATTTGGCAGCAAAAGGGTAAAGAGCATTAAAACTCCTAATAAATCAGGTGAGCGATATAGGACCGTCATGGCCCTCTTGTTTAAACAATGTTTAAACTGCTTCAGAAAGCTACTACCAATTTCCAAGCATTAACTATAAATACTTACTTAGCATGAGTCATTTGTCATAAAACAAGTTAAACTCTTTGGAAGTTATTTATGAGTTTTGCACATTAGCATCACAGTATTCACAATACAGGTTGTTTTATTTCAAATGTCATCCATTTCCAAGGGAAACACATTAACAATTCACCTGATATGTTTTAAGAATTTGAAACCACATAACTTACAATATTCTTTAGGCATTATATGGCGTTTAGACTGGAATATCTGCAGCAGATGACTTTAAAATCATCTCAGCCAAAATATGAATAGTATGAGCAATTTCTTCTTTTGTCACAATGTTTAAAAAGAATTGTCAGCTGCAGAGGTGTCAGAAAGTATCTGTATGTGGGAAAGGGTTAACAGAATGGACTGTTACTACACTCAGTATTTAGATCACCTAGAGCCAAAGGCTCAAGGTGAGCTATTCTGATCACTTTTTGTCCGTCGTCGTTAACTTTTAGCTTTAAACATCATCTTTTCCTGAACCACAGAACCAATTGCATCACAGGAATGTCCCTTTGGTGGCCCTCTTTCAAAAAAATTCAAAGATTTAAATTCCATTGAGAACTTTGGTTGCTGCGGCATCAGAAAGGGGGCAAAATGTCCGAACTTTAAAAATCTTCTCCTCTGAATCTGCATGTCAGATTCCAATATAGTTTGGTAGAAATATTTCTTGGGTGACCCTCTACAAAGATTGTTCAAGACATACTGTTTGGTTGAAAAACATGGCAGTCAGAAAGCATCAGAAAAGGGGCAAAATCATCTTGTTAACTTTTAGCTTTAAACATCATCTCCTCCTAAACCAAAGGACCAATTTCATCCAAACTTCACAGGAATGTTCCTTTGGTGGCCCTCTTTTAAAATTGTTCTAAGATTTAAATTCCATTGAGAACTTTGGTTGCTGCGGCATCAGAAAGGGGGCAAAATGTCCAAACTTTAAAAATCTTCTCCTCTGAATCTGCATGTCAGATTCCAATATAGTTTTGTAGAAATGTTCCTTGGGTGACCCTCTACAAAGATTGTTCAAGGCATACTGTTTGGTTGAAAAACATGGCAGTCAGGAGGCATCAGAAAAGGGGCAAAATGACAAAATTTGGAAATTCCATTTTTTTTTAAGTCCTTGTCTGATATTAAGAAAATTGAATAGGAATCTTACTTCAGTGATCCTCTACTTGATTTTTACAAGCCGTATTGATTGATTACAAATTCATAGCAACCTTGCGTAATCACAAAAGGGGTAAATTGAACTTTTAGCTACAAATGACAACTCCTACCATTCCACTCGACCAATTTCAACGTTACTTCACAGGAATGTTCCTTTGATGGTCCTCTTTCAAAATTGTTCAAAAACTTACATTCTATGTAGAACTTTTGTTGCTGCGGCATCAGAAATTGAGAAAAATACCCAAACTTTAAAAACCTCCATCTCCATAATCCATTTGTCAGATTCCAAGATATTTTGGCAGAAATGTTCTTTGAGTGACTCTCTACAAAAACTTTTCAAGCCATATTGATTTCGTTGACACACAGGGCAGCAAAGCCGCATCAGGAAAGGTGCAAAATGACAAAACTTTATAATTCCATTCTTATTAAAGTTCTTGTTAGATTTCAAGATACAAATGGCTTTTACTGATAAAATATTTCTTTTATTGAGTGTCCACTCCTTGCAGTTTTATTTGAACTCCTGATTAAATTTTCACAGATATTTGCAGTTAAATATTTGCTTCTAATTTACTATCATTCAGGTGATCGATTTAGGGCCATCTTGGCCCTCTTGTTGTCTGTGGTAAAAACTGAAACATAATCTGTATCTTTTGTCATATCAGAGGTAACAAGACTTTCATGTTAGGTGTCTATAACTCTTGTGTGTTATAGTGCTTTCCAGCTTTACTTAACATGTTGAGGTTGTGAACCTGACCTTGACATTATGTTAAAAGAAATTCAATTAATAGCAATTGTTGCTGCCCTAATGGGGCCTATATGTTTCACAAATATAGTACTGGCTAGTTCCTTTGATACATTGCTATTTTATTGGACATTAATTGACTACATTCCTGAAAACTGATTTTGTAATTTTTCTTCATAAGACTTTAATATGAAATGGAAAATGTAAAACAAAGTAGGAGATATGCTGCAAAGAAAGTGCATTTCAGACAAGTTCATAATATACTGTACTTCTTCAAAAAATAATAAACAATAATAGATCGAACATTATTTCCTTTGACCCCCCAAAAAATATAACTGCAATTGCTGTCTGGGGCTTATATGTTTCACCAACAAAACCTTGTTTGCTTTAGAAATATCTAAGAGGCAGATTGTTACATCTGGAAAAATATTTTTTTGTTATAAAGATGAAAACATTGAGGCAACGCCAAAAAGTTGTGCATTTATTTTCAATATCTGAGTACTTCAAAGCAAAGGAGTTTTTTCAGTTAACAAAATCTGTCTGCTAATGAAGCTTTTAACATTGCCTCTAGCAGAGAAATGGATTATGACTGGAAAAAATATACACCTTCAGAATATAATAATGAATGTTTAATTGTATCGAAGGAAAATAATGTCTTTGCCCTACCGAGGCTTGTCTTGATTTCTCTGTGCATTGAGATATAGGGAGTTGTTAAAACTAATGGTGCAATAGCCTGGTACTTTAGATGGTTTTGTATGCAATTTCTCCTGGGACCAGGTTGTTAGAAATAAATCTAGTTACTGATTGATAGAACACAGCACTAAAAACTACATTTCTGTTCAAACAACAAATATTCTTGCTTAAAGAAATATGTAATTTTGATTTCTATCTTAATGGCAACAGAAATTGTGTGTACCTGTCAGCAAGCTTTTAAACCTATTAAGCCTTCTCCACATGCAAACATGTGTTGATGCATCTGCAGCAGGCGACTTTTGTAAACATTTTGGCTCATTATGAGCTTTTCCATGTGTATGCCTAGATGATTCATAGTTGTCTGCCGCTCATTTGCTGTATGTGCGAACAAGTTAATGGCTTTTGGAAGTTGCAACCAGTGAAGATGATTATTCAGCCTGTTCATCTGGACAGATTGATCCAAATCTTCCCTATTGGCCATTTTGTTCTATAGGCATCCTGGAAGCCTCTGAAGAAAGTCTAAGACCAAAGACCTACTATGTGAGGGGTGTTCCAAAATATCGTAGACAACTGGTACAGTCAATTTTAGGCAGCCATGCATCCAAGGAAAAGTCCTTAGACCAAAGACCTACTTTGTGAGGGGTGTTCCAAAATATCGTAGACAACTGAACTGGTACAGTCAATCTTAGGCAGCCATCCAAGAAAAAGTCAAAATGTAGCTGCTGAATCAAATAAAGATGAAAATATTGTTAGGGTTAATCTTAAAGTGGCTGCTTAATACAAATAGATGCTTAACAGAGATGACTGCAAACACAAGTTTTTTCAAAGCAAATTAATTGTTCAATGAATTAAAAACTGGTTAATACATATAAAGTGAACATATTGTTAAATGATAGAGTTATGCAGTGATCGTTTACAATGTTTTTGGACTCCCCTCATATGTTATTTGATTGTAATTGTCATTAATTTCTAAACCTTTGAAGGTTGTTTTTATGTCAAAAATACATTGCCAGTCATTTAATACCTGATATATAATCTCTACACCCTTAATTCATCCAGAAAAAGAACTCGCCTTGCGTATTCCTCACGTATATGTGATATACACGGTCGCCCGTAAGAGCGGGCGAGCACGTGATATTTGCCACTTTCATTTCTGGATCCACCAGCTAGACAGGCTAAGAAATTACATTTATTTTCTAATTATTTTTCTTGTCTTTTTAAGGCCTATTGCCTTATTAAGTTGTTTTCATTCAGATATTCAACTGCATTGACATAAATATCAACTTAAATTGTTGAAATTACGGTTGTAATTGTTTGTTTTTGTGGTAGACAACTAACTGAAAAGACACGAGGTGGTTTACCCCACCCATATTTTCAGTTATCGTCATCGGGTGCGGAAGTACGTAAATGCTGAGTTAGACTTAAAATTTAACGACGAGTTCCCCAACCCCTTTAATGATAATAGTAATTATCATTTATTGTACATTACATGTATTAATAACATAGACAAAAATTATTTATTTTTGTTTTTCAATTATATACGTCCACTCGTTCACTCGGTGTAGAAAAAATAAAAAGTAGAAAAAATTATTTTTTGTATTCATAACTATGTCACATAATGGTGAACGGAGGCGTGGCATGTGTGGTCATGCTGGGGACACATGGGACACGCATCCGAACTGTGTTGCTTGCTCAAAGTGCACACAGCTTTCACCCTGCAAGTACTGCTCTTCTTGGTCTGTGTCCATTTGGAAACAGGCTGGGAAAAGTAAGACTAGCAAAAGCAGGAAGGATAAGAGGGCCCCTAAAAAGGTCTCTCTGATCTCTTCGAGTGAAGCGGAGTTCGTGGGATTCTCCCAATCGGACTCCGCGACCGTGTTGAGTGGGTCGAAGGTCAGAGCTGTTCCTTCTCCACTTAACACAACCGCACCTCCTTTAGCTTCGGCTAGTGTAGTGAGAGACACGGAGGGGCGGATGGCAGCTTTGGATGCTCGTTGTTCTGTCGGGAAACAAAAGCCTTCGGGCCAGACACCGTATGGAAACAGTGTTGAATGTGCTCAACAGCTGGAGCATTCTTCCACTGAACGGCATTATCTGTCGCCTGGTGTTGGGGCTCAACCTTCGAAAGAAGGGGATGCCGGAATCACCCGCAGGGCAACCGAGCGGGTTGGTTTGTCAGATCACTTGCAGGGCAACCAGGCGAGCTGGTCAATTCCAACACCACACTCTGAGCTTCAGCAGTCTTCGGACTACTGCAGTGTGCCGGATTACGATGTCTGCGGACAAAGTTCTCTGGAGACTTTTGATAGATCAGCTTCACAAACTGCCTATCTCTAGTCAACCGGGTAATGCTAGCGCTGCACAGCAAAACCCATATGCCGAGGCGCGACAGGTCACCGGGCAACCGGGAAGTCATCTAGAGATGACGCGACCAGTCACCGGTCAGTCATCTAGCCATGACACAACCGGGCCAGTCAGTCATTTTGCCATGGCTCGACGAGGCAGTCAATCACGACAGGTCAGCAGTCTTTTAGCTACGACTCGACCAGGCAAACGGTTAATCATTTAGATATGACATGACCGGGCAGTCAATCATTTTACAATGACATGACTAGCCAAACAGTCACACATGTAGCCATGTAACGACAAGGCGGAGGTCAAGCATTTAACTATAACGCGACCAGCCAATCGGTCACACATGTGAACATGACACGACCAGGCAATAGTCAGTCATTTGGTAATGACGCGGCTAGCTTGCCTGTCGGTTATGTTAACATCGCACGACCAGGCAGTCTATCATTTGGCAATGACACGACTAGCCAGCCAGTCGCTTATGTAAACATGGCGCGACCAGCCAATCGGTCACGCATGTGAACATGACACGACCAGGCAATAGTCGGTCATTTGGTAATGACGTGGCTAGCTTGCCTGTCGGTTATGTAAACATCGCACGACCAGCCAGTCGCTTATGTAAACATGGCGCGACCAGGCACGGGCTCTGTACTGGCTGACCGAATTGATACTATTATCATTCTATCTCAGGTCAACAACAGAGTGGTGTTATGAATATTCAGAGCGCAGGACGCACCAAACTCTAATATTCATCCGTCTAGCTCCGGGAATGGGAATTATCGGTCGGAGAAATTCTTCCGTTTCCCCAAAGGGAACTGTGTACTTCACTAAGAAGACATTCTTCCCCAATACTATCCATTCAATGGATCCGGTCGGTAATAGACGGGAATACCAAGCCGACCGGGATCAGCAATACCCAACTCATGGGATTTCACTGCACCCGGAGGGACACCTATATAATAGGCAGTCCTTAGAAAGGCAACCCCTGGACCAGAATCCACTAGTTCATTCTGGTAAAGGGAGGTCGAAGCCGTCCATGTCTGAGTCGGATGTAGATCAACCGGTTGTAAGACCAGTTAGACTATGGCGGAGGATTAGACACTCTTCCAGCTCTTTGTGTAAAGAAGATGAGGGAAGTTAGTCGCCTTCAGATAACGACTCCTTAGACTCTAAGCTCCTCTTTGGTGGAAGGATAGCTGCGGGACTGTGTCTGATGCTTCAGAACAGTCCAGAAGTCTTTCGGAGTGCGCAGTTAATGCATTTGCACAGGGCCAGAAACGCTCTGCGTCTTCTGTGGTTAAGAGCAAAACTAAGAAGCCTTACCCTGCAAAGAGCATAAACGGGAAGTTAAGGCGTTTACGCTGAGACAACCGATTTCCACAGGTCATAAGTCGGCTAACCGAAGGCCCCTTACCAAGGGGCTAAGAATCGGCAGCCTTCTAAGTACAGCACAACCCCTAGGCCTCAGCCCTAGGGATGCGCACCTCTCTATGATCGCTCCAAGGCCGGAGATTACAGTCGGAGGCCGCCTGTTGTTTTTCAACCGAAGGAAGACGATCAGTGGAGACCGGTTATAGATTTATCAGCTCTAAATCTATTGATTCCGGTCGAGAAGTTCAAAATGGAGTCGACCCGCTCCATCCGAATATCTATTCAGGAAGGCGACTGGGCGGTCTCTCTACACCTCACAGACACCTATTACCACATTCCGATCGCTCCCTCATCGAGGAAGTACTTTCGTTTTGTGGTAAATGACAAGGACCAGAGGATATTCACTCTGTGAACTCTGAGACAGGGAAGTCAAGACCATCTCATACGTGAGCTCGGCCCCGACGGTTGATTCCATGCGATCTCATTCTTCTTCGGAAAAGAGATCTATGTCAAATGATCAATTCTTCGGTCATGAATCCAATTCAGGGCACTTCGGAAAAGGGATCAATTCCTCGGTCATGACTCCTTCATAGGATTCCATGTCGAATCGGACACTGACCTTCCGGTTCAGAACCGGCTATAGTCAATCCTCACATCGTCGGGGAAAACCGAACCTCCCGTCCGAGGCTCCAAAGTCATCAGGTATTAAATGACTGGGAATGTATTTTTGACATAAAAATGAAGTTTTTTAAAGTAAAACATATTTTTATTAGAAAATACTTACCAGTCATTTATAGAGTCCCACCTCCCATCCCCGCGTCGTCACCCAACACTTAACGTTGAAATAAAAGTGGCAAATATCACGTGCTCTTACGGGCGACCGTGTATATCACATATACGTGAGGAATACGCAAGGCGAGTTCTTTTTCTGGATGAATTAAGGGTGTAGAGATTATATATCAGGTATCAAATGACTGGTAAGTATTTTCTAATAAAAATATGTTTTACTTTAAAAAAAATTCATTTCTGTGCGAAGTTGCTCATATTTAAGGTGGCATAACACTTTCTGTTTCCTGGGACACTCTAACTTTTATTCTCTCATTATTTCTCATAATATCCATACTGGTTTGATAAAAAGAATTTTCCTGTATCAAGGAGTGCCAGAATTGTAGGAAAATGACTGGAAGTCACACTCTCAGTCCATATTATGGAAAGAATTGGCCACAAAAGTGGTCTGAAACAAGGTGAAAAAAGTAGGACAGAAAGATCAATTTGACCATTTATTCCAAAAACGCAGGGGGTTAGTGTAAAATTGAAGAGCTGCTTATTCTCTCAAAACAATAGGCAATCTGTGGATGCAGTCAGGAATACCACGTTTCCAGCTCCTTTTCATGCAATTTTGAACACAAATATAGGTATTCAAGTTTACCTCTAAATTCACGCCTAGCTCTGCAACCAGTGTTGTCAAACCGGAAGGAGAAGTGGGTTCAACTGAAAAATTCTATCCCTGGATGATAATGCTTATAGCTTACTTTTCACATTTATAAACATCAAAATCAATCATTTACCCAAATAGGTACCCAAAACTTACTTTTTGTCATTATTTCTATTTTTGACCCTGGCCAAAATCCGAATATTCCGTAAGCTAGTTTTATGTGTCACCTAACAATTTTAGTCAAGAATGTTTTGGTGTAGCCTGACCTTGTTGTTGTGTTTAAAGGGTAAACCAGACACTCCAAGAACGGACACTCCAAGAAAGGACACTTCAGGAAAGACAAACCAAAAACGGACACATCAGGAAAATCCAAATGCAGACACTCCAAGAACGGACACATCAGGAAAATCCAAATAGGACACTTCAAGAAAGACATTCCAAGAACGGACACATCAGGAAAATTTAGGGTTAGGGTTAGACAGAGATATACATAGAAAGACAGAGAGACATACAGAGATATATATATATATAGAGAGAGGGAGAGAGAGAGAGTGAGAGAGAGACAGACAGAGTGTCTGTATTTGGATTTTCCTGATGTGTCTGTTCTTGGTTTGTCTTTCCTGAAGTGTCCGTTCTTGGAGTGTCTTTCTTGGAGTGTCCGTATTTGGATTTTCTTGATGTGTCCGTTCTTGGTTTGTCTTTCCTGATGCGTCCTTTCTTGGAGTGTCTGTCCGTTCTTGGAGTGTCTGTGTTCTCATTTAGAGAAATCTTCATATAAGGATTATTTTGTGAATAATCCTTTCCAACAAACAGACACATGCAGCAGAAGACTTTTATAAACATTATTATTATACATGTTGGCACAATGTTTTCAACTTTGTTCAATAAAAAATACTTCAATTACAAAGATTTTCACGATTTTGTACAAGTGTTTTCAAAGTCATCTGCTGTAGATATGTTGTTTGTAAGAAAGTGTTATAGAAAGGTGTTCACTCTGACATTGATTGATTCAAATCCAGAAAAAGTAAACCAATCTGTACCAAAAAGTACCAAAAAGTATTCTAATATAAGATTGTATTCTAAGGGATAGATTCTGTATATTATGGAAAGAAACTCAATGAATATTTTATTTATTTTGTTGTGATAAAATCTTTGGTTACCCTAGCAACTTTGTTCATTTCCTCCTTTTTCATTCTGTTTGATCAAATTGACTCCTATGGAATGTTTGATATAGAAAATTGATTGTGTGTCAGTGGTCAATTCCGTACATTACATGAAATTTCCTGCTTGTTTCCTGTTTGTTTCATAGCCCCAATGGTTTTCTGGAAGAGATAGCGCCATCATAGCGATCAGCTAGAACAACAGCAAGTTCATTTAATCTGTGGCTATATTTATTGGACATGAATTAACCCTTTCCCTCATATGACAACTCTGCAGCAGACGACTTTGAACATATTTTGTCAAAAAATAGAAAATCTCTATTATTGAATCAATAACCTATGACTAAAAGTGGAAAACATTGTGGCAAAAGGAGAAATTGCTCATTTTGAGCAATTTCTTCTTTTGTCACTTTGTCTTCAAATAGCCATCTCCTGCATTCAGGCGTCTATATGAGTCCATTAGAAAATCTTATACTCTTTCTTTATTGGACTTTCATAAACAAAATGGGAAAAGTATGATCCAAAGAAAGTTCTTTTGACTGACAAAGTTGAAAGAAACCGTGTGCAAGAATGAGAACTTAGAAACAACACTTCCTTCTACCACAATATTCTCATACATGAAGCATCTTCTGCAGAATAATTTGGTTTAAAGTTCTTTTGTTGAAACAGTTAATATGAATCGGTTTTCATTATAAAAAGGCGTTTAGACCTTAATAGATTTTTTGGGGGGTCTTTAAGACAATAACAATAGAGTACTGTATGTCCGAAGGTCCATCAGTAAAAAACTCGAGAGGATTTAGTTAACCCTTTCCCACATATACATGCTTTCTGACGCCTCTGCAGCAGACACATTTTGAAAACATTTTCTCCATTTATCACGATGTTTCAAATGTTTTCAATCATTTAACCTTCATTAAAAATGATTTGCCATGATATTGTCTAGATGTTTTCAAACTGGTCTTCTGCTGATTTGATGTTCATGGGAAAGGGTAAATGGTTCTTCATTATTTCTTACTGAGTGAATTTATCCAATGGTTGTTCATTATTTCATACTGCGTGAGTTTACCTAATGGTTGTTCATTATTTCATACTGCGTGAGTTTACCTAATGGTTGTTCATTATTTCATACTGAGTGAGTTTACCTAATGGTTGTTCATTATTTCATACTGAGTGAGTTTAACTAATGGTTCTTCATTATTTCTTACTGAGTGAATTTATCCAATGGTTGTTCATTATTTCATACTGCGTGAGTTTACCTAATGGTTGTTCATTATTTCATACTGAGTGAGTTTACCTAATGGTTGTTCATGATTTCATACTGAGTGAGTTTACCTAATGGTTGTTCATTATTTCATACTGAGTGAGTTTACCTAATGGTTCTTCATTATTTCTTACTGAGTGAATTTATCCAATGGTTCTTCATTATTTCATACTGAGTGAGTTTATCTAATGGTTCTTCATTATTTCATACTGAGTGAGTTTACCTAATGGTTGTTCATTATTTGATACAGAGTTAATTTACCTAATGGTTCTTCATTATTTCATACTGAGCAAATTTACCTAATGGCTCTTTATTATTTCATACTGAGTGAGTTTACCTTATGGTTGTTCATTATTTCATACTGAGCGAATTAATGTAATGGTTGTTCATTATTTCATACTGAGTGAGTTTACCTAATGGTTGTTCATTATTTCATACCGAGTGAGTTTACCTAATGGTTGTTCATTATTTCATACTGAGTGAGTTTACCTAATGGTTGTTCATTATTTCATACTGAGTGAGTTAACCTAATGGTTGTTCATTATTTCATACTGAGTGAATTTACCTAATGCATGGCTCTTCATTATTTCATACAGAGCGAATTTACCTATCAATTGGTACATATGAACTGACACCGCTCCTGAAAAGGAATTTAGAAAAGATTGTCCCACATATCAAATACAGTCATGAGATAATACAGTCATGATCGAGATAATACAGTTATGCGATAATACAGTCATGAGATAATACAGTCATGAGATTATATGGTCATGAGATTATACTGTCATGAGATAATACAGTCATGAGATAATATGGTCATGAGATAAAACAGTCATATGAGATAATATGTTCATGAGATAATACGGTCATGAGAGTATACTGTCATGAGATAAAAAAACAGTCATGAGATAAAACAGTCATGAGAAAATAGGGCCATGAGATAATACGGTCATGAGATAATACAGTCATGAGACAATACTGTCATGAGATAAAACGGTCATGAGATCAAACGGTCATGAGATAATACGGTCATGAGATAATACGGTCATGAGATAATACTGTCATGAGATAATACGGTCATGAGATAATATGGTCATGAGATAATATGGTCATGAGATAATACAGTCATGAGATAAAACAGTCATGAGATAATACAGTCATGAGATAATACAGTCATAAGATAATACAGTCATGAGATAAAACAGTCATGAGATAATACAGTCATGAGATAAAACAGTCATGAGATAAAACAGTCATGAAATAAAACAGTCATGAGATAATACGGTCATGAGATAAAACAGTCATGAGATAATACAGTCATGAGATAAAACAGTCATGAGATAATACGGTCATGGGATAATACAGTCATGAGATAATACAGTCATGAGATAATACAGTCATAATGTAATAAAGTCATGAGATAATATGGTCATAAGATAATACAGTCATGCAATAAAACGGTCATAGGATAAACAGTCATGAGATAATACGGTCATGAGATAATACAGTCATGAGACAATACTGTCATGAGATAATACAGTCATAATGTAATAAAGTCATGAGATAATATGGTCATAAGATAATACAGTCATGCAATAAAACGGTCATGGGATAAACAGTCATGAGATAATACGGTCATGAGATAATACAGTCATGAGACAATACTGTCATGAGATAATACAGTCATAATGTAATAAAGTCATGAGATAATATGGTCATAAGATAATACAGTCATGCAATAAAACGGTCATAGGATAAACAGTCATGAGATAATACGGTCATGAGATAATACAGTCATGCAATAAAACGGTCATGGGATAAACGGTCATGAGATAATACGGTCATGCCATAATACGGTCATGAGATAATACGGTCATGAGATAATACAGTCATGAGAATGAGATAAACAGCTACTACGTAGTATCAGATTCTTGTCAACATTGGCCTTGGAGTCCTCCACAGAAAAAAATCCCATAATTTGCGTCTTTCCTCTGAATTATAAATGTGTTATTGTTGACACTGACATGTCAGTGTGAATCTCATTCATTTATTTAAGTGAATTCTGTCCTTTAGAGACTGTCCTCACACTTCCTTAATTCTTTCCCACTTGCAGACACATTGTTATGCATCAGGAGCAGACAATCATTATGGCAAAAGGAGAATTTGATCAAAATGAGCAATTCCACCTTTTACCACAAGGATTTCAACTCTATTCAATAACTATATTTTTACTAATAGGAATATTCCATAGTTTTGTTTCGATGTTTACATGTGTTGTATGTGGGCAGGGGTTAACCAAATATAGATACAGAAAACTGTTGATGCCTATATGAAGCAGACCATGTTAGAAAATATGTTTTGAGGGTTTTTAAGAAAGTATACTTATCCAATTGAGTTGAAAATATTTGGTCAAATGAAGAAATCGCTCATATTGAACAATTTCTCCTTTTGCCACAATTTATTTAAAAGTCCTCACCTGCAGATGCATCAAAATGCGCAGGTGACTAGGAACTAACACCTTATTAGTCACCGGGCAGAAGCCCGTGACTTATATTTTTAATTGCTTTTCGCAAATTACATGGGAGAAGTTATTATTAGAAAAAAACAAATTTAAATGTCTTGAATATATTACAATTGCGTTTGTTTAAAAACACTAAGTTATGACACATCTAAAAGGAAATAAATATTCCGATGTTTTAAGTATTTGCAGTTTTTTTATTTTGACTCGCATTTATGTATTTTTAGCTCACCTATGCACGAAGTGCAAGGTGAGCTATTGTGATCACATTTTGTCCGGCGTCCGGCCGTCGTGCGTCGTCAGTCGTCCGTCGTGCGTCGTCAACAATTGAGCTTGTTAACACTCTACAGGCTACATTTTGCATCCAATCTTCATGAAAGTTTATCAGAACGTTCATCTCCATAAAATCTTGGACAAGTTCGAAACCGGGCCATATGAGGTCAAAAACTAGGTCACTAGGTCGAATTGAAGGGAAATCTTGTTAACACTCTGGAGGCCACATTTTCAACTTGAGCATGTTGAAACTCTATCAGAATGTTTGTCTTGATGATATGTAGGTCAAGTTCGAACATGGGTCACGTCGGGTCAAAAAGTAGGTCACTAGGTCAAATTGAAGGTAAATCTTGTTAACACTCCAGAGGCCGCAATTTTTGCTTCAGCAGTTTGAAATTTTGTCAAAATGTTTGTCTTAAAAATATTTAGATCAAGTTCGCATATGGGTTATGCCGGGTCAAAAACTAGGTCACTAGGTCAAATTGAAGGAAAATCTTGTTAACACTTTTGATGCCACATTTTTTGTTTCAGCAGCTTGAAATTTGGTCAGAATGTTTGTCTTAAAGATATATAGGTCAAGTTCAAATATGGGTCATATTGGGTCAGAAACTAGGTCACTAGGCCAAATTGAGGGAAAATCTTGTTAACTCTGTAGAAGCCGCATGTTTTGCTTCAGCGGCTTGAAATTTGTTCAGAATGTATAGCTGAATGATATCTAGGCCAAGTTTGAATATAGGTCATGTGGGGTCAAAAACTAGGTCACTAGATCAAATTGAAGGAAAATCTTGTGAACACTTTGGATGCCGCATTTTTTGCTTCAGCAGCTTGAAATTTTGTCAGAATGTTTGTCTTAAAGATATCTAGTTCAAGTTCAAATATGGGTCATATTGGATCAGAAACTAGGTCACTAGGCCAAATCGAGGGAATATCTTGTTAACTCTGTAGAAGCCACATGTTTTGCTTCAGCGGCTTGAAATTTGGTCAGAATGTTTGTCTAAATGATATCTAGGCCAAGTTTGGATATGGGTCATGCCGGGTTAAAAACTAGGTCACTAGGCCAAATTGAAGGGTAAGCTTGCTAACACTCTGGATACTGCATTTTAAAATTTCAGCATGATAAAACTTTATCAGAATGTTTTTCTTGATGATATGTAGGCCAAGTTCGAATATGGGTCATGCTGGTTTAAAAACTATAGGTCACTAGATCAAATTGAAGGAAAATCTTGTGAACACTTTTGATGCCACATTTTTTGCTTAAGCAGCTTGAAATTTGGTCAGAATGTTTGTCTGAACTATATCTAGGTCAAGTTCGAATATGGGTCATATTCGATCAGAAACTAGGTCAATAAAGGAAAATATTGTTCAAACTCCGGAGGCCGCATTTTTACTTTGAGCAAGTTGAAACTTTGTCAGAATGTTGTCTTGATGATATCTAGTCCATGTTGGAATATGGGTCATATCAGGTAAAAAAATATAAATCACTAGGCCAAACGAAGGAAAATATTGTTAACACTGTGGAGGTTGCATTCAGAATAATTGTCTTGATGTGTTTTGCATTGCAGTACGTTGTATAATTAAGGTGAGCGATCCAGGGCCATCGTGGCCCTCTTGTTGTTTTATTTACGAAGACATTTCAGTCCATATTAGTCTTGCTGTGTCAATATCGAGATAAAAATCACGTCAAAAAAAATCTCCTTTTAATAGCAATTTTAACTTACTGAATGTTATTTTCATGTTCAAAGAGATGTCTTGATTTGTTTAGAATGCATTTGATAATGTTTATCCATGTATATCTAAAATATGAACTGTTTCTAAGCTAAAACTGTTGATCACGTGTCACGAATTTAAGCTCGCATACTCGCGAATTGCGAGGTGAGATTTCAGGCACCAGTATATTTTTGCGAGTGACATTTTTGGGCCGAATAATATGCATTTCTAATCGTTGATCATTTACAGGGTTTTTCTTTAACAAATCGCGGTAATTAAAGTGAATTTTCGAGATTTACTGAGTGGCTTGGAGCATACTTTCAGTTTTGCAATATAAGCGGAAGTTTAGAATCAAAACATGTTTTGTGCACATGCCTATTCAACGAACCCAATATTGATGATGTTTACTGCATACATTTTAGCTTCCGGAAGTCTAAAATTAGTTTTAATTTACATATCGCAAATACGATTAGCTGGAATGGTCATGTGTATATTTTGGGTTTTCCCAAGTTGTATTCACTACAGAGATAGAAGAAATGGATGTTTTTGCACTTAAAGCACACCCTCTATATGATAAAAGGTGCTGTGACCTATCAAAAAAAATCATTTCGGTGTTTATATGTTTACACTTGAGACCACAAAAAACATTGATACCAGTAGAACTCTTCAAATTGAAGAGCACATGCAAAATAACAAGGTCACCGATTTAGGTTAGTCACTGAAACAGGGTAGTGTACGATTTATATGTCCACATTTATATTAGTTTTCAAAACATCCGATCCTAGCCGGAAAATTATTTAAAATGATTCCAAGCAGGAATCGAGAATGATACTCTAGATTTCTGTTTCCAATTAAAAAACAATAGCTCATCAGTTTTTAGCTCACCAATGCACAAAGTGCAAGGTGAGCTTTTGTGATCGCTCACCGTCCGTCGTCGTCCGTCCGTTCACATTTTCCTACAAACCACTTCTCCTCCTACACCAATTAACCAAATTCAAAATAATTTTACAGGAATGTTCCTTGGGTGGATCTCTTTCAAACTTGTTCAAAAAATTCTATTCCATGCAGAACTTTGGCTGCCACGGCAACAAAAAAGGGGAAATTAACCAAAACTTAAAAAATCTTCTTGTCTGAAAGTAGAAGGCCCATGCCTTTGATATTTGGTATGTAGCATCATCTAGTGAACCTCTACCAAGATTGTTCAAATTATATCCCTTGGGTAAAAAATGACCCCTCCCCGGGGGTCACTTGTTTAACATAGACTCATATAGGGGAAAGAAGCCAATGCCTTTGATATTTGGTATATAGCATCACTTAAAGCATCACTTGTTTAACACTATTAGACTCATAATGGGGAAACACTTTAAAAATCTTCTTGTCTAAAAGTAGAAGGCCCATGCCTTTGATATTTGGTATGTAGCATCATCTAGTGAACCTCTACCAAGATTGTTCAAATTATAGCCCTGGGGTCCAAAATGACCCCTCCCCGGGGGTCACTTGTTTTACATAGACTCATATAGGGGAAAAACTTTAAAAATCTTCTTGTCTAAAAGTAGAGGGTCCAGGCCTTTGATATTGGGTATGTAGCATCATCTAGTAGACCTTTACCAAGAGTGTTCAAATTATAACCCTGGGGTCAAAAATGACCCCTCCTCCTCTAGACACATAGAGATTTTTTTTTAAAAATCTTCTTGTCTAAAAGAAGAAGGCCAAGGCCTTTGATATTTGGTATGTAGCATCACTGTGGACCTACCAAGATTGTTCAAATTATAGCCCTGGGGTCAAAAATGACCCCTCCTCCTCTAGACACATAGAGATTTTTTTTTAAAAATCTTCTTGTCTAAAAGAAGAGGGCCCAACCTTTGAAATTTGGTATGTAGCATCATCTAGTGGACCTCTACCAAGATTGTTCAAATTATAGCCATGGGTTCAAAAATGACCCCATCCCGGGGGTCCCTTATGTTTTACATAGACTCATTTAGGGGAATTTTTTAAAAATCTTCTTGTCTAAAAGTAGAGGGCCCTGGCCTTTGATATTTGGTATGTAGCATCATCTAGTGGACCTCTACCAACTATGTTCCAATTATAGCCATGGGATAAAAAATGACCCCTCCGCGGGGGTCACTTGCTTTACATAGATAGGGAAAAAACTTTAAAAATCTTCTTGTCTAAAAGATATTTAGTATGTAGCATCACCTAGTGAACCTCTACCAAGATTGTTCAAATTATAGCCCTGGGGTCAAAAATGACCCCTCCCCGGGGGTCACTTGTTTTTCATAGACTCATATAGGGGAAAGAACACTGAAAACTTTTTAAGTTTGATTAAATCAGGTGAGCGATATAGGACCATCATGGTCTTCTTGTCATAAATTACTTTTCTTCATTTGGTTTTACTCAAGGCCCACAGTGTACAGTGCTGGATTTTTAGCTCACCTATGCACAAAGTGTAAGGTGAGCTTTTGTAATCGCTCACCGTCCATCGTCTGTCATCGTCGTCGTCGTCCGTCCGTTCACATTTTCCTACAAACAACTTCTCCTCCTAAACCAATTAACCAAATTCAAAATAATTTTACAAGAGTTCCTTGGACGGATCTCTTTCAAACTTGTTCAAAGAATTCTATTCCATGCAGAACTTTGGCTGCCACGGCAACAAAAAATGGGAAATTAACCAAAACTTTAAAAATCTTCTTGTCCAAAAGTAATGGCCTAATTTGAAAATTATTTTGCACAAATGCTTCTTGGGGTACCTTCTACCAAGAATGTTCAAATATTTCTGATACATTGAAAAACATGGCCGCCAGGGGGCAGAGCTTATTTTCCTTATATGTGCATTGTTAAAACTTTAAAAATCTTCTTGTCCAAAAGTACTGGCCTGATTTGAAAATTATTTTGCACAAATGTTCCTTGGGGCACCCTTTACCAAGATGGTTCAAATATTTCCAATCCGTTGAAAAACATGGCCGCCAGGGGCGGAACTTGTTTTCCTTATATGTGCATTGTTAAAACTTTAAAAATCTTCTTGTCCAAAAGTACTGGCCCGATTTGGCGGAGCTTGTTCATAGACTCATATAGGGAAAAACCTTTAAAAATCTTGTCTAAGAGTAGAGGCTCCAGGACTTTAATATTTGGTATGTAGCATCATCTAGTGGACCTCTACCAAGATTATTCAAATTATAGCTCTGGGGTCAAAAAATTAGCCCTCCCCTGGGGTCTATTGTTGTACATAGACTAATATAGAGAAAGATTTAAAAAAAAATCTTTTCTGAAAGTAGCGGCCCCCGGCCTTTGATATTTGGAATGTAGCTTCGTCTAGTGGACCTCTACCAAGATTGTTCAAATTATAGCCATGGGGTAAAAAATGACACTATCCCGGGGGTCACTTGTTTTACATATACTCATATAGGGGAAAAACTTAAAAAAAATTTTTGTCTAAAAGTAAAGGGCCCAGGCCTTTGATATTTGGTATATAGCATCATCTAGTGGACCTCAACCAAGATTGTTCAAATTATAGCCATGGGGTCAAAAATGACCCCTGCCCTGGGGGTCACTTGTTTCACATAGACTCATAAAGGGAAAACAATTAAAAAATCATCTTGACTGAAAGTAAAAGGCCCAGGCCTTTGATATTTGGTATGTAGCATCATCTAGTGGACCCCTACCAAGATTGTTCAAATTATAGCCCTGGGGTAAAAAATGGCCCCACCCGGGTCACTTGTTTTACATATACTCGTATAGGGAAAAACTTTAAAAATCTTGTCTAAAAGTTTAATATTTGAAATCTAACTTCATCATATTTAACTTTTGAACATTAGCTTAAATCTCATTTATCGATGCAATCTTCGCCAAAACACCATGAACCTGTATTTTTATGCCCCTGGAATCACCGTTTCGGTGGGCATCTAGTTTTTGGCCTATCTGTCTGTCTGTCGAAAAAAACTTTAACCTTGACCACTACTTTTGAACCATAACAGGTACGGCTACCATATTTCGCATGTGTATTCCTTGTGACATGACCTTTCTGTCAGTACCAAAATTTTTGACCTTGCGACCTTGACCTTTGACCTACATTTTGAAAACTTCTTTGTCTGTGGCAAAGAAAACTTTAACCTTGACCACTACTTTTGAACCGTAACAGGTACGGCTTCCATATTTCACATATGTATTCCTTGTGACATGACCTTTCTGTCAGTACCAAAATGTTTGACCTTGCGACCTTGACCTTTGACCTACATTTTGAAAACTTCTTTGTCTGTGGCAAAGAAAAACTTTAACCTTGACCACTACTTTTGAACCGTAACAGGTACAGCTTCCATATTTCACATGTGTATTCCTTGTGACATGACCTTTCTGTCAGTACCAACATTTTTGACCTTGCGACCTTGACCTTTGACCTACATTTTGAAAACTTTAACCTTGACCACTACTTTTGAACCGTAACAGGTACAGCTTCCATATTTCACATGTGTATTCCTTGTGACGCGACCTTTCTGTCAGTACCAACATTTTTGAACTTTGACCTACATTTTGAAAAATTTAACCTTGACCACTACTTTTGAATATTAACAGGTACGGCTTCCATATTTCACATGTGTATTCCTTGTGACATGACCTTTCTGTCAGTACCAATAGTTTTGACCTTGACCATTACCTTCGACCTAGATGTTGCCATTCGGGGGCATCAGTGTTATCAGTGTTTCACAAACACAACTTGTTTGGGATGGGTTCTGTGTGTTATTTGGCTAATGCATCATGTGAGAGAGCTTTTTCCACAAATGAACAGAATAAAATCTGACTGGAGGTGTATAGGCTGAAATACTTGATATTTTGGTGAGATTAAAGTTGCTGATGTTGCCCTGATTCATGACCCATAACCTGCTGTGACAAGATGGTGATTGTCTGGACTAAGACAGAACAGACCACATACTCTGCCATATGGAGCCAGAAACTGAGACACAGTTTCTAGACTGCTGTATATCTGACACAGTCTCAGCAGCTTCTTTTCGCAGCATAATTATATTTCAATGAAGGACATTCACTTTGTTGACATTTTCACTTGACCCCACCCCTGATGTTCCAATATGCCCCTCAGTTGATAACTGTTTTTTCAACTACTATAATGTAAGTGTTATGCATCACTGCAGTATAGATTTACGGCAACATTGATGCGTTGCATCAACTTTCTCTTGTCATTGTATTCAGGTGAGCATTACAGAACCACCATGGCCCTGTTGTTTCTTAACCATTTCCCTCATATAGATGCTTTCTGACGCCTCTGCAGCAGACAGCTTTTTGAAAACATTGTGACGAAAGAAGAAATTATTTTGAGAAATTTCTTCTTTTGCAATAATGTTTTCATCTCTATTTAATAGTAAAACTCTCCTTGTTGAGATTCATGTTTTTGTCAATAAGTTTTGAAAGTCGTCTGCTGCAGAATTGTTGTATATGGGAAAGGGTTAACCCATAAATGTGCCAAGCCTATATTTACCCTTTCCCAAAATACAGCAAATCTGCAGAAGACATCTAGGCAAATGAATGAAAACGTGATTTTGTTACAGTTGAAAACATTATTACAGTTGAGCACTATACTATCCCTTTTTGCCAAATATTTTCTGAATGTGTTTGCTGCATATGTCAATGCTCGTCTGCAAATGGTTTAAAGTCATACTTGTTGTTTTTGAGTTGTAACAAATTTTCATAAATTGATTTGAAACCAGACCTGTCAGGTAACAAGATAGCCCAGTACAAGTAGATATGCAACAGTTTGGAGCAGCATAGAAAACAGTGTGAGAAAAGAAGAAGTCATAAAATGGTGGCACTTCACTAAATATTTCATACATAATCTCACTCATGTTTGTCATAGTATTATAACACAAGGGAGGACCCTAATGACTGCTTTTTGTGAACCTCTGCTAAAAAGTTCAGAAATATTTACATACATTGTTACCTTACAATATGATAAAACATAATATTATGGAAAAAAAAAAAAAAAAAAATCATGCACAAATATATATTAACAACTAATAAGTGCAAGAAACCAACACATCAATGGGAGAGAATAATTTGGTAGAATATGAACATTTATTTAGATGATCTTTTCTTGTATTTTCAGGTGAGTGAAGTCAACAAGATATTTATGTAGTATCTAACTTGATCCCCATAAAGCTGTATGGTAACTATAATCATTGGTAGAAGCTTGCTTGATTGATTGATTGATACAGGTTTAACGCCGTTTTCAACAATAATTCAGTCATATCACGGCGGCCAGGTCACCTACTCACATATTTCCTGCTTTTCCCACACCAGTACTCCACACAACATACTTTCCAAGCAACTGGCTGCTTTTCCAAATAGACTGTTAGCCCATTGGTGAATGACGCTTGTCACAGTGACTTTTGTCTAACGTCGGAAAGAATGTTGGCTGAGCTTGGGTTCAAACTTACAACACCTGGATTGACAGCCCGCGTCGCTACCGACTAAGCTACCGGGGCTCGGCAGTTGGTAGAAGCAATTGAAAAACAATTTCTCCCACTCTGATTTTACTGTTTACAACTAAAATTATATTTGAGCAATATGCGGTCATTATGATACCAACTTTGCTGCATACATGCATCTTGGGAAACTGGTTATCATATACCAACCCAATACCACTGTGACCCTGGCCTTTGACCCCTCACTTCAAATAAAATCATGTACCTGCACTAACACGTTAAGAAACCAAATATGATGTGTTGCATATCTAAATGTGCCTATATTACCCGTTCCTACATGAAGATACTTTCTGATGCCTCTGCAGCAGATGATTTTTGTAGACACTGTTTCAAAACGAGAAATAGCTGATAATTTAGAAGAGGCTTTAATGCCATTGTGTAAATTGTTTCCTCTAGATCATTGACAACCCTCTACCCCAAAGGGGTCTTTGGATTTTCTTGTTCCTTATATAATCACGTCGGCTGTTACATGAGAAGGGTGAAATTGTTTCAAAAGTATTCATCCTGATTTAACATTCTTTCCTTCAAAATTGGAAATTCCGGTCTCCGAGTGTAAGGCATTATAATGCCACTGTTTTGTGGTGACCCACTGTGTATTTGGTTATTGGAGGACATTTTTCATTTGTAAATTGTATTTACTGGTCAGCCTGGATTACCTCCTGCCAGTGTTAGAAAAAATACATTAGATGAATGAGCTGTCTCTCTCCTCTTGGTATACACTGCTCAAAATATTTAAAGGAACACTTTGTATCATTTCCATAAGTCTTCATATGACCCAAATTCTAACTTGCAGACAATGTTTTTTAACCCCCCTTCCCTTCATACGACAATTCTGCAGCAGACGACTTTGAACATATTTTGTCAAAAAAATGGAAAATCTCTATAATTGAATGGAGAACCTATGACTAAAAGTGGATAACATTGTGGCAAAAGGAGAAATTGCTTGTTTCTTCATTTGTCACTATGTTTTCAAAAAGCTGTCTGCTGCAGAGGCGTCAGAAAGTGTCTATATGAGGAATAGGGTTAAGTCCTATAAATAATTTTCATCTGCTGCAAAAAACATATGTAGGAAAGGGTAAAATGTTTATAAATTAACCTTATTATAAATGAAAAGAGTTGAAACTATTGTGGGAAAGGAAGAGTGTGTTATTTATGAGCAATTTCTCCTTCATTGTTTGCTGCATAAGCATGTATCAGAATCTTCTTGTCAAAAGAATAGGCTTGATTTTAAAATAATATGGCACAAGTGTTTCTTGGGATACCCTTTAATCAGACTTTTCATTGTTGAAATTAATAATACGATTTGTTGAATAACATGGCCACAAGGGGGCGTTGCACATTTTCCTTTTGTTCATAGAGTTAAAAAACATTGACAATTCTGTAAGTTATATTAAATCAGGTGAGCGATATAGGACCATCTTGTCTATAGTTTTTATACGCCGCCGGAGGCGGTGGTATATTGGCGTCATCTTCTCCGTCTGTCCGTACATCCGTACGTCCATTTCTTGTGAACGCAACTCCTCCTACGTTTCTGACCGTATCTTTTCAAAACTTGGTCAATGTCATAACTATAATGTGTAGATGTACATGAAGCGGCGATTTTCAGGTTCATTGATATTTGCAAGATTTATGTCCCTTGTAACTTAGTCTCTGTAGCTGATTGATATTGCAGCCTTGTGAACGCAACTCCTCCTATGTTTCTGACCGAATCTTTTCAAAACTTGGTCAATGTCATGACTATAATGGGTGGATGTGCATGAAGCGGCGATTTTCCGGTTCATTGATATTTGCAAGTTTATGTCCCTTGTAACTTAGTCTCTGTAGCTGATTGATATTGCAGCCTTGTGAACGCATCTCCTCCTATGTTTCTGACCGAATCTTTTCAAAACTTGGTCAATGTCATGACTATAATGGGTAGATGTGCATGAAGCGGCGATTTTCCGGTTCATTGATTTTTGCAAGATTTATGTCCCTTGTAACTTAGTCTCTGTAGCTGATTGATATTGCAGCCTTGTGAGCGCAACTCTTCCTATGTTTCTAACCGAATCTTTTCAAAACTTGGTCAATGTCATAACTATAATGGGTAGATGTGCATGAAGCGGCGATTTTCCGGTTCATTGATTTTTGCAAGATTTATGTCCCTTGTAACTTAGTCTCTGTAGCTGATTGATATTGCGACTTGTGAACGCAACTCCTCCTATGTTTCTGACTGAATCATTTCAAAACTTGGTCAATATCATTACTATAATGGGTAGATGTGCATGAAGTGGCGATTTTCCGATTCAGCGATTTTTTGCAATAGTTATGCCTTTCGAAACTTGGTCTCTATAGCATATTCACTTGAGAACGCAACTCAAGTTTCCAAACAGGTAGAAGTGCATAAAGCAGGGATTATCCGGTAGAGTGATTTTTGCAAGAGTTATGCTCAGAAGGAAAAAAGGATACATATCGACACTGCCATTTGACCTACTTTCATATCGGAAGCCTCTATAGGGTTCTATCTCTGTTTATATGTATCCTATTTTCTTCCTGACTGAAATAATTTGTTGAATGGGACATTAAGCTCCCAATACTTTGTTTGCTGTTTCTTTTCCATTAAATGATTGTTTTACCATAATGGTAGTTTTGTGATTTTTTTTCATGAAATTACCATTTTTCGGTTCGGCCATTTTGATAGAGATTCCAATGGTAGTCTTGTGATACATGTTAAAAGCAATAATTAAAAGCACCAATCTTGATCTTTATATTTTGTGGCGGCGTATATTGTGGCGGCACTGGCACTCTTGTTCCCTAACCTATTCGTCCATCCTTAGGCATTATGTTGAAAATGAATTAAAATTCTGGGAAACTATGGGTTTAAATGATCTGTAATTAAACTTGGAGAAAAGTGTAGCAATATTTATTATAGAAATATTGTGTGCTCCTTTGAACAATTTGCACAGTGTAAGAGGATCCCAGCATCTTGTCACTGTGGTCATCCGTTCAATGATTTGATTATCTCTCTCCAATACTCCCAATATCGTGCAAGTTTTTGTCATTTTCTGTTCATGAAATTTGAAGTAACATTTCTATTGTGGCACTTATTTCAATAATTGATTACTTAATGCGATACAGATGTAACCATATGTAATTATGTCTCCTCCCTCCGGAGGAGACATATTGCTTTTGCCTGCGCCGTCTGTCTGTCTGTCTGTCTGTCCGTCCGTCTGTCTGTCCGTCTGTCTGTCTGTCAGGGCGTCCACATTTCTTGTCCGGCCTTTATCTCACAACCCCTTGGCCACATTTCTATGAAACTTCACAGGAGTCATTGGTACAACGTCTAGTTGCGCATATTACGAGGGCGTTTAATTTGACCTACTTTTGGATGAGTTATTGCCCTTTCTTAAAATTGCCATTTCATTCTTGTCCGGCCTTCATCTCACAACCCCTTTGCCACATTTCTATGAAACTTCACAGGAGTCATCGGTACAACGTCTAGTTGTGCATATTACGAGGGCGTTTAATTTGACCTACTTTTGGATGAGTTATTGCCCTTTTTTTAAAATTGCCATTTCATTCTTGTCCAGGGCGTCCACATTTCTTGTCCGGCCTTTATCTCACAACCCCTTGGCCACATTTCTATGAAACTTCACAGGAGTCATCGGTACAACGTCTAGTTGCGCATATTACGAGGGCGTTTAATTTGACCTACTTTTGGATGAGTTATTGCCCTTTCTTAAAATTGCCATTTCATTCTTGTCCGGCCTTCATCTCACAACCCCTTTGCCACATTTCTATGAAACTTCACAGGAGTCATCGGTACAACGTCTAGTTGTGCATATTACGAGGGCGTTTAATTTGACCTACTTTTGGATGAGTTATTGCCCTTTTTTTAAAATTGCCATTTCATTCTTGTCCGGTCTTCATCTCACAACCCCTTTGCCACATTTCTATGAAACTTCACAGGAGTCATCGGTACAACGTCTAGCTGCGCATATTACGAGGGCGTTTAATTTGACCTACTTTTGGATGAGTTATTGCCCTTTTTTTAAAATTGCCATTTCATTCTTGTCCGGCCTTCATCTCACAACCCCTTTGCCACATTTCTATGAAACTTCACAGGAGTCATCGGTACAACGTCTAGTTGCGCATATTACTAGGGCGTTTAATTTGACCTAATTTTGGTTGAGTTATTGCCCTTTTTTTAAAATTGCCATTTCATTCTTGTCCGGCCTTCATCTCACAACCTCTTTGCCACATTTCTATGAAACTTCACAGGAGTCATCGGTACAATGTCTTGTTGCGCATATTACGAGGGCGTTTAATTTGACCTACTTTTGGATGAGTTATTGCCCTTTTTTAAAATAAATCACTAACTGACAAAATACAGTCAGCCAGACAAATACCCCTTGGGGGAGACATATGTTTTTCCCAAAAACAACCTCTAGTTACAACTGTTTTGCATAGGGCCTGGCATGTAATAAGTATATATGTGTCTATACAAGAATTTAAAACTTGAAATTATATTTTAACTCTTTCCCATATGCAGATGTATTTTTTAGGAAACAAAAGATGGAATAGCTCATAAAGACCAATATCTCCTTATGCCACAATAATTTTTCCATATTTTGCCTAGATGTTTTCTGCTGCCGATGTGTTGTATACATGTTTAAAAGACCTGTTTCCCATGAAAACCACGCTAATGTAACTTTGAATGTGTCATTTTAATTAATTATTTTTATAATTTTGCTGTTGAAATTTCAGACTTATTCTTTCCCTTTCATGTCCATTGTATACTAACAAAAGGTTTTTTAGATTGCATTCTTAGGCCCAAAAAAGAAATACCTGTGTTTCCGGTAACCCGACCGACCCTATTTTTTTCTCGCCGACCCTAATCTTTTTTATAGCCATAAAGGTTAAAAATCAAAATCGGTCCGGAGAATAAACACTCATTCCTGATTGACATTAACTTTTGAACCTACTTGCCTAGTTGGACAAGTACTTTGAAAATTTACTTGCCCGGACTCGGATACAACTCGCCCGAATATCGTAGGACCTTTCACATTCATGAGCATCCTATATTTGTGATGTCATTATTCTCGCGCTGATATCACGTGACTTTGACCTTGCAGCCAATTTGGAACTGTAAAATTGTTTCCCAATGGCCGAACTACTATTTGCTGACATATTTAAACAATAAAATGCATCTTAAAACAGTTTTGTTATTTGTTGTCTTAGGAGGTATAGCCAAAATACCCTTATTTTTTATATACCAAAATTAAAGAACAGTTTTAAACCCCCTAAAAGAAGAAAAATCGGACATGAAAATTTACCAAGAGAAGGGTCCTTTGTTGTTTACAAAATGGCGGCCAGGGTCATGTGACATGTGTATTTTAAACAATTACGATGCGTTAAAAATACGTGACTAGGACTGCTTTACGAACGTTTCGGGTTGTCAGCGACACATAAGATTGAGGTCCCGAATGGTTAAATCTGTGACTCTAAATTATGGCCTCTGTACAAATTGTAACCATTCAAATTCCGGTTTTAACTGGTCATATCGGTAGACGGCCGGTCCTTTTTGAGGAATTGTAAAAGGGTCCATTGGACCCTGTCAGAAAATAGTGAAGAGCCGTTCGTAATTGTGAATGGATCTGTTAATCAGTACCACTTAAATAGGGAAATTAATCTCATGTATAAATTTACAGATTTCCTTTGTCTTTTAAATGCCGCTTCTGATTTGATAAATTGAATTGGTGTCATAAATAGCACAATATGGAATAACCCATAAGAGCGTGCGCATCTACTATGTAAACACTTCCGGTTTACAGAATTATTTTGTTTATTGATCTTTATGGCGAATTTTACAGTTTAAAGTTTTAAACTAGACAGGGTTTGATCAAATAATGAAATAAAATATTAACATGTCAACATATTTGTCCCAGAGAGGATGCTAACTGCCACTTGCCCGATCGGACAACTGCTGGGAAAAACAACTTGCCCGGACTCAACTGTTACTTGCCCCGGGCTATCGGACAACCGTTAATGTAGAGCCCTGTTAAATCAAAATGCCTGAGATCTTTTCTCAACAGCACTGAACTTTATAGCGGTGTATGGCGAACATTCCACCCTGTCCCTACCCCTGCTCCGCTAAAAGACAAAGCGTGTTCCATGTCCGCTATGGCCTATGTTGTCGAAGGAAAGCTAATGATTTAGACATTCAACAATGTTCATTTTTCTGACTTTCTTGTGAATTATGAAACGCTTAGCTATTAGATAGTTGATCCGATGCAATAAAACTCAACACTGAATATAGTTGTATATTTATTTATGCCTCTGACATATATGTGCAACATCTATATGTACGGAAAAAAAAAAATTCCGACCTACTTTTTTCCGGCATGTAACCGGAAACACGGGTATTATTTTTTTTGGCCTTAGATTCTTAGAGTACATACAATACTCTCAAAACTATGTCAAATGTTAACAAGAGAAAGTTGATGCAAGGCATCAATGTCGCCGGAAAAGACTGCATTGATTTATTTATGTATTCTTGACTTTCCTTAGTCTATTCAAACATTAGGAACGTTGAAATGAAAACATTTGCTTATAAATTTTATATTCATACCTATACATTAGGGTATCTATAAAAAATTAACGAAATGTGTACACATTTATCTTGGCTTAAATTTAATTTTGCTGTTGTTACTTATTTAAATAATAGTATTCATTCATATAATTTCAATGTTTGTCAATCTTATTCGAATCACAAGGTAAATATCCTGGTATTGCTTTAAAGGGAGGTAATTTGAAGAAAACAAAAGTCTTCAAAAGGAGAAATATATCAGCATTACCGTCTACAGTTTAAATTGTTCTATTGTTTGTGGATTTAAAAATGTTCTTTTTTTCTTATTTCTACATGTACAACGAAATATTGCGGCTTCTCTTTGACGCTTTGCGTCAAATATTCGTCTTGTACTTGTCTAAAATAAAATAATATCACTCGCTTTTTCATATCGAAATGCGCATGCGCGAAAATCGATGTTAAAGGTCACGAAACTACACAACAGAATAGGGTCTATATTTAGCTTAGAAACAGTTCCTACTTTAGATATTCATGGATTAACATTATTAAATGAATTCTACACAAATCAAGACATCTCTTTGAACATGAAAACAACATTTAGTAAGTTAAAATTGCTATTAAAAGGAGAATCCGAAATTGACCTCAATGATGACACATAAGAGTCTGCATTAGGGGGTGTTGGTTCACGTCTTGAAGGGACCACTTTTGTCTTCGTAAATAAGACAAAAAACTTAAATGCGAGTGAAATAAAAAAAACTGCAAACATTAAAAAATCGGAATATTTATTTCATTTTAGATGTGTCATTTATTTGTGTTCGTAAACAACCACAATTGTAATATGTTCAAATCATCTAGATTTGTTTCTTTCTAATAATAAGCCGCCCTCCCATGTGATTTCCGAAAACCTATTAAAAATAGAAGTCGCGGGCTTCTGCCCGGCGACTAATAAGGAAACCGTAATGTTTATAAAGTTTATAAACCAATTGTTGTTTAATTAACCTTTTCTCACTTGCAGATGCATTTTGATTAACTTGCAGCAGACGACTTTTGTCAAAAAATAGAAAATCTCTATAATTGAATGGATAACCTATGACTAAAAGTGGAAATCATTGTGGCAAAAGGAGAAATTGCTTGTTTTGAGCAATTTTTAGCTCTACTGGCCAAAGGCCAGAAGAGCTTATGCCGTGGTGTGGTGTCCGTCGTCCGTGCGTCCGTCCGTAAACAATTGCTTGTGAACACGATACAGTCTTCAGTTTTGATTGAATCTCAATAAAACTTGTACAGTAGTTAGATATCCATGAGAGCTCGGTTCCTTTCGCAAACCAGCCAGATCCGCTTATACAAGACTGGATTATGGCCCTTGAAATTGTTAAAATTGCTATAATACAGCTTGTGAACACAATAGAGCCTCCATTTACTATTCAATCTTCACCAAACTTAGATAGTAGTTAAATATTGATGAGAGCTAGGTTCCTTTCGCAAACCTGCTAGATCAGCCCATGCAAGACTGGATTATGGCCCTTGAAATTGTCAAAATTGCTATAATACAGCTTGTGAGCACAATAGAGCCTCCATTTACTATCCGATTTTCACCAAACTTAGGTAGTAGTTAAATATTAATGAGAGCTCGGTTCCTTTCGAAAACCAGCCAGATCCGCCTATGCAAGACTGGATTATGGCCCTTGAAATTGTCAAAATTGCTATAACACAGCTTGTGAACACAAAAGAGCCTCCATTTACTATCCGATCTTCACCATACATACATGCTCTGGATTGAAAATGACCAAAGAACCATACCAGTAGAGCATAGGCCCTCATGGGCCTCTTGTTTCTTTTGTCACTATGTTTTCAAAAAGGCCATCTGCTGCATAGGCGTCAGAAAGCGTCTATATGAAGGAAAGGGTTCATTTCCTGTTATACATCTGTTTTTATTTGGCCAAATCACTTCAGTCATTCTAGAGTTATGTCTCCTTGATGCTGTGAAAGTTTATGGACACATAATTTCGGTTGGGATAACAAACTGGCCAAATCACCTCAGACATTCCAGAACTATGCTTCTTGAAGGGCAAATTTTGTTACAGTTTGGCACTTTTGTAAGCTCGCCTATTCGAAGAAATAGGGGAGCTTATGTAGTCACCCCGGCGTTGGAATGGCATATGCGTTGCCAGCTTGGTCAAACCTTTGCGTGCAAGGCCTTTTCTCAGACACTGTGTATGCTGTTGCTTTGAAACTTCACACACTTATTCAGGGTCATTAGATGACCTTGTATGTCAAGTCCCATAACTCTGGAATGGATTTTGACTGAATTGTGTCCCTTTTCAGACTTAGAATTTTGGACAAACCTTTGTGTGCATGGCCTTTTCTCAGACACTGTGTATGCTGTTGCTTTGAAACTTCACACACTTATTCAGGGTCATTAGATGACCTTGTATGTCAAGTCCCATAACTCTGGAATGGATTTTGACTGAATTGTGTCCCTTTTCGGACTTAGAATTTTGGACAAACCTTTGTGTGCAAGGCCTTTTCTCAGACACTGTGTATGCTGTTGCTTTGAAACTTCACACACTTATTCAGGGTCATTAGATGACCTTGTATGTCAAGTCCCATAACTCTGGAATGGATTTTGACTGAATTGTGCCCCTTTTTGGACTTAGACTTTCTCAGACACTGTGTACGCTGTTGCTTTGAAACTTCACACGCTTATTCAGGGTCATTAGATGACGTTGTATGTCAAGTCCCATAACTCTGAAATGGATTTTGACTGAATTGTGCCCCTTTTTGATCAAACCTTTGTGTGCAAGACCGGGTATTTTGGGTTATAGGTAGGCATTCAAGGCCTTTTCTCAGAAACTATATAATTAATACTGTTGCTATTAAACGGTTTTCTTTCTTTTGTAAATTCAATTTCAACTGAATTATTCCACTTTTGGATTTTGGACTTTTACCAATGCTATAACTGTTCTGAAGTAGGCCCTGATAGACGATGGCCCTGATAGGCAAGCTATATTGTCCTCCGACAACTCTTGTTTCACATGCTTTTAATTTTTATCCAGTCTGAAGAAAAACTAGTTCATGAGGTATAAGGTTGGGGTGTGGGAAAGAATTGGCAAGCCATCATGTTGAAATATTGTTCCCCATTTTCTCTCTCTCAATGATTTTTAAGAACATTTAGATTGTTAGATTATAGTTTTAAATTTGGATTTATTGCAGTAATTATGTGCTGCATGAAGCTCTACAGAGTAATTTTCGGCTTCCCAAATGCATGGCTCTCCCTTCATATAGCACAGTCATCTTATACAGTCCATTTTAACAACAAAACTATCAGTCCCAATTATTTCTTTTCTTAAAGTATTAGTGTGTCAAGGAGAAATGTTCATTTTGTACAACAAAATCCAATTGTTAGATTACAAACAATAACTGTTGCAATTGTCAATACACTGGAAAGATACAGTTTGGGAATTTTTTTCACATATGTTCTGCAGATTGAGGGGAAACATGCATTAGGTATAAATTTTCAAGCTTCATTAAACAAATATATGACTGAAAAAATATCTATGCAAATTTTCGGGAAATCTCTCTATATGACATTGCAGTTATTAAATAGAGTAGAAAATTTGCAAAAATAGAAATTGCACTTAACCCTTTCCCTCATATAGACGGTTTCTGATGCCTCTGCAGCAGACGGCTTTTTTAAAACATAGTGACAAAAGATGAAATTGCTCAAAACGAGCAATTTCTCCTTTTGCCACAATGTTTTCCACTTTAAGTCATAGTTTATCCATTCAATTATAGAGATTTTCTATTCCGTATGAGGGAAAGGGTTAAGTAATTTCTCCATTTGCCACATCATTTTCAAAAGTTGTCTGCTGCTGATGTATCAAAATATGTCTGTAGCAAATTTTCTTTTCACGCATCTGTTTTCAATAAAATCTGCTGCAGATTTGTTGTATGTGGGAAAGGGTTAATATTATGATAGAAGTTGCACAGGTTGATCAGGAACTACATCAGTTGCAAGTGAGCCCAGCTTGTTTTCTTGGAGCACTCATATAATGTACTATTTGCCAATAAGCCACCAGAATAAGTTTCTGATTGTATCATTAGATCAGATAGCATTGATGCTCAGACAGGAATGTATCAACTAGAATATCCTATGTCTAGTTTTCAAGCAGGACATTTTTGATCCTTTCCCACATACAACAAATCTGCAGCAGATTTCTATGAACATATCCAGGCAACAGTGCTGAAATTGTCTATAAATGAAAGTAAAATAATTTTTATAGAGTTGAAATCATTGTGTTCATCTGAAATGATGTTTTTAAAATCACCAAATTCTGTTAACATCTTACGGAGAATTGGGAGTACTTTTGATAAAACGTGGGGAAATGAAAAATTGCTTATTGTGAGTCCTTTCTCCTTTTCCTACAATGTTTCCAAAGATGTCTGCTGCAGAAGTATCAAAAGCCATGTGTATGAGGGATAAGAGAATGATAATGTCCATCCCATTGTTCTTCAGAGGATCTAAGATAAGGGGGCGTAAACTGGTCTGTTCCCCCACTAAATCTCTCTTATTACTCTACTAAACCCTAATTTATCATTACTCAAAAGAATCTACTAACTGATTATTTTGAAACCACAACATAGGGTTTGCGAGTCAAATAAGGAATTCTGAACATGAAAATGACCCTTATGTAGAGCTCCAGTGCTTGTAGAAGGAGTGCCAGGACGTTTTGGTAAGAGCTCCACAACCTCCCTAGTTTGAAATGGATTTTTCAGGCTGTCTGACATCTATACCCAGGAGAAATATAAACATCGGAATGTTCCTTGACATTTAGTCCTACAGAAAAACATAAATACAGCATATGTCAAAGGCTAAAACTCTTTTTTTTTCTACCAATCCATATAGGTTTAGTATTCATTAGGGTTTGCCCGTTAAGATGGCATTATTTTGTATCACTATGAGGTGAGAAATATGGTGATAAATAATGTTAAATAAATGTCATATTAATTCCTTTTATCTGAAGCTCTTGGGGTGGTCATAAACGAAACATTTTCACCATTTTGTAAAAGAAATTCCAAACAATCAAACACTATTTTTCCGTATAAAATTTGATATTTCACTGGCTACAAGAAACAATCAGAATTTTATAACTGATGAACCCAGATGAGCCATCTAATTTTATCCCTGATGCTCCCAGATCAACAATTTAGCCCTTCCCCAAAACAGCAAACCTGTAGCAGACAAGTTTCAAAATGTGTTGGCAAAAATACAAGAATATGAAACATCTTTATTTATGAAAGTATAAGTATTGAAGTGAGTTTAAAAAAAATTGTGGTAAAAAGAGAAATTGCACATCCTAGGTTTTATTAGCTTCAATATGTCTGTCTCATATAATGATCATGACTAGTTGCTAAGTCCCTAAGAATGGTTTCCATGTGATGCGGCCCAATTCATAATTGAGGATAACTGCCATAATTTCCAAACATAACAAAGCCAAATAGGTTTTGTTATTGGCAAATGTTGTCGCCAAAGCTCTTTACTAGGAAACAGAATGGTCGTTTTTTACTGTCCATACGGGAAGCTTGTTAGAGGAAATATTTTCCTGAAATAGAGTTGTTATTGCATTATTGAATTGTCCAATGCAAATTTGCATCTTAATATTGATTACTCCCTTATCAAAATGTGTGGTTTCAAACCAAAACACGGTAAAAGCTTCTAAATATATGGCATTGGGTGGTTGCATAAGATACATCTTATATTTATCCTATTTTTCCTATGCACCCAGAAAATCTTAAAGACCATACCACACGTCTGTTTATCTTTGTGACGTTGTGTAAGTGTGTCCATCTGTCTGTTTCTCCCAGCAGCTGCAAGCTGATGTTCAGTGGTCTATTTGTTAACAGGCTAGACTGTCAATCCAGATGTCAGATCCCAGTCCTCACTCGGGTTTTGGAAATTTCTTTTAAGGGTCTCCCACTCAACTGGAGGTCAAGTACTGGTCCTTACGAAAGGAGACTTTAGGTTTGCCAGAAATCCATCTGTTTGGCTCTGTATAATTATGTAATATAATTAAAAATATTCAACTATGTGAAAAATTTAAATATGCACTAGGTTAATGAAACTTAATGAAACTTGGTATGTGCATAGAGTGCTTTATAGTCAAGTTTATATTTCAAGGACAAATTAACGTTAAAAGTACGGTTTTAAGACACGGTTCTAGAAAGTTATAGGCCAATTATGTAACTTTGAAAACGTGGAATTTTTATATAATTATTTAATCGAGTTAAAAGAAATTGTTGCAAAAGAAGAATTTGCTCATTATAAGTAAATTTTCCTTTGGAAAACAATATTGTCAAAATCGGTGTATGTAGAAAAGGGTAAATAGTGCCTGCTACAATTTTGATGCAATATCATGTGAATAGGTTGAATCATATTACAAAATACATTTGATGAGTGATCAAACCATGCCCAAGGGAGCTATAAATGATTTCTAAAACTTGTCTGCTGAAAATAATCACAGAAATTTAGAATTGCAAAAGGAGCTTCTAAAAACCATTATGTCATTGTCAATAAATCTATAGTTGTATCTCTTTGCCAGATAGGATAGTATGTGTTTGTCTGCTTTGAAATTTGAAAGCCTCTGAGATGTAAAAAAAACAGACAGATGGAGCGAGAGAGAGAGAGAGAGAGAGAGAGAGAGAGAGAGAGCGAGAGCGAGAGAGAGAGAGCGAGAGAGAGAGCGAGAGAGAGAGCGAGAGAGAGCGAGAGAGAGAGAGAGAGAGAGAGAGAGAAATAGAGGGAGGGAGAGACAGACAGAAAAAAAGAGAAGGATGTAGAGAGAGAGAGAGAGGGTGATGAGGGACAGAAAGAGAGAGAGAGATATCCAATATAGAGCTAACAGCCCCTTACCCTGGTGGCCATGTTTTTAGACCAATCAATGATGCATTTAAAGTGCATTTGTCCAAAAAGCATATGAAAATCACCCCCCTGGGGGCCATGTTTTAAGACCAATCATGGCCCTCTTGTTTATATTATGGTTAAAAGGAATTTCATAGAGGATTGCCCAAGTAACATTTCTCTAAAGTTATTTGAAAAACGGCCACAATTGAAAACATATAAGTAAAAGAAGAAATTGCCAATAATGAAATTATTCTGATCCGTTTAAATCATGACTCTAACAGGAATCAGTACTGAGGCACAAGTGTGCTAATATTGAGGTCCCAAATGTAGAGCCCTGTGACTCTAACAGATATTAATCAGTACAGAGGCTAATATTGAGGTCCCAAATGTAGAGTCCTGTGACTCTAACAGATATTAATCAGTACAGAGGCTAATATTGAAGTCCCAAATGTAGAGCCCTGTGACTCTAACAGATATTAATCAATACAGAGGCTAATATTGAGGTCCCAAATGTAGAGCCCTGTGACTCTAACAGATAATAATCAGTACTGAGGTACGAATGTGCTAATATTGAGGTCCCAAATGTAGAGCCCTGTGATTATAACAGATATTAATCAGTACTGAGGCACGAATGTGCTAAGATTGAGGTCCCAAATGTAGAGCCTGTGACTCTAACATATATTAATCAGTACTGAGGCTAAGATTGAGGTCCCAAATGTAGAGCCCTGTGACTCTAACAGATATTATTGCATAAAATCTATGTTTTACGCCCGCTTAAGGGATACAGAAACATTGCAAAAACCGGACGTAAACGGCGAGAAAACGTGTATAAACAAAGCGATTCTCGCGCGTGTACGTGCCGTTTCAGACCGGTTAGATGTTTTACATATGCATTACCCGGGCACCGTTAGTAAACAAAACATGGACGCTCCATCTCCCCTAGAATAGGAGCAATTGTTGGGTTAACAATAACATCAGCTTCTTTTACTCGATAATCGGTAACATGCAATAGACTCACAGTTAAAGAGCATAACATAATCCAAAACCATTCGAGTCAGCGATGGCAACCTTGATGTAGGACCGGTTCTTGGATATATAAAACATAACTTGTTTACTTTATGACGTCACATGTGCCAATCCTTATCGCGTCATGTTCATCGGCGGTTATCGTACAACTGAACATTACAGCGGACTATATGTTGGATGTTTGCTCTTATTTTATGCAATAATAGCGAAAATACACATTTTCTCGGGCGTGAACATTTGCGGGCGTCCGCAGATGTTCACGCCCTCGAAAATGTGTATTATCCCTATATTAATCAGTACTGAGGCACGAATGTGCTAAGATTGAGGTCCCAAATGTAGAGCCCTGTGACTAACAGATATTAATCAGTACTGACGCTAATATTGAGGTCCCAAATGTAGAGCCCTGTGACTCAAACAGATATTAATCAGTACAGAGGCTAATATTGAGGTCCCAAATGTAGAGCCCTGTGACTAACAGATATTAATCAGTACTGAGACTAATATTGAGGTCCCAAATGTAGAGCCCTGTGACTCTAACAGATATAAATCAGTACTGAAGCACGAATGTGCTAATATTGAGGTCCCAAATGTAGAGCCCTGTGACTCTAACAGATATTAATCAGTACTGAGGTACGAATGTGCTAAGATTGAGGTCCCAAATGTAGAGCCCTGTGACTCTAACAGATATTAATCAGTACAAAGGCTAATATTGAGGTCCCAAATGTAGAGCCCTGTGACTTTAACAGATATTAATCAGTACTGAGGCACAATGTTCTAAGATTGAGGTCCCGATGTAGAGCCCTGTGGTTCTAACAGATATTAATCAGTACTGAGGCACGAATGTGCTTATATTGAGGTTCCAAATGTAGAGCCCTGTGACTCTAACAGATATTAATCAGTACTGAGGCACGAATGTGTTAATATTGAGGTCCCAAATGTAGAGCCTTGTGACCCGAACAGATATTAATCAGTACTGAGGCACGAAAGTGCTAATATTGAGGCCCCAGATGTAGAGCCTTGTGACCCGAACAGATATTAATCAGTACTGAGGCACGAATGTGCTAAGATTGAAGTCCCAAATGTTACTAAAAGCCTTGTGACTCTAACAGGAATCAGTATTGAGGCACGAATGTGCTAAGATTGAGGTCCAAATGTAGAGCCCTGTGACTCTAACAGGAATCAGTACTGAGGCACGAATGTGCTAAGATTGAGGTCTAAATGTAGAGCCCTGTGACTCTAACAGGAATCAGTACTGAGGCAGGAATGTGCTAAGATTGAGGTCCCAATGTAGAGCCCTGTGACTCTAACAGGAATCAGACGAGGCACCTTTGGATCATGCATCCTGCACTCTAGTGTTATATAATGTTGAAAAACGAAGATGCTTATGGTAAAATCAATTGGGTAACACAGCTACGATCATGTCTGCAAAGCAATGGTTTCGGATACGTATGGGAGAGACAAAATGTGAATAATGAGAATGTATTTATTAACTTTCAATTATCTTACTATCATTTATAGAGATTTTCTATGTTTTGTACTTGATGATTTTAAAGTCTGTCAGAGTAAACATCATTGAAATCATTGTGGCAAAAGGAGAAATTGCTCATAATGAGCAATATCTGCATTTGCCACAATAATTCAAAACTTTTCAATTATCATACGATCATTTATAGAGATTTTTTTTTACTTGATAATTTCAAAGTCGTCTACTGCAGATTTGTTTTATGTGGGAAACCCTTATCCATTATCATGACTTACCGATACAAACGACGTTATTGGAGGAATAAAGAATAGATATATATATTATTTGATAAAACATTATCATAACAGGGCGTGTGTTCAATACAAATAGTTGATTGTTTTTGGTACTAATTTAAATTTATCATAACCTCTTGTCCATTTATCTTTAGTATTATATGTCACTTTTTATGATCAGCTTAACTCTAAATTATCTCATTCACTTAAAACACAGACCCTGCCAGATTAAATATCCTACATAAAACTTATATCTTCAATAATCCATATCAGCATTACTGACTACAGTTTAAATTGTTCTAATGTTTGTGGATTTAAGTGATCTTTTTTCTTATTTCTTCATGTGAAACGAAATATTGCGGCTTCTCTTTGATGCTTTGCATCAAACATCCGTCTTGTTTCATTCTAGTATGCTTTCAATACTACAGACAGATCTTAACATATCATATAAGGTAAACTGTCAAATAAGTGCTGTGTGAAAATGTTATATATGATGTAAACATAATTGTTATGGGCTGGTGGCCTAATATGTCAATAAAATATTGTCATTGTCATTGTCACTCTACCTCCACTGTTTTCAACTTAACCCTTCTCAACTTACATACATTTTCTGACGCCTCAGCAGCAGATAACTTTTAAAAACATTGCGACATAAGGAGAAATTAATCATGATGAGAAATTTCACCTTTTCCCATGATGTATTTAACTCCTATTTAATAATCAAACTTTCATTCATAGAGATTTTCCATATTTTTGTCTTTATCTTTTTTAAGTCATCTGCTGCAAGTTGTATGTGGGAAAGAGTTAAATGTTTGTAATGAAAGGTCATTTGTAAACCAGGCAAGTACGTACTGATGTGATAGCAGGAAGGGAAAATACATACCCAGAGAGAATTAAATAAAACCCATTGCTTTTTGTAGCATTGAACAAAATCAATAGATGGGATGAGTGATTATGGTATCTTGCTGCAGTGAAAAACTTCGTTATATCTTGCCTCGAAATAATTTTCAGTAATCGCCCGTATTTTCTAAAGTGTGATTTAATTGAATGATGTCTTTAAATTTCCAGCAATCGTACCGTTTTGTCAGTTGTAGGCTTTTAAAGTTGTTCTGTCTAAATGGGAGATATTGAATATGGTACATAATGATCAAATTAAAGCTGAGGCAGTGACAAACAGCAGATAATGACTTTCAGAGATACCGTTTACCAAGATTCTAACCCTTTCCCTCTGATATTTGCAATTTTAAGCATATCAAAAAAATAGTAGATGACTTTAAAAACATTGCTGCAAAAGAAGAAAATGCTTATATGCCTCAGTGTTATCAACTCTATTTAAAAGAATATAAATATAATTCTACTTTCCTTTAAAGAGATTTGCCATGTTTTTCTCAGATGTCTTTATGAGCAATTTCTATTTTTGCAAAATGTTTTTAAAGCCATCTGCTACAGAGGCATGAAAAAAGGGTTTAAAGCTGTATCAATTAAGTTGTCATAATGTTTTAGTTTATTCACGGGAGTACCACTGATGCTTTGATGTCAACTTAACTGTGAGGGTTTACTACCATATTAACTGTGAGGGTTTACTACCATATTTACTGTCAGGGTTTACTACCATATTTACTGTCAGGGTTTACTACCATATTTACTGTGAGGGTTTTACTACCATATTTACTGTGAGGGTTTACTACCATATTTACTGTGAGGGTTTACTACCATATTTACTGTCAGGGTTTACTGCCATATTTACTGTCAGGGTTTACTACCATATTTACTGTCAGGGTTTACTACCATATTAACTGTGAGCGTTTTACTACCATATTAACTGTGAGGGTTTACTACCATATTTACTGTGAGGGTTTACTACCATATTAACTGTGAGGGTTTTACTACCATATTTACTGTCAGGGTTTACTACCATATTAACTGTCAGGGTTTACTACCATATTAACTGTCAGGGTTTACTACCATATTTACTGTCAGGGTTTACTACCATATTTACTGTCAGGGTTGACTACCATATGGATTTTGAGGGTTTACTACCATACTAACTGTGAGGATTTACTACCATATTAACTGTGAGGGTTTACTACCATATTTACTGTGAGGGTTTACTAACATATTTACTGTGAGGGTTAACTACCATATGAATTGTGAGGGTTTACTACCATATTAACTGTGAGGATTTACTACCATATTAACTGTGAGGATTTACTACCATATTAACTATGAGATTGTTCTCCAAGTTTCCAGGAATTTAAGGAGGTTTAAATTGCCTGTACACGTACACAAATGTAGCATGTGCTGGAATTCATGCTATAGAAATGCTCATAGCACAGACTGATAGTATAGCTCATTGGCCGTCTTGAAAAATAGTATTAGCTTAGATTGGCAGGGCTTCCTGGTGTGGGCATCTTTTCCTTTTATAAAGACATCTTTTCATGCAAGACTCTGACACAGACTACCTTTGAAAATGTTTGGAAAAAGAAGAATGTGATTCAATGAACTTTCAATGGATTAAAATAAGGAAAACATCAGCCAATAAACATTCTGTTTCCTAATAGATAATTATACTTTATTTTAAAACTTTGAGCAACAGTTTCCTAAACTGACAAATTTGAATCATATACAACACAATCTATATCAACACAAAGTGTTGGTTTTATAGCAGTTTAGTTTAGTTTATAGTATGGCTAAATACATCCTTTATCTTTAAACTACAGTAACCTTTCATTAGTGTGAATAAATTCAAAAGTTTCACTATAAAGTACATAATTATAAACCATAATTATAAACCATAATTCACAAATAAAACCAAGATTTGGGTATCTAAGCTTTTACAGACCATTTCTGTACTTTCTGAAAATCAGATGCACACCCAGTATGACTGGTTTGCATGATTGTGCAAACATCTCATCTGTAAATGGAAATTGTATGATGCAAAAGAATTTGAGATTTTGTCAAAATTTGTCAAAATTTGCCATTTCCCCCTAAAATAGGATGTGAACATAACTCATGTATGTTTAAATATTTTGTATTTTGACGATGAACCATAATTATTATGTGTTCAAGTCAATATTCTTGAATAAAGTTTTGTTCTGTTCTGTTCATAACATCAAAATAATATTCCAATTGCATGCATCTTACATCTGCAGATATCTTAAAAGAATTATTATTATAATGAGTTTAAAATATTGAGGCAAAAATGAAACAAAATAGCTTGTCATGAGCAATTTCTCCTTTTGTCACAATATTATCAAATGTCATCTGATGCAAAACTCATCAAATTGCGGCTGCATGTGGTATTAAACCCTGAACAATTGAATCACACCCTTGAAGGATTAAACATAGATACATTAATTGATATTTCAGAGGGGCAAATGTTAAATACCTAAATGGACGGATGATAATAATGAAACATATTTCCGTAAGGTTCTGCATAGGGCCTGTTTTATATGTTAAGAAGCATTATTGCCTGACCCTGGTACATTCATAACTGGGCAATGAAAGAAATAATGACTTTATGATGTAAATATTGATTCAGTGATGTTCTCACTATCAGTGCTACTATACTGTTACTGGTTAGGTGTAATCTCCAGCAGTCTTAACCCTTTCCCACATACAGACACTTTATACATCTCCTCAGCAGTCTTAACCCTTTCCCACATACAGACACTTTATACATCTCCTCAGCAGTCTTAACCCTTTCCCACATACAGACACTTTATACATCTCCTCAGCAGTCTTAACCCTTTCCCACATACAGACACTTTATACATCTCCTCAGCAGTCTTAACCCTTTCCCACATACAGACACTTTATGCATCTCTCCAGCAGTCTTAACCCTTTCCCACATACAAACACTTTATACATCTCTCCAGCAGTCTTAACCCTTTCCCACATACAGACACTTTATACATCTCCTCAGCAGTCTTAACCCTTTCCCACATACAGACACTTTATACATCTCCTCAGCAGTCTTAACCCTTTCCCACATACAGACACTTTATACATCTCCTCAGCAGTCTTAACCCTTTCCCACATACAGACACTTTATGCATCTCTCCAGCAGTCTTAACCCTTTCCCACATACAAACACTTTATACATCTCCTCAGCAGTCTTAACCCTTTCCCACATACAGACACTTTATACATCTCTCCAGCAGTCTTAACCCTTTCCCACATACAGACACTTTATACATCTCCTCAGCAGTCTTAACCCTTTCCCACATACAGACACTTTATACATCTCTCCAGCAGTCTTAACCCTTTCCCACATACAGACACTTTATGCATCTCTCCAGCAGTCTTAACCCTTTCCCACATACAGACACTTTATACATCTCTCCAGCAGTCTTAACCCTTTCCCACATACAGACACTTTATACATCTCTCCAGCAGTCTTAACCCTTTCCCACATACAGACACTTTATACATCTCCTCAGCAGTCTTAACCCTTTCCCACATACAGACACTTTATACATCTCCTCAGCAGTCTTAACCCTTTCCCACATACAGACACTTTATACATCTCCTCAGCAGTCTTAACCCTTTCCCACATACAGACACTTTATACATCTCTCCAGCAGTCTTAACCCTTTCCCACATACAGACACTTTATACATCTCCTCAACAGTCTTAACCCTTTCCCACATACAGACACTTTATACATCTCCTCAGCAGTCTTAACCCTTTCCCACATACAGACACTTTATACATCTCCTCAGCAGTCTTAACCCTTTCCCACATACAGACACTTTATGCATCTCTCCAGCAGTCTTAACCCTTTCCCACATACAGACACTTTATACATCTCTCCAGCAGTCTTAACCCTTTCCCACATACAGACACTTTATACATCTCCTCAGCAGTCTTAACCCTTTCCCACATACAGACACTTTATACATCTCTCCAGCAGTCTTAACCCTTTCCCACATACAGACACTTTATACATCTCTCCAGCAGTCTTAACCCTTTCCCACATACAGACACTTTATACATCTCTCCAGCAGTCTTAACCCTTTCCCACATACAGACACTTTATACATCTCTCCAGCAGTCTTAACCCTTTCCCACATACAGACACTTTATACATCTCCTCAGCAGTCTTAACCCTTTCCCACATACAGACACTTTATACATCTCCTCAGCAGTCTTAACCCTTTCCCACATACAGACACTTTATACATCTCCTCAACAGTCTTAACCCTTTCCCACATACAGACACTTTATACATCTCTCCAGCAGTCTTAACCCTTTCCCACATACAGACACTTTATACATCTCTCCAGCAGTCTTAACCCTTTCCCACATACAGACACTTTATACATCTCCTCAACAGTCTTAACCCTTTCCCACATACAGACACTTTATACATCTCCTCAGCAGTCTTAACCCTTTCCCACATACAAACACTTTATACATCTCCTCAGCAGTCTTAACCCTTTCCCACATACAGACACTTTATGCATCTCTCCAGCAGTCTTAACCCTTTCCCACATACAGACACTTTATACATCTCCTCAGCAGTCTTAACCCTTTCCCACATACAGACACTTTATACATCTCTCCAGCAGTCTTAACCCTTTCCCACATACAGACACTTTATACATCTCTCCAGCAGTCTTAACCCTTTCCCACATACAGACACTTTATACATCTCCTCAGCAGTCTTAACCCTTTCCCACATACAGACACTTTATGCATCTCTCCAGCAGTCTTAACCCTTTCCCACATACAGACACTTTATGCATCTCTCCAGCAGTCTTAACCCTTTCCCACATACAGACACTTTATGCATCTCTCCAGCAGTCTTAACCCTTTCCCACATACAAACACTTTATACATCTCCTCAGCAGTCTTAACCCTTTCCCACATACAGACACTTTATACATCTCCTCAGCAGTCTTAACCCTTTCCCACATACAGACACTTTATACATCTCTCCAGCAGTCTTAACCCTTTCCCACATACAGACACTTTATACATCTCTCCAGCAGTCTTAACCCTTTCCCACATACAGACACTTTATACATCTCTCCAGCAGTCTTAACCCTTTCCCACATACAGACACTTTATACATCTCTCCAGCAGTCTTAACCCTTTCCCACATACAGACACTTTATACATCTCTCCAGCAGTCTTAACCCTTTCCCACATACAGACACTTTATACATCTCTCCAGCAGTCTTAACCCTTTCCCACATACAAACACTTTATACATCTCTCCAGCAGTCTTAACCCTTTCCCACATACAGACACTTTATACATCTCTCCAGCAGTCTTAACCCTTTCCCACATACAGACACTTTATACATCTCTCCAGCAGTCTTAACCCTTTCCCACATACAGACACTTTATACATCTCCTCAGCAGTCTTAACCCTTTCCCACATACAGACACTTTATACATCTCCTCAGCAGTCTTAACCCTTTCCCACATACAGACACTTTATGCATCTCTCCAGCAGACAACTTCTGAAAACCATTTGGTAAGATGAATCTGCTCATGATGAGCAATTTCTCCTTTTGCCACAATATTTTCAACTTTATTTAATTATTGTTCTTACATTTACAAGAGTTTCCATATTTTTGACTAAATGTTGTCAAAGTCGTCTGCTGCAGATTTGTTGTATGTGGGAAAGGGTTATTATAAGGTGACAGTGGGAAATGTGTCGTATAGCACTATTTGGAATACAGATAAATTAAGATGCCTTTGTCATTTCTCTATTTTCATAGATGTATAACAAAACTTTCAAGTGTCTAGATGAATTCCAACTGGACTGGCTAATGTTATCATATTCTTATAGGAGATATCTGCAGAGCTATTATCATCAAACAACAAGAATGATTGATACCAAGCCTAGTTGTGCATATTGTCGGCGTGTTGCACTGGAATTATTTTTAAATGAGTTATGGCCCCTTGAATTTCTCATACATATGTATATTGTCAGGCACCTTCAGTGATATTTCTAGTTATCAATAATTTGGCATGGACATACAGAGATTGATATAAACAGTCGCCGGATAACCATAGTGCAGTTATGCATAACACTAACATTATAGTAGTTGAATAAACAGTTATCAACTGAGGGGCATATTGGAACATCAGGGGTGGGGTCAAGTGAAATGTATCATAACTTGAAGCCTTTCATTGTTTATGATCAATCTCCATTCCAAAGTAGGTTGACCATACACACAACCAACTAATTATTGATCATAAACAGTAATGGAAATTAGTAATCTTGCCAATCATCAGTCTAAGTATGTATACAGTGCTTTCTCTCTCAAAATGATATTAGCTTGGCATCCTAATTATATCATACTTTAACAAATGTTGAAATGTAGTCCAATATTTATAAATTAGATCACCTTCGAAATATAATATCAACTAAACAGTTAAATCTCATTGAAATTGTTGTATAATTATGTCTTCCCCATTACATGGGGGTGACATATTGTTTTTGCCCGTTCCGTCCGTCCTTCCGTCTGTCACACTTGTTTCCGCTCAATAACTGAAGAACGCTTGGGCATAGGAACTTCATACTGGGTATGTAGGTTGGTCATGGCCAGTAGCTGACCCCTATTGATTTTGATAACAGAAGGTCAAAGGTCAAGGTCATGGTGACCTTGTGAGGTAAAAAATGGTTTCCGCTCAATAACTGAAGAACGCTTTGGCCGAGGAACTCCATACTTAGTAGGGAGGTTGTTCATGCGCAATAGAAGACCCCTATTGATTTTGAGGTCAGTACATCTAAAGTCAAGGTCACAGTGACCATGAGCTTGAAAGGTCAAAGTGACAATGAGCTGAAAAATAGTTTTTGCTTGGGCCCAGGAACTTCATACTTGATGTGCAGGTTGGTCACCACCAGCAAATGACCCCTATTTATTTTAAGGTCACTAGGTCAAAGGTCAAGGTCACAGTGGTCAAGGTCACATCTGTCACACTTGTTTCCGCTCAATAACTGAAGAAAGCTTGGGCATAGGATCTTCATACTTGGTATGCAGGTTGCTCATGACCAGTAGATGACTCCTATTGATTTTGATTCCAGAAGGTCAAAGGTCAAGGTCATGGTGACCTTGTGAGGTAAAAAATGGTTTCCGCTCAATAACTGAAGAACGCTTGGGCCGAGGAACTCCATACTTGGTATGCAGGTTGGCCATGCCCAGTAGAAGACCCGATTGATTTTGAGGTCAAAGTCAAGGTCACAGTGACCTTGAGCTGAAAGGTCATAGTGACAATGAGCTGAAAAATTGTTTTTGCTTAATAACTGTAGAATGCTTTGGCCATGGAAGTTAATACTTGGTGTGCAGGTTGGTCATCACCAGCAGATGACCCCTATTGATTTTGAGGTCACTATGTTTAAGATCAAGGTCATGGTTACCTTCAGCTAAAAAATGGTTTCCTGCTCAATAACTAAAGAATGCTTATGTCAAGGAACTTCATACCTGGTGTGCAGGTTGGTCCTAATCAGTAGATGACCCTTATTGATTTTTTGTTTGATTTTGAGGTCACAAGGTCAAAGGTCAAGGTCACAGTAACAATGAGCTGAAACATTGTTTTTGCTTAATAACTAGAATGCTTTGGCCATGGAAGTTAATACTTGGTGTGCAGGTTGGTCACCACCAGTAGATGACCCCTTTTGATTTTGAGGTCACTAGCTTAAAGGTCAAGGTCATGGTAACCTTCAGCTGAAAAATGGTTTCCTCTCAATAACTAAAGAATGCTTATATTGAGGAACTTCATAACTGGTGTGCAGGTTGGTCCTAACCAGTAAATGACCTTTATTGATTTTTTGTTAGCTCACCTGAGCTTTGCTCAAGGTGAGTTATTGTGATCGCCTTTTGTCCGTCGTGCGTCGTTCGTCAACTTCTTCTCCTCAGTAACCAGTAGGTCAATTGGGATGAAACTTCACAGAAAGCATCCTCTCAATGACCACACCGGATTTCCTTCAAATATTTGGGATCCATGCAGAATTCTGGTTTCCATGGCAACGAAATGAAAAAAACTTCAAAATTCTTCTTCTCCCAAACTTGTTGGCAGATTTTTAAATAATTTTGTAGAATTGTTCCTTGGATGACCCTCTATCAGATTCCTTCAAGCCATGTTGATTGGTCGAAAAACATGGCCGCCATAGGGGCGGGGCTATTTTGCCTTATATATGGCTATAGTGAAAACTTAAAAAATCTTCTCCTCCGAAATTGTCAGGCCTATTTTCAAATAATTTTGTAGAAATGTTCCTTGGATGACCCACTATCAGATTCCTTCAAGCCATGTTGATTGGTCGAAAAGCATGGCCGCCATTGGGCAGGGCTATTTTGTCTTATATGGCTATGGTGAAAACTTAAAAAATCTTCTTCTACCAAACTGGTTGGCAGATTTTCAAATAATTTTGTAGAAATGTTCCTTGGATGACCCTCTATCAGATTCCTTCAAGCCAAGTTGATTGGTCGAAAAGCATGGCCGCCAGGGGGGGGGGGGGGGGGCTATTTTTCCTTATATGGCTATAGTGAAAAATTAAATAATCTTCTTCTCCGAAAGTGTCAGGCCGATTTTCAAATAATTTTGTAGAAATGTTCCTTAAGTGACCCACTTTCAGATTCATTCAAGCCATGTTGATTGGGCTATTTTGCATTATATGGCTAAAGTGAAATCTTAAAAACTCTTCTCCTCCAAAAGTGTCAGGCCGATTTTCAAATAATTTTGTAGAAATGTTCCTAGGGTGACCCTCTATCAGATTTCTTTAAGCCAAGTTGATTGGTCGGAAACTATGGCCGCCAGGGGGCGGGGCTTATATAGCTAGAGTGAAAGAAAAAAAAACAGGTGAGCGATTCCAGGGCCATCATTGCCCTCTTGTTTGATTTTGAGGTCACAAGGTAAATGTCGAAGGTCACGGTAAACTTCAGCTGAAAAATGTGTTTTACTCAATAACTCAAGAACGCTTATGCCCAGGAACTTCATACTTGGGGTGCAGCTTGGTCCTAACCTGTAGATGACCCCTATTGATTTTGATGTCAAAGGTCAAGGTCGCGGTGACCTAGGGCTGAAAAAAATGGTTTCCACTCAATAACTGAAGATTGCTTGAGCCTAGGAACTTCATACTTGGTGTGCAGGTTGGTCACCAGCAGCAAATGACCCCTATTGGTTTTGAGGTCACTAGGTCAAAGGCCAAGGTCATGGTAAGCTTCAGCTGAAAAATGGTTTCCTCTCAATAACTGAGGATTGTCACTGTTGCTTCATCTCCAGTCCAAAACTAAAAAATTCATCTCCATCATTTCTTTTCCTCCCCTACGACCACACAAATGGGGAGACAAGCGCTTTTTCAAAAAAGCAATCTCTAGTTTAAACTTAATTTCGAACATAAACTGAGCCCTACAACATGTTAATTTATTTTAATTCTTTCCTTCCTTTTTTATAATGAAAATAACAAAGTACTCATGTTTTAAAATTATATTATGATGAGCGCCCTTGTGTCAATGATGCATAACAATATGCAGATCGGAAGCAATATGCCTTTAGGGAATTAAATGACACATTTAAAATTGTCAAGGACGAAATAATTTTGTACGAAAGACCCGATTCTTTCTTATTCGCAGAGGTGTCGTTCTTGAAACTCTTTATAGGCAGAGAATGTTCGTTCAAAGTAATTTTTCTATTAAAACCAGTTTTATCTCGGTTTGTTTTTGTTTGTTCTTTTCTTCATTTGTTTCGAACCAAATAAACATTTTAAATCACCTATGATTTACTATTTGTAAGTGAGTGTAAAGAGCAGCTCTCTGCAAAGGAGATTGATCTACGCAGTTGGTATTCGCGAGTCACACGATCAACAGTTTTAGCTTAGAAACAGTTCATATTTTAGATATACATGGATAAACATTATAAAATGCCTTCTTCACAAATCAAGACATCTCTTTGAACATGAAAATAACATTCAGTAAGTTAAAATTGCCATTAAAAGGAGAATATTCTATGTCATTTCATCTCGATATTTACACATAACAAACAGGTGCACGTATGTAAACAAATTAGACTGTGCAACGTAAAGGTTTGCCTTTTGATTACATGTAGTATATTATGTAAAATAAAGTATACTAGTCTAGCTAATAGGGACTGTTTTGTCTTCGTAAAAACATTTTTTAAACAAAAAAACATAAATGCGAGTCAAAATAAAGAAACTGAAAATATTTCATTTTAGATGTGTCATTACTTAGTGTTTTTAAACAAACACAATTGTAATATGTTCAAGACATCTAAATGTGTTTCTTTCTAATAATAATCCCCCCCTCCCATGTCATTTCCGAAAACCTATTAAAAATAGAAGTCGCGGGCTTCTGCCCGGCGACTAATGACAGGAAATGGGTTGTATTTAACTCATTCCCTTTTGACGTCTGCAGCAAACAACTTTCAAAATATGCAAGACTTTTAACAATTTCTCCTTTTGCCACAATCATCTTCTTCACAACAAAATGTGTCTGCATGTCAAGTGATTAAATAGTTAAGAAGCATGTAATATCAATCTAGACCTTGATTATAGAACTGGCCTTATGATTGAAAAAGGAGTAGATGGCTTTAACCTTTTCTTATACAGCAATTCTGCAGCAAACATCTGGAAAAATATATAGAAAATGTGTATTAATGAATGTATGATTATTAAAAATAGTTAAAATCATTGTGGCAAAAGGAGAATTTCTCAAAAGTTGTTTGCTGCAGAGGCATCAGAAAATGTGTCTGTATCTGGGGAAGGGTTAGAAACCTTTGCGCTCACTCTGGATTGCGGGGTTGGCATTATGACCGACTCTCTGGTGTCAGGATAAATGGATCAGCTTACTTAATTACCCAGGAAAAACTGATATTAATGAAAACTTGTTAACCCTTTCGCTCATATATACGCTTTCTGACGCCTCTGCAGCAGACGGCTTTTTGAAAACATAGTGACAAAAGAAGAAATTGCACAAAGCGTGCAATTTCTCCTTTTGCCACAATGTTTTCCACTTTTTGTCATACGTTATCCATTCAATTATGGAAATTTTCTATGTTTTGTCAAAATATGTTCAAAGTCGTCTGCTGCAGAATTGTCAAATGAGGGAAAGGGTTAACAAATAATTCGACAAAATAAAATAATTCTATGTTTTTGTTACATAGAATTATTTTGTTGAATATTACCCATATGAAAACATTGTGATGAAAGAAGAAATTGCTTATAAACATAATGAGCAATGTCTCCTCTTGTGACAACGTTTTTTAACTCTAATTACTTTTCTTTTTAGCTCACCTGTGCACAAAGTGCTCAAGGTGAACTATTGTGATCTCCTCTTAACCCTTTCTCTCATACGACAATTTTGCAGCAGACGACTTTGGACATATTTTGTCAAAACATAGAAAATCTCCATAATTGAATGGATAACCTATGACTAAAAGTGGAAAACATTGTGGCAAAAGGAGAAATTGCACGTTTTGTGCAATTTCTTCTTTTGTCACTATGTTTTCAAAAAGCTGTCTGCTGCAGAGGCGTCAGAAAGCGTCTATATGAGGGAAAGGGTTAAACCACTAGTTGGTCCAAACTTCACAGTAATATTCCTTGGGTGTTACTCGTTCAAAATTGTTCAAATAAGTTAATTCCATGCAGAACTCTGGTGGCCATGGCAACAGGAAGGATTTAAAAAAAAAAAATCTTATTGTCTGAAACCAAAAAAGGACTTAGATATTTGGTGTGTAGCATTTTCAAGTGGTCCTCTTCAAAGTTTGTTCAAATAATGCGCCTTGGGTGAAAATTAGCGAAAATTGGCACCTCGGGCGTCACCTGCTTTACATACAGAAATATAGGGAAAAACTTTGAAAATCTTCTTATCTGAAATCAAAAGGCCTATAGTTTAGATATATGGTATGTAGCATTGTCTAGTGGTCCACTACAAAGATTGATCAAGTAATGCCCCTGGGGTCAAATAACATTACATAACTCAGGTTGGCGATGCAGAGCCATCACGGCCCTCTTGTTTAGAGTTTAGAGTTTTCCATATTTTTGTCTCAATGACAATATTTTTGTCTGCTGCAGATTTGGTGTAAAGTGAGAAATAGTTTAAATTAAAAGCACTGGATCAGATTTCAAACATTCACATTTTCTAGATGATTGCTTATAACCTTATGTAACATTTACATCAAAGCAGAAGAACTATTGGACACCTATACATTCATGTATTAATATTTAATGGAGATTAAATCATTGGCAGAAAGGGGAAATTGTGTTGTCTTCTACAGATCGCTAGGTCAGTGTGAATTTGATGTGTCAAAATGGTCTGCATGTGTTAACCCTTTCCCACATACAGCAAATTAGAAGTAGACAGCTCTGAAAATATCTAGGCAAAATTAACAAAAATCATAATAAATTAAAGTATATTTATTGAAACAAGTTGAGGAGATGCTTGTTTTGAGCGATTTCTTTATTTGCCTCAATTTTTATGCCCCCGGAATCACCGATTCGGTGGGCATCTAGATTTTGGCCTGTCTGTCTGTCTGTCTGTCTGTCGAAAAAAAAATAACCTTGACCACTTCTTTTGAACCATAACAGGTACGGCTACCATATTTCACATGTGTATTCCTTGTGACATGACCTTTCTGTCAGTACCAACATTTTTGACCTTGCGACCTTGACCTTTGATCTAGATGTTGCCATTCGGGGCATCAGTGTTTCACAAACACATCTTGTTTTTTACTGTTACAGAGGCATCAGAGAGCATAATATTATGTATGTGGGAAAAGGTTAATGAACCTAGTTTAATAATAGTCCATAGTAAAAGTAAGTGAAGCCATTGATGTGGGGGATAAAGCTTAGCTGTAATTGTGAGAAAGAATGTGATAGGTATTTTTGTCAAATTATCACATAGATTGGAATTACCAGACAATAACAGAGATTAACATATATCCAACAGTAACCCCTTAATTTCCGACAAACAGACGATTTTTGATGCCTCTGCAGCAGACGACATAAACACATTGTGGCGTAAGAAGAATTTTAGAGGGTTTTCATATTTTTGACTAATTTCTTTCAAAGTAGTCTGCTGCGGATTTGTTGTATTTTACAATGGGTCAACAAATATCTGCAGTAGACATTTGTCACAATATTATAAAATTAGTATTCTGCAGAATTGTAGCATGTAGGAAAAGGTTATACCTTCAAAAATAATGTGTCAAACAAACCAGTCTGTGGAAAAATGTACATTTTGGCTTCTCAAAACAGTAGATACAGCGCAGCCAGTGTATCTATTGTCACAATATTATCGACGACATCTGCTGCAAATTTATTGTTTATGGCAAAATATTTATGTTAAAGAAAATCTGAAAAACTAGAAATGCAGACACTTACAAAACCAAAAACCCACTTAAAATAATTTCTGTCACAAAATAAGTATGTATACACAGAACTCTTGCTTGAAGGCAACTGGATATTCCGGAAAACTGTATTGACAGTATAAAAAAATAATTCAAAGCTCAAGGGTAGAAATGTTTAGAACCATAAGCATATCCTATACATCTCCAATTCAGAATTGATTGGGATTTAATACAGCTTTCAACAATTTTTGTCATATCATGGCGGCGTGTTCAACTTCTCTAATGTTTCCTCTCTTTCCGGGGGCACACCAGTACTTCACACAACAGACTTTCCAAACAACTGGCTGTTTTTCCACATACACTGTTAGGCTATTGGTGTAAGGCTAATGAGGCAGTGACTTTTGTCATACATTGGAAAGAATGTTAGCCAAGCAGAAATGTTATTTGGGTGACACTCTACAAGATTCCTTCAAGCCATGGTGATTGGTAAAAAAACATGACCACCAGGGGGATGGGGCTGTTTGGAGATTTATTTTTGCCTAATGGCTGTGGAGCTATACTCGCCCTCTTGTTATTAATTCATGTCATTGATATAGTACCATCATGGTCCTGTTTCTGAATGTATAAGTTGTCTGCAGAATGGTCACCATTAAATCCCCCTGCTTTCCCACAAAAAAAAAATGTGCGGCAGACGACATTGAAAATATCTAGGCAAACTTTTTGAAAATCTCTGGAAATGTAGATATTATAAATGAATAAAACTTAAAATAGTTTGACTTAAGGACAGATGGCTCAATTTGTGTTCCTGCAAGTGGGAAAGATGGTTAAAGACATAAACTGAGTGGGGCATCACTTCCAGTTTTTCCCATATCATGCTTTAACTCTTTCCAACATGTAGATGCTTTCTGACGCCTCTACAGCAGACAACTTTTGAAAACATTGTGTCAAAAGAAGAAATTGCTCATGATGAGCAATTTCTCCTTTAGCCAGTGTTTTCAACTCTTTTCAGAAATGAAACTTCCATCTTAAGAGGTGTTCCATATTTAGAACGTTTGTTTTTCGAAGAAAGAATGTGGGTTGTAATACCCTTGGCGTTGTTGTCTGCGTCTGGTGCATCGTCACAAACCTTTAACCTTACCTCATAACCCAAAAAACATTCAACATTTTCAAATGAAACTTGGTACACAAGTTCCTAGGAACAATAATGCATGTCTATACCAAGTCACATAACTCTGGTTTTAATAATTATTCAGTTATACCCTTTTTCGACTTAAAAAGCAGATGAGCATTGGCATTCCCTTGCAGCGCTCTTGTTTAACCAAATGTTTTGAAATTCCTCTGCTGTAGATTTGTTGTATGTGGTAAAGAATACAGGTATGTATAACATACAGGGAGGGTGAAGACTCACTCTGGGCATATGCACATGCTCGCTCAGTCTTCACTGTATGCTGATACATAAACCCTTTCCCACATATAGGCGCTTTCTGATTTCTGACTTTTAAAAACATTGTGACATAAGGAAAAATTGCTCACAATGAGCAACTTTTTTGCAACAATTTTTAGCTCTACTGGCCAAAGGCCAGAAGGGCTTATGTCGTGGCGATTTGTCCGTCGTGCGTCCATGCGTGCGTCCATCCGTAAACAATTTCTTGTTAACACGATACCAAACTTATACAGTAGTTAGATATCCATGAGAGCTCGGTTCCTTTCGAAAACCAGCCAGATCCGCCCATGCATGACTGGATTATGGCCCTTGAAATGGTCAAAATTGCTATAAAAGAGCTTGTTAACACGATACAGTCTTCACTTTTGATTGTATCTCAACCAAACTTATACAGTAGTTAGATATCCATGAGAGCTCGGCTCCTTTCGAAAACTAGCCACATATCCGCCCATGCATGACTGGATTATGGCCCTTGAAATGGTCAAAATTGCTATAAAAGAGCTTGTTAACACGATACAGTCTTAATTATGTCTCCCCCATTACATGGGGGTGACATATTGTTTTTGCCAGTTCCGTCCGTCCTTCCGTCCTTCCGTCCTTCCGTCTGTCACACTTGTTTCCGCTCAATAACTGAAGAACGCTTGGGCGTAGGAACTTCATACTTGGTATGCAGGTTGGTCATGACCAGTAGCTGACCCCTATTGATTTTGATAACCAAAGGTCAAGGTCATGGTGACCTTGTGAGGTAAAAAATGGTTTCCGCTCAATAACTGAAGAACGCTTTGGCTGAGGAACTCCATACTTGGTATGCAGGTTGGCCATGCCTAGTAGAAGACCCCTATTGATTTTGAATAAATAGTTTTTGCTTGGGCCCAGGAACTTCATACTTGATGTGCAGGTTGGTCACCACCAGCAAATGACCCCTATTAATTTTAAGGTCACTAGGTCAAAGGTCAAGGTCACAGTGGTCAAGGTCACATCCGTCACACTTGTTTCGGTGGCAGGGGACACATTCGGATTTGGCCCCTGTCGATATTTTATATATTAGGTGTGCTTGAAAATGAACTGATTTCTTAACTATATAACACTATATGGCATTGATTTCTTTATTGACTTCTATCAATTGATGCATACAAAATGTGGAGAAAATACGAACATTTGTATATGCTAGCTCATATCATGTTGAATAGCTTTCCAAGGGGAGGTCAATCTCAGTATCATTTGAGACTGTTGTGTGACGAGAATTCAGGTATTTCAAATAAGTTTTTCTACTAGAAGAATACGGATGACATGGTATTTTGCATACATTTCCTGGTTATGCATTACTTGATTATTAAGTAAGTGTGCTTCAATTTTCTTTTGCATGTTTCCAGGAAGTAAGGACATGATTAGAAAATCTGCTGAAATAGTGTCATTTTAGCCCTCATTTTGGGTAGGTGGGATAGAATACACAGGGTTTGAAATTGTGTTCAGTTCTATCGAGTTGCTCAAATGTTACATGATTTTGAAAAACTGTTATATGCCATATATTGAGATATAGTTTTGACATTGTGATGGATGCTGTTTTGGAGAATTTCTCAAATAACATTTATTGGTCCGGACAAACTGAAAAGTTGCAAGTTTAGGGGTCCCCTGCCACCTTCCGCTCAATAACTGAAGAACGCTCGGGCATAGGATCTTCATACTTGGTATGCAGGTTGGTCATGACCAGTAGATGACTCCTATTGATTTTGATGTCAGAAGGTCAAAGGTCAAGGTCATGGTGACCTTGTGAGGTAAAAAATGGTTTCCGCTCAATAACTGAAGAATGCTTAGGCCGAGGAACTCCATACTTGGTATGCAGGTTGGCCATGCTCAGTAGAAGACCCTATTAATTTTGAGGTCGAAGTCAAGGTCACAGGGACCTTGAGCTGAAAGGTCACAGTGACAATGAGCTGAAACATTGTTTTTGCTTAATAACTGTAGAATGCTTTGGCCATGGAAGTTAATACTTGGTTTGCAGGTTGGTCACCACCAGTAGATGACCCCTATTGATTTTGAGGTCACTAGCTTAAAGGTCAAGGTCATGGTAACTTTCAGCTGAAAAATGGTTTCCTCTCAATAACTAAAGAATGCTTATGTTGAGGAACTTCATACCTGGTGTGCAGGTTGGTCCTAACCAGTAAATGACCTTTATTGAATTTGTTTGATTTTGAGGTCACAGGGTCAAATGTCGAAGGTCATGGTAACCTTCAGCTGAAAAATGTGTTTTACTCAATAACTCAAGAACGCTTATACCCAGGAACTTCATACTTGGTGTGCAGCTTGGTCCTAAGCTGTAGATGACCCCTATTGATTTTGATGTCAGTAGGTCAAAGGTCAAGGTCGCGATGACCTTTGGCTGAAAAATGGTTTCCGCTCAATAACTGAAGATTGCTTGGGCCCAGGAACTTCATACTTGGTGTGCAGGTTAGTCACCAGCAGCAAATGACCCCTATTGATTTTGAGGTCACTAGGTCAAAGACCAAGGTCATGGTAACCCTCAGCTGAAAAATGGTTTCCGCTCAATAACTGAGGATTGTCACTGTTGCTTCATCTCCAGTCCAAAACTAAAAAATTCATCTCCATCATTTCTTTTCCTCCCCTATGACCACACAAATGGGGAGACAAGCGCTTTTTCAAAAAAGCAATCTCTAGTTTTTTAGCTCTACTGGCCAAAGGCCAGAAGGGTTTATGTCGTGGCGATTTGTCCGTCGTGCGTCCGTCCGTCCGTCCGTCCGTAAACAATTTCTTGTTAACACGATACAGTCTTCTTGATTGTATCTCAACAAAACTTATACAGTAGTTAGATATCCATGAGAGCTCGGTTCCTTTCGAAAACCAGCCCATGCATGACTGGATTATGGCCCTTGAAATGGTCAAAATTGCTATAAAAGAGCTTGTTAACACGATACAGTCTTCACTTTTGATTGTATCTCAACCAAACTTATACAGTAGTAAGATATCCATGAGAGCTCGGTTCCTTTCGTAAACCAGCTAGATCCGCCCATACAAGACTGGATTATGGCCCTTGAAATTGTCCAAATTGCTATAATTGAGCATGTGAACACAATAGAGGCTCCATTTACTATCTGATCTTCACCAAACTTAGATAGTAGTTAAATATTGATGAGAGCTTGGTTCCTTTTGAAAACCAGCTAGATCCGCCCATGCAAGACTGGATTATGGCCCATGAAATTGTAAAAATTGCTATAATACAGCTTGTGAACACAAAAGAGCCTCCATTTACTATCCGATCTTCACCATACATACATGCTCTGGATTGAAAATGACCAAAGAACCATACCAGTAGAGCATAGGCCCTCATGGGCCTCTTGTTATTGTATCTCAACCAAACTTATACAGTAGTTAGATATCCATGAGAGCTTGATTCCTTTCGAAAACAAGCCAGATCCGCCCCATGCATGACTGAATTATGGCCCTTGAAATTGTCAAAATTGCTATAATAGGGCTTGTTAACATGATACAGTCCTTATTTTTGATTTTATCTCAATCAAACGTATACAGTAGTTTGATATTTGATATCCATGAGAGTTTGGTTCATTTCTAAAAAACGGCCAGATCTACCCATGCATGGCTGGATTATGGCCCTTGAAATTGTCAAAATTGCTATAATACAGCTTGTGAACACAATAGAGCTTCCATTTACTATCTGATCTTCACCAAACTTAGATGGTATTTGAATATTGATGACATATTGGTTCCTTTTGAAACAAGCCAGATCAATGCCAGTAGAGCATAGGCCCTCATGGTTCTCTTGTTTAATTCTATTCAATTATTATACAATCGTTCGCAGAGATTTTTGCCAGATGTCTTCCATGTCGATGTTGGAAAGGGCAAATATCTAAGCAAAAACACAGAAAATCTCGACAAATGAAGTTTGAAGTACTGAACAAAGTTGAAATCATTGTGGCAAAAGGAGAAATTGCTTGTTTTGTTTTTAATAGTCTACTGCTGAAGAGGTGTCAAAAAGCATCTATATTTGGGAAAAGGTTAAGTCCCTAAATCACTAGATGTAGCTTATATCATTTTAGGGGGAGTTTATTGTTCCAAAACTGAAATAGTTTCACAGCTTTGGTAATTTATTTCTCCAAATTACACAGTTCTATATAACAAACTGATCAATTCAATTGATACCTATCCATTTGATGGGTATTTTTATTGTTACCAGATTACTGTTTTAAAAGGACTTGAATGCCTGAAAAGGGTGCAGATAAGTCCTTTCCCACATACAAACATTTTGCAGCAGATAACTTCAAGGTGAGCTATTGAGAGGTGTCTGGTTGTTGTCAACTAAGCAATAAGTGCTCAAGTTGAGCTATTGTGTCAGGTGTCTGGTTGTTGTCAACTAACCAATAAATGCTCAAGGTGAGCTATTGTGTCAGGTGTCTGGTTGTTAACTCATGAATAAGTGCTCAAGGTGAGTTATTGTGACAACCCTTTTTCAGATGTCTGTGTGTTGTTAACTTAGCAATAAGTGCTCAATGTGAGCTATTGTGTCAGGTGTCTGGTTGTTGTCAACTAAGAATTACATGCTCAATGTGAGCTATTGTGATAGCCCTTTGTCAGGTGTCTGGTTGTTGTCAACTAACCAATACATGTTCAAAGTGAGCTATTGTGTCAGGTGTCTGGTTGTTGTTAACTTAGCAATACATGCTCAATGTGAGCTATTGTGTCAGGTGTCTGTTTGTTGTTAACTTGGCAATACGTGCTCAAGGTGAGCTATTTGTCAGGTGTCTGGTTGTTGTCAACTAACCAATACATGTTCAAAGTGAGCTATTGTGTCAGGTGTCTGGTTGTTGTTAACTTAGCAATACGTGCTCAAGGAGAGCTATTGTGTCAGGTGTCTGGTTGTTGTTTACTAACCAATACGTGTTCAAAGTGAGCTATTGTGTCAGGTGTCTGGTTGTTGTTAACTTAGCAATACGTGCTCAAGGTGAGCTATTGTGTCAGGTGTCTGGTTGTTGTCAACTAACCAATAAGTGCTCAAGGTGAGTTATTGTGTCAGGTGTCTGGTTGTTGTCAGCTTAACAATACATGCTCAATGTGAGCTATTGTGTCAGGTGTCTGGTTGTTGTTAACTTAGCAATACATGCTCAAGGTGAGCTATTGTGATGGCCCTTTGTCAGGTGTCTGGTTGTTGTTTACTAACCAATACGTGTTCAAAGTGAGCTATTGTGTCAGGTGTCTGGTTGTTGTTAACTTAGCAATACGTGCTCAAGGTGAGCTATTGTGTCAGGTGTCTGGTTGTTGTCAACTAACCAATACGTGCTCAAGGTGAGCTATTGTGTCAGGTGTCTGGTTGTTGTCAGCTTAACAATACATGCTCAATGTGAGCTATTGTGTCAGGTGTCTGGTTGTTGTTAACTTTGCAATACATGCTCAAGGTGAGCTATTGTGATGGCCCTTTGTCAGGTGTCAGGTTGTTGTTAACTTAGCAATAAAGACTCAAGGTGAGCTATTGTGTCAGGTGTCTGGTTGTTGTTAACTTAGCAATAAGTGCTCAAGGTGTCTGGTTGTTGTTAACTTAGCAATACGTGCTCAAGGTGAGATATTGTGTCAGGTGTCAGGTTGTTGTTAACTTAGCAATAAAGACTCAAGGTGAGCTATTGTGTCAGGTGTCTGGTTGTTGTTAACTTAGCAATAAGTGCTCAAGGTGTCTGGTTGTTGTTAACTTAGCAATACGTGCTCAAGGTGAGATATTGTGTCAGGTGTCTGGTTGTTGTTAACTTAGCAATACATGCTCAAGGTGAGCTATTGTGATGGCCCTTTGTCAGGTGTCTGGTTGTTGTTAACTTAGCAATACATGCTCAAGGTGAACTATTGTGTCAGGTGTCTGGTTGTTGTCAACTTAGCAATAGGTGCTCAAAGGTGTCTGGTTGTTGTTAACTTAGCAATAAAGACTCAAGGTGAGCTATTTTGTCAGGTGTCTGGTTGTTGTCAACTAAGCAATAAGTGCTCAAGGTGTCTGGTTGTTGTTAACTTAGCAATAAAGACTCAAGGTGAGCTATTTTGTCAGGTGTCTGGTTGTTGTCAACTTAGCAATACATGCTCAATGTGAGCTATTGTGTCAGGTGTCTGGTTGTTGTTAACTTAGCAATACATGCTCAAGGTGAGCTATTGTGTCAGGTGTCTGGTTGTTGTTAACTTAGCAATAAGTGCTCAAGGTGTCTGGTTGTTGTTAACTTAGCAATACGTGCTCAAGGTGAGATATTGTGTCAGGTGTCTGGTTGTTGTTAACTTAGCAATACATGCTCAAGGTGAGCTATTATGATGGCCCTTTGTCAGGTGTCTGGTTGTTGTTAACTTAGCAATACATGCTCTAGGTGAGCTATTGTGATGGCCCTTTGTCAAGTGTCTGGTTGTTGTTAACTTAGCAATACGTGCTCAATGTGAGCTATTGTGTCAGGTGTCTGGTTGTTGTCAACTTAGCAATAAGTGCTCAAGGTGTCTGGTTGTTGTTAACTTAGCAATAAAGACTCGAGGTGAGCTATTTTGTCAGGTGTCTGGTTGTTGTCAACTAAGCAATAAGTGCTCAAGGTGTCTGGTTGTTGATAACTTAGCAATAAAGTCTCAAGGTGAGCTATTTTGTCAGGTGTCTGGTTGTTGTCAACTTAGCAATAAGTGCTCAAGGTGTCTGGTTGTTTTTAACTTAGCAATAAAGACTCAAGGTGAGCTATTTTGTCAGGTGTCTGGTTGTTGTCAACTTAGCAATAAGTGCTCAAGGTGAGCTATTTTGTCAGGTGTCTGGTTGTTGTCAACTAAGCAATAAGTGCTCAAGGTGAGCTATTGTGTCAGGTGTCTGGTTGTTGTTAACATAGCAATAAGCGCTCAACATGAGCAGTATTGTGTCAGGTGTCTGGTTGTTGTCAACAATTTCCTTGTGGACACTCTAGAGAGCACAGTTTTCAATCTTGATATCACAACCAAGTTGTCTGGTCACAGACTTTGTCACTAAGCTAAATTTTAGTCTTTTGGAAACTATAAAGTCCATATTTCTGACTTGATCTGGTTGAAACTTTCAATTCAATTTTCAAATATAGGTTTTGTCAGCTAAAAAAAAAATAGGTCACAAGATCAAATCTAACAAAACTCTTTTTGACACTCCTGAGGCTGGGCTTTTGAATGTTTGGTGGACACGTACTCCTGCTCAATATCTAATGGTATAAAACACTAGAAGGGGATTTTAAAATCTGTGGCGAAGATAAAAAAAAAAATTGGGGCTTTACTTGTTATCCCTTTGCCATAATGTAGATGTATTTTGACATGTCTACAGGAGACGTCTTTTCAGAAATAACTGGCAAAAGGAGAAATTGTTCCTTAAAAGCAATTTCTTCTTTTGCAAAGATGTTAAATTCAACTCTATTCAATAATTACACTTTCATCTATAGAGATTTGCCATCTTTTTATCTCAATGTACTCAATGTACTCAATGTACTCAATGTACTCAATGTTTTCAGCTGCTGATTTGTTGTATTTGGGATTGGGTTAAGGTAATAATGTATAAAATGAATTATTCATTTGAAATTTACATTATCTTAGATTCTCTGTTTTGATATATTGAGGACAAGAAATTATTGCAATTTGTCTGGAAATTGACGGTATAACCAAGTAACTGGGATGATGTTATATTTGAAAAATTGGAGGCATGAATTGGTTGGAAAGTTGAAAACATTTTGGAAAAAGGTGTCAAAATTGTCGTCTATATTAGGGTAAGGGTAATTTAATGAGATATAGATAATAATCTTAGAAATCATGAAAGGCCAGATGACAAGATACCCTGGGGTTGATTGTTACCAGTATCTGGTATTATATGGAAATGGGGTTTAACCCTTTCCCACATATAGACGCTTTCTGACAACTTTGGAAAACATTGTGGCAAGAAGAGAAATTGCTCATAATGTTTTAACAATATTTTTAATGATTGTGTAAAGTGCATGGTTTTTATCACGTGCACGCAAAGAAGAAGAAGACTATTCAATTAGTATACTAATATTTTCGGAGATTTTTCATATTTTTGCAGATGTGTTTTTTAAGTCGTCTGATGCAGATTTGTATAATGCAGGAAAGGGTTAACATCAAATTAAACCCCTCTTTTTTGAGACGCATCTGTAGTAGTTGCAAAAGGAGAAATAACAAATTATGAGTCATTTCTATGTTTGTTACAATATTTTCAGCTCTTTTCAATAGATATACTTCCATTTATATTTTCAAATTTTTGCCTAGATTTCTGGAATGTAGTCTGTGTTGTATGTATCAAAGGGTTAAAACAAACAGATAGCAATAATAACAGAATAGTCATCTTAACTTTCCCTGTTATATACAGTTATATTGCGATTGGAACATTCACAATCTTAACTTTAAGCATGCCCAACCTTAAAGAAGATTGTGCAAGCTTTAAAGGATGTACAACCTTTTTTATATCAAAAATACATTACCAGTCATTTAATACCTGATATATCATCTCTATACACCTTAATTATAAAAAAAAAACGCCCACGCAAGCATATCCCTCACGTATCCGTGACATACACGGCCGCCCGGAAGTACGGGCGCGCACGTGAGCAGGTAATCACTTTTCATTTTGGATTCACCGGAGTAGTCGGATAAGAAATTTATATATTATTTATTTTTCCAATTAACTCCTTTGTTTTATATTATAGGCAACCTCGGGATCAGAATACATTGCGTCATTCTGTGAAAGAGAGGTCGAAACCGTCCCATACGGTCAGTTCGGCCCCGGCAGAAGATTTTGCACGGCCGCCCTCTGCTGCGGACAGGGGGCCTGCTTCGCAAAATCGTCGGCAGAACATGGATTTTTCTGATTTATCCATGTCTGAGTCGGACATAGATCTACCGGTTGGAAGAACGAGTAGACAACCTCAGAGGATTACACACAACCCTACATCTTCGTCTGACGATGATGAGGGAAATAGGTCTCCTTCCGATGAGGAGCCAGCTGTAGAGCGTTGGTCTCTTCAGCAGGCTATTGACGAAGTATTTCGGGTGGTGCCGAATACTTTATGCCCTAAGGTTGACGCTCCCCCACGTCGGAAAAACCTTTCGAGCCTAGAGGAACTTAATGTACAAGCTGTTACGCCAGTGCACTTGCTTCCTCAAGCTAACAACTTGGGCAGGTTGTTAGACCAATTGCAGTCAACCAGGTCTCTGGAGGCTATACCTCCAGGCTGGTCGGTCCCAGGACCCATTTCTAAGGAATGGGTCAACTCTAAGGCGTAGTCTACGTCTAAGGAGTTCTTCCCTGTCAAAGTGCCAGCTTTAGACGGGGATGCAGCTACACTGGGGTTAACTGCACCCGCTTCTGTCCAGGTCTCTTCTAAGACACTAGAGAAGTGGGAGGCCAGAGCAAGACTGAGTGTAATGGTGTCATCTCATGACAACCATTTCGCAGTCGCTCTGTCTTTGTTGTTGAAAGAGGAGAATATCTCTAGCCTAGGGGCTACTAGAATTCTCGAAGCTTTCGACACAGGCAACAGGCATCTCATGGCACTGAATCTTCAGACCGCCACAGAGATACTGTCCATGAGGAGGGACGCAGTTCTAGTTGCTCCTAACTCATTGCTACGTGCTAGCAAGGACAGCCTGAGAGCCGCACCATTGGAGTCGAAACAACTCTTTGGTGGAAGGATTGCTGTGGTGACAGCTTCTGATGCTTCAGAACAGTCTCGACGCCTTTCGGCGAACGCAGCTAAGGCTTTTGCGCAGGGCCAGAAACGTTCAGCGTATTCTGCGAATGTGGGTAGTTCTAAGAAACCCAACCCAGCAAAGAAGCCAAAACGGGATGTGAAGGCGTTTCAGCCAAAACAAACCCCTTCCTTCCACGGGTCAGAAATTGGCTAAACCGAAGCGCCCCTATCAGGGTACTAAACATCGGCAGCCTGCTAGAGTTAACACGAATCCGAAGCCGCAGCCCTAGGGATTCGCTCCTCTATGACAATCCCAAGGTCGGAGATTGCAGTCGGGGGCCGCCTGTCATTTTTCACGGAGGAGTGGGAAAGTGTCACAGAGGATCGTTGGATTTTGTCTGTGATACAGGAAGGGTATCTGATTCCTTTCATTTCCCCCCCTCCTCTGACAAGCGTGCCGATCGACATGTCGTCACGTCATCCGGCCATGTCAGAGGTGATTTCATCGCTTCTGAAAAAGAATGCCATAGAGAGGTTTCTCAACCCCAATTCTCGGGGTTTCTACAGCCGTCTTTTCCTTGTTCCGAAGAAAGACGGCAAGTGGAGACCGGTTATAGATTTATCTGTGCTAAATCTTTTGATTCCGGTCGAGAAATTCAAAATGGAGTCGACCCGCTCCATCCGAGTAGCAATTCGGAAAGGCGACTGGGCGGTCTCTCTAGACCTAACAGACGCCTATTATCACATCCCGATCGCTTCCTCCTCGAGGAAATACCTTCGGTTTGTGATAGAGGGAGAAGTGTTCCAATTCAGGGCTCTTCCCTTCGGCCTCAAGTCCGCCCCTCGAGTGTTTACGAAGATAATCAGTGCTGTGGGAGCCTTTCTTCGTATGAAAGGACCCCAACTTCTTCAATACTTCGACGATTGGCTTCTCCACAGGACGGATCGTGTACTTCTAATTCACGATCTATCCCTAGCCTGGCGGACCATTCTGCGGTTGGGTTTAATACCCAACACGCAGAAGTCAGAATTAATTCCGTCAAAGAGGTTCACGTTCGTGGGTATGACATTTCTCACCGACTTAGCGGTAATTCGAGTACCTTCGGACAGAGTCGATTCTCTATTACAGAAAATTGGTCTCACACTGGACCAGGCTGCGGTAACAGCCCGATCCATGCTGTCACTTCTGGGTTCCCTGAGTGCAGCAGCCGACCTAGTCTTTCTAGGAAGGCTCCAAATGCGACCCCTTCAGTTTCTTTTTCTGTCCCGGTGGCGTCCGTCTGTGGACTCACTGGAACAGGAGATAGCTCTGACGGATTTTTTCAAGTCCCACCTTCGGTGGTGGCTGGATCCGTTAATCTATCAACAAGGGGTACCCTTACTCACACCACCTCCGGATCTGTACCTTTTTACAGATGCCAGTGCTGCGGGTTGGGGAGCTCATTTAGAGCCGCAGGGCCTAACAGCCCAGGGACAGCGGAGGAGAAGTGTTTTCACATAAACAACTTGGAACTGAGGGCAGTCCTGCTAGCCCTCAATCAGTTCTCTGCCTCCGTTGCGAACAGAACTGTTTTGTTGTCGACGGACAACACTACTGTTGTGTCTTACATTCGCAGGCAAGGAGGAACGCACTCCCATCTTCTCTTTTTAGAGACGTGGAAGTTACTCCTTTGGTGTCAGGCGACGTCGTTAGTACTGCTAGTAAAACACGTCCCAGGTCATCTAAATGTCTTAGCAGACAGTCTATCCCGCCAAAACAAAATTCTTCCGGCGGAATGGACACTGAACCAGAGTGTGTTGAACTCAGTGTTCATGCGGATCGGGACACCCCTGGTGAATCTTTTCGCCACCAGAGTCAATCATCAACTGCCACTTTATGTATCTCCGATGTACGATCCTGCAGCTTGGGCAGTGGACGCACTGACCCTCGATTGGAACCTCCTGCTCGGGTATGCGTTTCCCCCGTTCATATTGGTTCCGATTGTACTTCAAAAGGTTCTTCGCTCGCAACAGTGCAAAATACTGTTGATAGCACCCTGTTGGCCCCAGAGGTCGTGGTTCAGCGACCTCCTGGCCTGTCTTTCGGCAAATCCAATACGACTTCCTATTCGGGAAGACGTACTGTTTCAGCAACCAGGTCGGCGTCTTCATCCCAACCTGGCAATGCTACATCTTCACGCTTGGACATTATCAAGCGTTCTGTCCGAGAGAGAAACTTTTCTCAGAAAGTTGCCTCTCGTATCGCACAATCAAGAAGACGATCCACTAGAATCGTTTATGATTCCAAGTGGAAAGTTTTCTCAGATTGGTGTGGTACAAGGTCGATCAATCCGGAGTGTCCCTCTGTAACTCGGATTGCCGATTTCCTTCTTTTTCTCTTCGAAGAAAAACAGCTGGCAATTAGTACGGTAAAGGGCTACCGTTCTATGCTATCGAACACGTTTAAGTTCATTGGGGGAGAGAGTATTGGTTCAAATCCTTTTCTCTCGGAACTTATGCGATCTTTCGAATTAGAAAAACCCGTTTGTAGGAGTTTAACTCCAAAATGGGATTTATCTTGCGTCCTCTGGTCGCTTACTAGAGCTCCATACGAACCTCTGGTATCGGCGTCTTTAAAGTTCCTAACTTATAAAACCGTCTTTCTTTTAGCTTTCGCTACAGCTCGTCGAAGGAGCGAGTTACACGCTCTTTCGGTAGAAACAGGGCACATCAGATTCAATGAATCTGATGGCTCTTTTACTCTACTCTGTCAACCGGGGTTCCTGGCTAAAAACCAGTTACCTTCGCCGATCACAGTTCCCAGCCTCTCGGCGACCTGTGGTCCTTCGGACTCTGATAGAACCCTTTGTCCCGTTAGGGCTCTTAAGCATTATCTTAAGAGAGTTGAAGGGACTAGGGGTCGGAGAAACAGATTATTTCTTCCTCTTATAGGTTGTAAAGATATTTCGGCGGCGTCTATTTCCCGCTGGATATCTATTACTATTAAATTAGCTTATAAAGACCTTTCAAGTCGAGATCTCTCGTTTCTGCGGATTCGTCCTCACGAAGTTAGAGCTCTCTCGACAAGTTGGGCGTTTTCTAATAATGTTCCTCTTGAAGAGATTCTTCAAGCAGCAGTATGGAAGACCCAATCGACCTTTTCGTCTTTTTACTTACGTTCTATGGCTAGTCAGTCAAGAGAACTTATTCTCTCTGGGTCCCCTTGTGGCTTCTCAGCGAGTGGTTTGCTAATTTACATAATCCAACACATAAATAAAGTGAATACCGATTGAACCTGTATTCAATCCCCTCTTTCACTTTATACTTCCGTTGGAATCAAGTATGTTTGTTCTTAAAAAAATATCGAATAATATACTACAACGTACCTGGAACGACAGTAAGTATTGGTCGAACCTCCCGTCCTATGCTACGAAGTCATCAGGTATTAAATGACTGGTAATGTATTTTTGATATAAAAATGAAGTTTTTTAAAGTAAAACATATTTTTATTAGAAAATACTTACCAGTCATTTATAGAGTCCCAACTCCCACCCCGCGTCGTCACCAATACTTAACGGTGAATGAAAAGTGATTACCTGCTCACGTGCGCGACCGTACTTCCGGGCGGCCGTGTATGTCACGGATACGTGAGGGATATGCTTGCGTGGGCGTTCTTTTTTGATAATTAAGGTGTATAGAGATGATATATCAGGTATTAAATGACTGGTAAGTATTTTCTAATAAAAATATGTTTTACTTTAAAAAACTTCATTTTAAGATAGCTCTTGCTTTCAAGGTTAAAATTGGAACAATACCAATCTTAGTTGCAAGGTTGTGCAAGCTTGCAATTGGAACAACAGAAATCTTAAGTTACTCATGAACTTCATTTAGCTGTGTTATTATCGAATACTAAGCTTGCATTCCCGCAACCTTAACCCTTTCTCACACACAACAAATCTGTCATGTCTAGGTAATTCTGTGCTTATAAATATTCATTTAATGTTTAGTATATCTGTATTAATCATTAGGCTTTTTGAAAACATAGTGACAAAAGAAGAAATTGCTCAAAACAAGCAATTTCTCCTTTTGCCTATGTTTTCCACTTTTAGTCAAAGATTATCCATTCAATTATAGAGATTTTCTATTTTTTGACAAAATATGTTCAAAGTCATCTGCTGCAGAATTGTTGTATGAGGGAAAGGGTTAAGTCACTATGAACATATTATTTGATGACAATCCATGATAACCAAGAGTGTATTGCGAAAACATTGCCCAAATTTTAACTTTCACTTGTGCAGCAGACGACTTTGAAAACATCTTGGCAAAATATGGAAAATCTGTGTAAATGAAAGTTGACTTTTGAGTTTAGATTATTGTGGCAAAAGCAGAATTCGCTCCCTATGTGTTTAGTCTTGTTTTTAAAAGTCGTTAAATATAGATTCTTCAAAGTATGCTTGCCTGAGGGAAAGGCTTAACACTTTTAAGATGAAAGGTTAACAGGTGTTTATGGTCAATGGATCTCAATTATTTAGTGACAAGAGAATTTTGCAAAATCCATTTTTGCTTGGTTTTCTCATCTATAATTTATACAGTGTTTCTCTGGTTAGGCATTATTGATCTTCTGCTAGCTGCTATACCCTCAGATCTAGCTTGGATTTACCCATTTTCAAGGTAAAAAACATAACAACTGATTTTTAAGAATACAAGGATTGAAATACCATTTTCAGGTATATGAATTTGATCTTAGTAACATGTTATGAAACATTTTTTGAAGGGCAGTGCCTTTTCTCATACCATTTTGACTGTATTTCTCACATTATTTCCTGTTGTATAACTTTTAATGTGTTAGTAAATTGGAGATTTATGACAATCTGTAAAACTAAGTTAGGTCAAAGATCACTACCAATATATAATGTATTTAGGTTCTGCATGTACATTAAGTCCATCATTGTGGTGTAATGTAGTGTGAATATGTATATTGGATGGTATTTTCATTATCTTGAACTAACTGTTATAATCTCATTTGATGAACTTCATGACTTCTTCTTCTTCGTATTGATTACTGAAAATAACTTGAAAACATTGTGGCAAAATGAGAAATGCTCCTTTTGTCACAATGTTTCCAAAAGTTGTTTGCTGCACATGTAGGCATCAGAAAGCGTCTATATGTGGGTAAGGGTTAATTTTCAAATGGCATTTATGCTGAATTACTTTGCTCTTTTCCTGAAATTATTATAAAAAGTGGATGTTTTTTAACCGTTTCCCACATATAGACCTTTTCTGATGCCTCTGCAGCAGACTTCTTTTGAAACTATTGTGACAAAAGAAGAAATTACTCAAACAAGCAATTTCTCCTTTTTTGACATTGTGTTTTTTCAACTCAATTCAATAATAATTAAAACTTTCAATTATAGTTTCCATATATTTGCCTAGATATTTTCTGTCTGATGCAGATTTGTTACAGTAATAACTGCAGCAGTAGACTGTGAAAACTGATACATAATGTCCATAAATCAAAGTGTAGTTATTGAATAGAGTTGAAATCATTGCCGCAAATAAATGTAGAAATTGCTCATTTGTTGTCATTTTCCTATACCAAATCTAGGATTTTGCTGGTATAACGGAATATTTTAATCCGTAACATGACATACCAGTTTTGAACTCTTCCAAACTAAAAACATCAGATTGAGACAAATTAAATGATGATTTTGTATCATAGTAGAAAACATAGTTGGAAGCGATTGAGTATCATTCCTGATGACCAATCTTATAAAAAAGCATCTTGTGTAAATTCTTTATTAACCCTTTCCCTCATACGAGAATTCTGCAGCAGACGACTTTAAACAAATTTTGTCAAAAAATCAAAAAATCTCTATAATTGAATGGATAACCTATGATTAAAAATTATGGCAAAAGGAGCCATTTCTCTTTTTGTCTCTATTCAATAATTTAACTATCATTAATAGAGGCCATATATCCATCATTTTTGTATTTGGGAATTAACCCTCATATATCATATGACAATTCTGCAGCAAACGACTATAGACTAAAAGTGGAAAACATTGTGGCAAAAGGAGAAATTGCTTGTTTTGAACAATTTCTTCTTTTGTCACTATGTTTTCAAAAAGCTGTCTGCTGCAGAGGCGTCAGAAAGCGTCTATATGATGGAAAGGTTTAAAAAAACATGAAGAACTTTAAAGATTCTTAACCCTTACCCTGATACAAACCACATTTTACGCCTCTGCAGCAGACGACTTTTGAAAACATTGTTGCAACCAGAGAAATTTCTCATGAGGAGCAATTTCTCTATTTGTCTCGATGTTATTAACTCTTTTCAATAATCTAACATTCATTAATAGAGATCATAATATCCATATTTTTAGCTCACCAGAGCACAAAGTGCTCAAGGTGAGTTTTTGTGATCGCCTTTTGTCCGTCGTCAACATTTGCTTTATGATAACACTCTAGAGGCAACATCTTGTATCCAATCTTCATGAAAGTTTATCAGAACATATATCTCCATCAAATCAAGGCCAAGTTCGAAACTGGGTCATGTTGGGTCAAAAACTAGGTCACTAGGCCAAATTTAATAAAAATCTTGTTAACACTCTGGAAGCAGCATTTTTGGCTTGAGCATGTTGAATGTTTGTCTTTGTGATATCTAGGCCAAGTTCGAATATAGGGTATGTTGGGTCAAAAACTAGGTCACTAGGCAAAATTGAAGGAAAATCTTGTTAACACTCTGGAAACCATATTTTAAACTTGAGCATGTTGAAACTTTGTCAGAAAGTTTGTCTTGATGATATCTAGGCCAAGTTCGAAACTGATTTAATTTAATGAAAATCTTGTTAACACTCTGGAAGCCACATTTTTGGCTTGAGCATGTTGAAACTTTGTCAGAATGTTTGTCTTAGTGATATCTAGGTCAAGTTCGAATATGGGTCAGGTCAGGTCAACAACTAGGTCACTAGGCTAAATTGTAGAACAATCTAGTTAACACTATAGAGATTGCATTTTTGACTTGAGCATTTTGTCAGAGAGTTTGTCTTGATGATATTGCCATTGGCGCTGAAAGAGTAAAGTCTTAAATAGCCCATTCTCAGGTGAGCGATTCCAGGGCCTCATGGCCCTCTTGTTTACTAGATACTTTCAAAGTCATCTGCTGCAGATTTGTTGTATTTGGGAATTAAAAGGATTAAAATGATCTGATGGTCATTGAACTGATAGAAAGCGACATCTTACAAGGTCACATTCTCATAGAATGGATTTCCAGAAGAAAAAGTCTGAGAGAAAATCCACGGTACTTCTTGGAGCTGCATGATCATCTAATTCTAGGGTTTGGACAACTTTTGTTGGAGATAATTGTCAGCCTTTAACCATTCAACTGTTTAATCACCTCACTCATTTTGGCAATCTTAACCGTTTCCCTCATATAGACGCTTTATGACGCCTCTGCAGTAGACAGATTTTTGAAAACATTTTAAGTGACAAAAGAAGAAATTGCTCAAAACATGCAATTTCTCCTTTTGCCACAATGTTTTCCACTTTCAGTCGTAGGTTATCCATTCAATTATAGAGATTATCTATTTTTTGACAAAATATGTCCAAAGTCGTCTGCTGCAGAATTGTCGTATATACGATTAATCTGCAGCAGGAGACATTTACAAAATTATGAAAACTTACTATAACTGATAGTATAATCATCAAAAAGAGTTAAAAACAATTTGGCAAAAGGAGACTTTGCTCATTATGAGCAATTTTCTCTTTACTACAACGTTTTCAACTTCATTCAATAATTATACAATGTACTTCCATTTTCAGAGATTTTCAATGCATTTGCCTTCATGTTTTCAATTTTGTCTGCTGCAATGTTGTTGTAATTGGGATAGGGTTTGGAATCCAATCATAATCAAAGTACTGGTAACGAATTATTTTGAAAATGTAATTAAAAATTGCATTTGATCATGTTTTTTGTTTGTTTTAAACTCACTTTAAGACTTAGTAGTTTTAAGACAATCTAGTCTATTTCATGATTATAAATAATCTTTGTCCATATATATTGTTCTGGAAATGTTCAATATATACTGTAATATATACTGGGTGTAAAGGATAATTGTGAAAAATGTATGGGTAAAACAGGATTTATTTTAAAAATTAAACATGCATAATGTAGTAGCATAACGGGTAAAATATGCTAGCCGCACTGTTGCATACTATGTTTTTTTCATAACATTTCTTACTTTACCCTTTGAGTAAAAACTTATTGAGATCATCTAATTTTGCTTCATTTTTTTTAAAGCTTGTTTCATGGTTTGTTAATTAATCCATTCCCACATACAACACATCTGCAGCAAACGACTTTGAACATATCTTTGCAAAAAAAATATCAAAAGCTCTATAAATGGAGATATAATACAAAAGGGAAGAAAATATTATGGGCAAATTGGAATTACTTGAATTGAGCAAGTTCTATTTCAGTCAAAATGTGTTCTAAAGATGTCTGTCATCAGAAAGCCTCTACATCATAGGGTAAAGGCTTCAATATTTGAAATGTGCACAAATCTTCTGCAAACAATGTTATGTTAAAAATGTGAAAATTATAAATATGTTGTAAGTGTCTCAATACTGTAGCGGTATGGATATATGATTTGCTGATCCCTGATAAATCAAATGCATCATGACAAACCTGTTGCGGATGGTAACAACAATAGATAATGACACGCATACTTAACCCTTTCCCACAAATAGACGCTTTTCTTGATAAAACAAGCATTTTGACGTGCACCTTTGCCCGAATGGCTGATAAATATAAATGAATGGTCTATAATTAAAACTTTTCAAGTTGGAAACAAAACGGTGAGATTTCCATGTCTTCGTGTCATTTTATTTTTCTACTATCATCGTAAGGAAACAAATAAAAATGCACAACGATACTTTCACAAATGTGTTGGCATCTCTGTGATACAGAGCTCCAGACAATTACTTGGGTCAAATATGTTTCACTCCCTTTAATAATTATTAAAGAGTGAATCACTACAGGAAGCTCATCACCCCAAAGTAAGGAAGGTCAACATGTTTTTAACCAGGTTTTCCGAAGGAAAAATCTGGTTATTAGTTTGGCGAAGTCGGCGGGCGGGCGTCAACTTTCCTTGTCCGGACCATAACTTTGTCATGCATAGAGATATTTTCAAATAACTTGGCATAAACATGCACCATAATAAGACGATGTGCCAAATGCAAAAAAAAATCTGTAGATTCAAGGTCAAGGTCACAGTGATAAGAAATAGACTTTAATTGAACTTTTCTTGTCCGGACCATAACTTTGTCATGCATAGAGATATTTTCAAATAACTTCGCACAAACATGCACCATATCAAGACGATGTGCCAAATGCAAAAAAAAAATCTGTAGATTCAAGGTCAAGGTCACAGTGATAAGAAATAGACTTTAATTGAACTTTTCTTGTCCGGACCATAACTTTGTCATGCATAGAGATATTTTCAAATAACTTGGCACAAACATGCACCATATCAAGACGATGTGCCAAATGCAAAAAAAAAATCTGTAGATTAAAGGTCAAGGTCACAGTGATAAGAAATAGACTTTAATTGAACTTTTCTTGTCCGGACCATAACTGTGTCATGCATAGAGATATTTTCAAATAACTTGGCACAAATATGAACTATATCAATATGATGTGTCACATGCAAAACTTTTGTCTGTAGCTTTAAGGTCAAGGTCACAGTGACAACAAATAGACATCAGTTGAACTTTTCTTGTCTGGACAATAACTTTTTCATCCATAGAGATATTTTCAAATAGCTTGGAACAGATATACACCATATCAAGATGCTGTGTCATATGCACAATTTATGTGTTTAGCTTCCAGGTGAAGGTCACAGTGACAGAAAATATACTTTACTTGAACTTTTTTTGTTCAAACCATAACTTTACCATGCATATAGATATTTTCAAATAACTTCGCGCAAATATGCTCCATATTAAATAACTTGGCAATTTAAAAGAATATAGCATAGATATGAGTAAGTTTCATAACCTCGGGCCCTGGATCTAGTCTGTTTGCAAAGGCATAAACGCGTTACTATCAAGTTAAGGGTTAAGGCAGATCACTGATTATCAACCTGGCATTAGGGATCCTAAAATGTGGCTGCTTACAACAAAAGGTTGCTTAATATCTGTTATCTATTATAGGTTCTTAATAAATGAGGCCATCAACACACGATTGACTGTATTGAACTGATATTTGTTAGATAAAATTGTGATATATTTAATTGACAAAGTAATTATGATTATTCATCAATAGAAATATTCCCTGTTACTTGAATTACTAGCTTTGATAAACTATTAACAGAAAGATTTGACAGATCTGTTAATTCTTAATTAAACACCTTCCATTATAGAAAACCTGGTTTCATGGAATTTCCATGTCTTGTTAACTTATGTATTATGCTTCTTACCTTAAATAAGCATTCAACTACCTATGTATCCATGTAACAGTTTAAACAGTAAATTAACGACTCTGACTTTAACAATATACACTTGCCGTGTATCCGACCATGAACACAAAAGAGTAAATCTAAAAGAGAGAAATGTTCATCATAATGACAACATGTTGATGATACTGCAGCAGGAAGTATTATTAAAACATGACAAATTGCTCAATATAAGCATTTGTTCCTTTCACTGCACTATTTTGAATTTACAATTTACTTTAATAAACATTTTATTCATGTTTATAAATCTTGATTAATTACCTCCCTTTGACTACTTAAGTATACAATGCATTTCAAGACAAAAGACTCATATCAAATGGATTTTATTTCTGTAAGTATCTCAAAAGGCTTATGTTTGATCGCCTCATAGTGTGAAATAGGCAGGTATGTAGATACATCCCTGGTTTTGGGGGTCTATTCCATATGCAACGTCATTATATAATGAAATCAATTGTTTGTACAACTTCAAATTTGTCCAAAATGCTTGCTTTACTAAAGGGAATGTTTAATGTTTTGTAACCTAATGTTTAACAACTCTATTCTTACTTGAACACACCTAACAGACCCTTCCGTTGGGTTAAAGTCAGGTCTCAAGATTGATTCATTGACCAGTATGTGAATTAAATATTAAGTAATATTGGTAAATCACTTAATCTTTATGAACTTTATTATTTGAGGGAAACATCGTGTATTATTAGGGACGAAAAGACAAAATACATAACTTCATCAGTCAAATTCAACCACGGGAACTCCCGTATCTAAAGATCAATTGTTTTGGGGAAAATTGTTTCATGATGTTTTCTTTTAATTGGCTGTTGTTTATTTACCACGTCATCGATTAAATGATTAAAAACGTATTCTGCTATTGCGGAACTCGGCAGTTCTTCCATTTTGATATATTTTAATAACGAACCAGGTTTAGTTGGTTGTGCAGTCGGATCGTTTTCGTCCGCGAGCAAACATTATTTGTGTATCAATTCCGAAGCGTGAGAACTCGTTGTTCCGTAAGAACTGTGTCAAATTAACATACGGTGTTAGGGTAATTTATTCGCCCACGATTATATTTAACGATCGAGATTTCTCTGAAAAATGTGTCACTTTCATTTTGTCTTACGCACAGAAAATGTTTATATTCGTTTTTCCGCGTTTAAATGCTTGATACAACGAACAGCAAATATTTTCATTCGTTTTTCCTGCATTTCATTGCGTGATCATGTATTCACGCACCTTATCTGGAGCTCTGCAGTCTAGAGCGTTGGGTCGAAGGTCAGGTTTTTGCTAGCGTTACATAATGGGCACCTGTTTACTACGTTACTAGTCAATTGGCCTAAAACTCCGAATTCATACGTGCCTACAGACACATGAAATATATGCATTTACTGTTAATTTTATATTTTCTTGAGAATTGATTCTCTGTGTTGATTCGATAGTATAAATATGTGTTTTCATAATTGAAATAACACATCAAAGTGATACAATATCGGAAAAAAACTAGGACTATTTTCAGCAAAGGTGTAGTTTAACAAAACGCGAAATGGGAAATGTTAAAGGTCAAATCACGTATCAAAAGCTATAACAGAAATATTTTTTAAGAAAAAATAATGAGTTAAAAATGGTATTTGTGACAAGTGTTGAAAAAAAAATCTATCCTCACATTCCATCCTATCTAATACTTATAAACAGTGTTGGTAAGAAGAAGCTTTATGAAAGCTTTTGTGATTTATGAGTGAAAAGTGCATTCAGTTCACGGTTCAGGAGAAATACAATAACTATTTACAAACCTGCAGCAGATGACTTTCAAAGCATCAAGGCAAAACTATCTTAAATCTCTCTATAAAGTTTATTTATTGAAAACACTGGTAAAATGCAGAAATTGCTCATTTTCTCCTTTGGAACATATTGTTTTCAAGTCATCTGTTGCAGATACTTCAAAGTCTGACAATAACCTATGCTTTGGGCAGTTTGTCAATTATTGTAACATGATAGTACATTTTCAGAAAACATCTGAGCAATAAAGGTAATCAAAGCGCTGATAGCACTAATGAGCGAAGTACCTTCATTGATGTTGACGCTGTAACTGTGAAAACCAGCATGACAATAAGTATAAGACCTGTCTTAGGTTCAACACATAAGAAACACATGAATTCTGTGTTACAAAAAAAATCCTTTAACACTTTCCCTCATACGGCAATTCTGTAGCAGACGACATTGAACATATTTTTTACAAAAAATGGAAAATCTATATTTGAATGGAAAACATAAGACTAAATGTGTTGTGCAAGTTCTCCTTTTGTCACTATGTTTTCAAAAAGCCGTCTGCTGTAGATGCGTCAGAAAGCGTCTATATGAAGGAAATGGTTAAACTTTCTATGACTAACTTGTGTGTGCAATGCATATCCTGATCGGAATACGCAGATGCGCTAATTGACCTTAAAGAATAATTTGAGTATCTGTCCATTCGCAGTAAATTATGCAATAACACTACCTTGGTATTATCATGGATAAGTGTATAGTTGTTGAAACAATTTGACTGTATACATGAATGTAACACATTTTACATCTTATTTGCATCAACATATATGGACTTACCCGTATTGTTGAAAGTGCTACTTTTGATACAAAAAAAGGTTATGCAAAATATTATATTATCCTTGTGTATGTTTATCCGAAAGACATTAATTAAACCTTAATTCAAAACACAGAGGAAAGGAATAAAGGAAGAGACCATTTATTCATGCCCTGTATGACCACTCTCTGAACTTATTGAGCGAGAATCAGTTATATAATGAGATAGTAACAGGAGACCTCATAACCGTTTATGATATCTGATAGTTTTACAACTTACTTACCCTTTTTCTCTACACCGAAATTAGAGGCCGGCAAGTGGTATAAGAATAGCTATAGAAAAGTGTGTGATATCTAGAATATTGAATTAATTTTCATGCTACAGGTTTGAGACATTGTGTAAAAGGGAGGAATAAGTCATTTTGAGTAATTGTTACATTTTCTAGAAAAGTTTTCAAAATTCAACCGCTTAATTTGTGTCGTATTCTATCATGTAAAGGGTAAACACTGACAGTTCATTAATGAAAACGTTCGAAGCAAAGTGACTGGGTGACTAGTCTACAGTGTGATAATTTTGAATGAAATCAAACGTATTTGACATTGTACATATTGATAACAATCTAGTCCACAATGGAACTACTTTTTGAACTCATTCATGAGGAAGGCGGACTCGGGTAAAAAGGTGTGTTGAAAGTAGTGCGATGCGAATGACAACCAATCAAATGAAGTAATCTCAAATCCTTCCGCGGTTGACTGGTTGCAGCATTAAATTAGATTTTCGAAAGCAGGCATGCTATGAGCTTTCGGATCGCTTCGCGACCCTTCGCTCAAAAACTGGCAAATTCTACACAGAATTGAATTACCCACTTTAGGAATTTGTTGAAATCATTTTTGGGAATGGATGAAATGAGCAATGAGCAATTTCATCTTTGTCCACATGATTTTCTTCAATTTAGGTGTTATATGTCATCTTTATCAGCTAAAAGGTTAAATGTAGTCCAGAAATTGTAATGAACTAATGCCACAAAACCAGCTTCTTTTTTGCTTGTCTCTTGTTGTCTGACCATTCATAGTAACAAACAACTTCTCCTCCTAAACCAATGGACAAATTTTAAAATAATTACAAAGGAATGTTCCTTAGGTCTTCTTTCAAATTTGTTCAAAAAATTAATTCCAATGACAGCTTTGGTTGCAGCGGCATCAGAAAAGAAGAAAAATGCCAAAGTTTTAAAAATATTCTTGTCCAAAAGTACTGGACCGAATTAAAAATTATTGAAAGAGAAGTTCCTTGGGGGACCGACCCTTTATCAAATAATTTTGATCCGTTGAAGATTTTCCTTATTAGTCGCCGGGCAGAAGCCCGCCCCGCGACTTCTATTTTTAATAGGTTTTCGGAAATCACATGGGAGGAGGGATTATTATTAGAAAGAAACACATTTAGATGTCTTGAACATAATACAATTGTGTTTGTTTAATCAAAGCGCTGAAAGCGCTGATGGTATAGGGGGCATATGTAAATTGAAAACATATGGCATAGATCATATGGACAAACATTGTTGAAACAATGAAACAATGACCTTTAAACAAACCAAACCAAAAATGTTTGAAGCAACACATATTGCCTGCCAATAACATATACCTCATTTGTCAAAGTTTTACCCTTTTCTTGTATAAACAAAATATCGAAGGACAAAAGATTGACAAAAAAAACCCGAGCAGCTACCCTTAATTAAAATATTTCTAGTTCAGAAATCACTAAAGATCCACAATGTATATTGTAATCATGCTGATAAATGAAAGACGATCGAAAGCATGATAGAGTTATGTTTCTTTTGCACTGCACAATTGCAGCTCTGAGTTTCCTATACACCAAGTCTTAAATTGATATATTGGACATATATTGAGACAATAACCGAAGAAATGAAAAAATTGAGTTTACACCTAAAAAACAGACTAGATTTGACGAAGTACAAATCTTGGGGAAGCACTCATTAACGAAAAAGGGAATTTCACGGAACGCATGTGTTGCATATAATAAGGGAGAACATTGAAAGACAAAAATATACACACTCCAAACGCAGCATGCTAAATTTATGGTAATGGTGCACTGCAAATCTGTAGGTCATAAGTTACATACAAACCAAGTTTGAAATTGATACAATGAAAGTTAATTGAGACAATCGCTGAACTAAATAAGGAAAAATGGAGATAACTGAAAAAACAGACCAGAGTTATGTACCTAGTACTTTGCCGTTCTCCTGATCACACGGGTATAATTGTGACCACTTTGAAATAAATCTGCCATACAGAAACAACGTGTTAACCAATACATGCAATCCATGACGGACGGACGAATGCACATTCAGGCAGACAACCGGCCGGACGCCGGATTATACCTCCAAGCTTTACAGATGGAGACAACTCAAGTATTGATTACAGAAGACTGGTTCGATGCGTCAAAACACGTCAGCTTAGATTATGGTATTTGTAAAGTATTTGCAATTTTATTGTATCTCCGAAACGGGACCGGACCGTCAAGGTTAATTTTCAAAAACCTATTTAGACTACATTTCTAGTTTATTTGTCAACAGATACATTTAGGACTATATTACACGTTGATGAACGTTGAGTCTTAAATTAACGCAAATGCATATACATTATAATTTTAGTCCCAAAATCACTAGAAGCTTCTCAATAATAAAATAAATAATGACCTTGCGGTTATAACTCGGATGTGTTGACAAATTCGGCCAAATTTCTTTCCGACGTTTGACAAAAGTCAATGCGACATGCGTCATTCGTCTTTCACCAATGGCTAAGTCTATGTGGAAACGCAGCCAGTTGCTTGGGAAGATTGTTGTGAGGAGTACTGGTTTGAGAAAACCAGGAAATACATTTGTAGGTGAACTGGCCGCCGTGATATGACTGAAGAAATGTTAAAAACGGCGTTAAATCCCAATCAATCAATGTTGAAATTAACTTATCTATAATTTGTAGATTTAATTTCTATTTCCTAGTAGGGTCTACATACAGCGACACATGAGAATATTCAACACAAAACGCGACCTGTTTTACCAACAATTCCCCAGTAGCGGTGAGACCGTTTGTAACATTATTTCATGGCATGTATACACAGTAGGACCTCTCTCTTTGGACGAATTATGTTGTAACAAGTTTGTTTACAGTATTCCTTAACCTTGACCACATAGACTAAATATACAGCAAACAACATTGAACTAAGGCATAACTATTGACCTGAATTAATAAAAGTATGATTTTGAATAGTGATGAAAACATTGTGGAAAAAGACAAACTTGTTGATTATCATTCATCTGTTAAGGTTTGTCAAATGTGTCTAAAAGGGGCAAAGGTTAAAATAATAACTGTAGACAAATGTTTTCGTTATCTAGGTTATAGAAACAATTTGATTCATGTTTCAAAGCATTGTTTGAAAAGGAGCAATTGCTCCGTTTGCAAATATACTTTCAACATTTGTTTGTAACTAAGTAGCTATAACGGGAACGGTTCAACCCTTTCCCGCTTACAGTCGCTTTTTGACGCATGTGCAGCAGACGGCTGCAGAATTGTTTATCATGACCCATTTCCTCTTTTTCCACAAAGGTTTCAACTATATATTTTTCCCCTTGATGTAAGGCAAAATTGCTCGTAATCATTCATCTCTAGCATGTTATTCAAAATGTGTCCGGAAGGGAGAAAGAGGGAAAGAACGTCCATAGTAAAACGTTTAAATATGAAAAGAATTAATTTGAAACGTGTTTGAAAGCATTGTGTGAAAAGGAGGAATTGCTCATTGTCAGCAATAGCTCCATTTTCAACAATATTTTTTAGATATTCGAACTGTTATAGTATCACGGAAAGGGTTCCGCTTCCATGGGAAGGATGTAACCATTTTCCGCCTACAGACGCTTACAGACGCATGTGCAGCAGACGACAATCGAAAACATTGTGACAAAAGGGGAAATTGCTTTTCGTAGGCAATTTCTACTTTTGCCACAATGGTTTCAACTCCTTTCAATAATTGTATTTACAGTGCTTTGCACATTTCTCTATAAGTCGACTGTTGTAAACTAATGGGGTCACAGAACGGTCGACGTTACCTCACACTACTGACCTTAAGGTCAACCATAGTTCAGAGTGAGTTTCATTCATAGAAACTATTTTGTCTCATAAATTTATGCAAGCGGAGGGTTTTGTGATTCGGTCGAACCAATGAAATCGTTGAAAAGGCAGATTATAACCAATCAAAACTCGATTTTGGTGTAGGTATACACATGTGGACTGCGGTTGCAGCTTTAATCCGACTTTTCGAAAGCAGCTTCGCTATGAGATAGTGGCAAACGCCCCTATCCCAAAAACACTAAGTAATGACACATCTAAAATGAAATAAATATTCCGATGTTTTAGGTATTTTCAGTTTCTTTATTTTGACTCGCATTTATGTTTTGTTGTTTTATTTACGAAGATAAAACAGTCCCTATTAGCTAGACTGGTATACTTTATTTTTACACTATATACTACATGTACTCAAAAGGCGATAACTACAAACCTTTACGTCGCAGTCTAATTTGTTTACATACGCGCACCTGCTTGAAGCGTGACTCGCGAATACCAACTGCGTAGATCAATCTCCTTTGCAGAGAGCCGTCTCTTTACACTCACTTACAAATAGTAAATCGTAGGTGATTTAAAATGTTTATTTGGTTCGAAACAAATGAAGAAAAGAACAAACCGAGATAAAAACTAGTTTTAATAGAAAAATTACTTTGAACGAACACTATCTGCCTATAAAGAGAGTTTCAAGAACGACACCTCTGCGAATAAGAAAGAATCGGGTCTTTCGTACAAAATTATTTCGTCATTGACAATTTTAAATGTGTCATTAAATTCCCTAAAGGCATATTGCTTCCGATCTGCATATTGTTATGGATCATTGACACAAGGGCGCTCATCATAATATAATTTTAAAACATGAGTAGTTTGTTATTTTCATTATAAAAAAGGAAGGAAAGAATTAAAATAAATTAACATGTTGTAGGGCTCAGTTTATGTTCGAAATTAAGTTTAAATTATACAACAATTACAATGATATTTAACTGTTTAGTTGATATTATATTTCGAATGTGGTCTAATTTATAAATATTGGACTACATTTCAACATTTGTTAAAGTATGATATAATTAGGATGCCAAGCTAATATCATTTTGAGAAAAAGAGAAAACTCAGCGATTTAACCCTTAACTCATTGTTTTAAAAGTATATTGTTGCAAAGGTGTCCACTGTTGACTTTAATAGAGGAAATGTAAAATGATGTGCTATTGCATGCAAATCCTAAATTGTCTGTTTTGTGGTTTTATTGAAAAAAAATAAAATTCAAATATTCTGACAAACATCTTGAAAAGTGTATGTGGAATTCACAAATCTTATAATTATTCCTTAAAGCACTGTATACATACTAAGACTAATGATTGGCAAGATTTCTCATTTCCATTACTGTTTATGATCAATAATTAGTTGGTTGTGTGTCTAGTCAACCTACTTTGGAATGGAGATTGATCATAAACAATGAAAGACTTCAATTATCATTCACTTCGTTGACAAAACAATGCAAGTTATGATACATTTTCACTTGACCCCACCGCTGATGTTCCAACATGCCCCTCAGTTGATAACTGTTTATTCAACTACTATAATGTTAGTGTTATGCATAACTGCACTATGGATATCCGGCGACATTGATGCATTGCATCAACTTTCTCTTGTAATGTATAAATTAAAAACTTTTAAAGATCTTCATGTCCATGAGAACTGACCTGATAAATGGTCAGGTCCGGTCATAAACTAGGTCACTAGGCCAAATTGTAGAAAAATCTTGTAAACACTATAGATTTTTTACTTGATCAGCTTGATACTTTGTCAGAAAGTTTGTCTTGATGATATCTAGACCAAGTTTGAATATGGGTCATGTGGGTCAAAAACTAGGGCACTAGGCCAAATTGAAGGAAAATCTTGTTAAAATCATTTCACTTGAGCAGCTTGAACGCATTTCCAATTTATTTTGTGGGAATGTTCCTTTGAATGTTCTATCAGATTCTTTTAAGCCAGTTGATTCTACCAAAAGCATTGCCACAAGGGGTTGGGCCTGTTTTGCCTTAAATGGCTATATATAAAACTTCGAACACAGGTATTTTTTTTTTGGCCTGAAAGGGTTCTTCAAATCTTCAACTTTTAGCTACAGACAAACAGACAGGTTTATTGAAATAAAAAAATTGGGAAAATGATTAAGAAACATCTGATGGTTACAAGTTACCTTTTTAGCTCGTCTGATTTTTAGCTCGACTATTCGAAGAATATGAGAGCTATATACTACTCACCCTGGCGTCGGCGTCCACGTCACACTTTGGTTAAGGTTTTGCATGCAAGTACTTAAATACTTCATGTATTGCATTGAAACTTTCTACAACCCTACTAAACTATCACACCTATGTAGATTATCAAGTTAGATAACTCTATCCTGCATTTTATGCAAGTTATGGCCCTTTTTTACTTAGAAATTCTGGTTAAAGTTTCGCGTGCAACTTAATTAATTGTCCATATCTCAGTATTTACTCGATGCATTGCATTGAAACTTTATACAACCCTATCCAAGCATCACACCTATGTAGATTATTAAGTTAGATAACTCTATCCTGCATTTTATGCCCTTTTTAGCTCGCCTATTCGAAGAAATAGGGGAGCTTATGTTATCACCCCGGCGTTGGCGTTGGCGTTGGCGTTGGCGTTGGTGTTGGCGTTGGCGTCCGCGTTGCCAGCTTGGTCAAACCTTTGCGTGCAAGGCCTTTTCTCAGACACTGTGTATGCTGTTGCTTTGAAACTTCACACACTTATTCAGGATCATTAGGGGACCTTGTATGTCAAGTCCCATAACTCTGGAATGGATTTTGACTGAATTGTGCCCCTTTTTGGACTTAGAAATTTGGTCAAACCTTTGCGTGCAAGGCCTTTTCTCAGACACTGTGTATGCTGTTGGTTTCAAACTTCACACACTTATTCAGGGTCTTTAGGGGACCTTGTATGTCAAGTCCCATAACTCTGGAATGAATTTTGACTGAATTGTGCTCCTTTTTCGACTTAGAATTTTGGTCAAACCTTTGCGTGCAAGGTCTTTTCTCAGACACTGTGTATGCTGTTGCTTTCAAACGTCACACACTTATTCAGGGTCATTAGGGGACCTTGTATGTCAAGTCCCATAACTCTGGAAGGAATTTTGACTGAATTGTGCCCCTTTTTCGACTTAGAATTTTGGTCAAACCTTTGCGTGCAAGGCCTTTTCTCAGACACTGTGTATGCTGTTGCTTTGAAACTTCACACACTTATTCAGGATCATTAGGGGACCTTGTATGTCAAGTCCCATAACTCTGGAATGGATTTTGACTGAATTGTGCCCCTTTTTGGACTTAGAAATTTGGTCAAACCTTTGCGTGCAAGGCCTTTTCTCAGACACTGTGTATGCTGTTGCTTTCAAACTTCACACACTTATTCAGGGTCATTAGGGGACCTTGTATGTCAAGTCCCATAACTCTGGAATGGATTTTGACTGAATTGTGCCCCTTTTTCGACTTAGAATTTTGGTCAAACCTTTGCGTGCAAGGCCTTTCCTCAGACACTGTGTATGCTGTTGCTTTCAAACTTCACACACTTATTCAGGATCATTAGGGGACCTTGTATGTCAAGTCCCATAACTCTGGAATGGATTTTGACTGAATTGTGCCCCTTTTTGGACTTAGAAATTTGGTCAAACCTTTGCGTGCAAGGCCTTTTCTCAGACACTGTGTATGCTGTTGCTTTCAAACTTCACACACTTATTAAGGGTCATTAGGGGACCTTGTATGTCAAGTCCCATAACTCTGGAATGGATTTTTTTCAAACATTTGGATTTTTTTTCTTTTTCTTTTCTTGTATTTTTCAATTTTGCGTTTAGCTCAACGTTAAAGTTTCGATTTTTTTTTTTCTTCAATAAGTACTGGTTCTAGGGCTTTCATATTTTTTGGGGTAAAACATTTGTTTTTTGCTGGATTTTGAAAATTGGGCATAGCTTCTTCAATTTTGTTGGATTAATTTCATTTTTTTTTTTCATTTTTTTGTATTTTTGAACTTTGAGCATTATTTTTTTTTTTTTTTTTTTTTTTTTTCCTTGAATTTTAGAACTTTGTGTTCAGCTCAATTTTCTTTTTTTTAAATTTCTTGTATTTTTTAAAAAAAAATTTTATTATTTCTTGTTTAAAAATAATTGTGTTTAGCTCAATGTTAGAGTTTTGTTTACTTTTTGTCTTTTACACTTGCCTTGATAGTCAAAGCAGGGGACACAGTGAGACATTTAATTACGCGTAATTCTTGTCTTTCTTTTGTAAATTCAATTTCAACTGAATTATTCTACTTTTGGATTTTGGACTTTATACCCATGCTATAACTGTTCTGAAGTAGGCCCTGATAGACGATATCCCTGATAGGCGAGCTATATTGTCCTCCGACAACTCTTGTTTTACTTAGAAATTCTGGTTATAGTTTTGCGTGCAACTAAATTAAGAGTCCATATCTCTGTATTTACCTGATGCATTGCATTGAAACTTTATACAACCCTACCCAAGCATCACACCTGTGTAGATTATCAAGTTAGATAACTCTATCCTGCATTTTATGCAAGTTATGGCCCTTTTTTTACTTAGAAATTCTGGTTAAAGTTTTGCGTGCAACTACATTAAGAGACCTACTTCATGCATTGCATTGAAACTATATACATCCCTTCCCAATCATCACACCTATGTAAACAATCAAGTACAATAACTCTATCCAGCATTTTATGCAAGTTATGGCCCTTTTTGGACTTAGAAATTCTGGATTAAGTTTTGCAACTAAATTTAGAGTGTAATCTCATTTACAACTTGAAGCATTGTATTGAAACTTTATACAACTTTTCCCAATTTCACAACTATAAACACAACCAATTAAGATAACTCTATCCTGCATATGGTGCAAATTGTTGCCGTTTTTTTACTTAGAAATTATGGTTAAAGGTTTGCGTGCAACTACATTAAGAGTCCATATCTTATTAACTACTTGATGCATTCCATTGAAACATTATACAACCCTCCCTAACCATCACACCTATTAAAATGATCAAGTTAAATAACTCTATCCTGCATATAATGCAAATTATCACCCTTTAAAGGGACTGAATCCCATATGAGAAAAAAGTGAAAAAAAAAGAAAATTGTTAAAAATTGCTATTACCTTGATGTTTTTGCATGTAGGCATTGAGATTTGCGAGATTTTTCGTTATTTTGCATTGTAAAATCTACTGGGTTAGTACCCAGTAAATCTGAAAATATCGCTGTATATTTATCACGTGATCACTAAAACAGAATTGACAATCTCCTTCGCAGATTTGTCGTTCCTTACACTCACGCATACATGAATGTAATGAGTCGATAGTGTTAGAGCATGCCGAATTGAATCCACAAATTCCACGGTATTTTTAAATGGGAAAACACGGAGCGGATGTTTTTTTAACTGCTTATTTCCTATGAAATAATGAAAAACAAGACTTGTACGACCTTCTACAACATTCCGTTACATATATATCGACGTATTGTGGATTAATTAGAATAAGTATAAAATATAACGATTTTGGACCATTATGGTGTTCAGTCCCTTTAAGAAATTGGGGTTAATGTTTTGCATGCAACTACATTAGAGTCCATTATCTCAGTAACTTCGAATATGGGTTATGCCGGGTCAAAAACAAGGTCACTAGGCCAAATTGAAGGAAAATCTTGTTAACACTTTGGATGCCGCATTTTTTGCTTCAGCAGCTTGAAATTTAGTCAGAATGTTTTTCTTAAAGATATCTAGGTCAAGTTTAAATATGGGTCATATTGGATCAGAAACTAGGTCACTAGGCCAAATTGAGGGAAAATCTTGTTAACTCTGTAGAAGCTGCATGTTTTGCTTCAGCGGCTTGACATTTTGTCAGAATGTTGAGCTGAATGATATTTAGGCCAAGTTAAAAAATATGGGTCATGCCGGGTCAAAAACTAGGTCACTAGGTCAAATTGAAGGAAAATCTTGTTAACAGTTTGGATGCCGCATTTTTTGCTTCAGCAGCTTGAAATTTGGTCAGAATGTTTGTCTAAATGATATCTAGGCCAAGTTCGGATATGGGTCATGCCGGGTTAAAAACTAGGTCATTAGGCCAAATTGAAGGGTAATCTTGTTAACACTCTGGATACTGCATTTTTAATTTCAGCATGATGAAACTTTATCAGAATGTTTTTCTTGATGATATGTAGGCCAAGTTCGAATATGGGTCATGCTGGGTCAAAAACTAGGTCACTAGATCAAATTGAAGGAAATTCTTGTGAACACTTTGGATGCCACATTTTTTGCTTCAGCAGCTTGAAATTTGGTCAGAATGTTTGTCTAAATGATATCTAGGCAAAGTTCGGATATGGGTCATGCCAGGTTAAAAACTTGGTCACTAGGCCAAATTGAAGGGTAATCTTGTTAACACTCTGGATTAAATCGGTACGTATTATGGTATGGTCATGTCCCTCCCTCCGTCCCTCTGTCCGTCCCTCCGTCCGTCCGTTCGGGTTTTCCGCACTTTTTTCTTACATACTTTGAGCTATTGAGCTGAAATTTTGTATAAGGCTTTGTACTGATGTGTCACAGATCGAGTTCATATTTCCTGGGATTTCGTCAATTTTTGAATGAGTTATGCCCCTTTTTGGACTTAGAATATTTGTTTTCCGCACTTTTTTTCTACATGCTTTGATGTACTGAGCTGAAATTATGTATATGGCTTTGTAATCAAGTGTCACAGATCAAGTTTATATTTCCTTGAATTTTGTCAATTTTTGAACGAGTTATGCCCCTTTTTGGACTTAGAATATTTGTTTTCCGCACTTTTTTTCTACATGCTTTGATGTATTGAGCTGAAATTATGTATCTGGCTTTGTAATCAGGTGTCACAGATCAAGTTCACATTTCCTTGAATTTCGTCAATTTTTGAACGAGTTATGCCCCTTTTTGGACTTAGAATATTTGTTTTCCGCACTTTTTTTCTACATGCTTTAATGTATTGAGCTGAAATTATGTATATGGCTTTGTAATCAAGTGTCACAGATCAAGTTCACATTTCCTTGAATTTCGTCAATTTTTGAATGAGTTATGCCCCTTTTTGGACTTAGAATATTGGTTTTCCGCATTTTTTCCTACATACTTTGAGCTATTGACCTGAAATTTTTTATATGGCTTTGTAATCATGTGTCACAGATCAAGTTCACATTTCCTCGGATTTCGTCAATTTTTGAATGAGTTATGCCCCTATTTTGGACTTAAAATATTTGTTTTCCGCACTTTTTTTCTACATGCTTTAATGTATTGAGCTGAAATTATGTATATGGCTTTGTAATCAAGTGTCACAGATCAAGTTCACATTTCCTTGAATTTCGTCAATTTTTGAATGAGTTATGCCCCTTTTTGGACTTAGAATATTGGTTTTCCGCATTTTTTCCTACATACTTTGAGCTATTGACCTGAAATTTTTTATATGGCTTTGTAATCATGTGTCACAGATCAAGTTCACATTTCCTCGGATTTCGTCAATTTTTGAATGAGTTATGCCCCTATTTTGGACTTAAAATATTTGTTTTCCGCACTTTTTTTCTACATGCTTTAATGTATTGAGCTGAAATTATGTATATGGCTTTGTAATCAAGTGTCACAGATCAAGGTCACATTTCCTTGAATTTCGTCAATTTTTGAATGAGTTATGCCCCTTTTTGGACTTAGAATATTGGTTTTCCGCATTTTTTCCTACATACTTTGAGCTATTGACCTGAAATTTTTTATATGGCTTTGTAATCATGTGTCACAGATCAAGTTCACATTTCCTCGGATTTCGTCAATTTTTGAATGAGTTATGCCCCTATTTTGGACTTAAAATATTTGTCAATTTCTGCACGAGTTATGCAAACTTATTCCTGAACGACTTTATTAACTTTTTACAAACAAACAATATATCAAAACAAAGAGGAAACTTACAAAGAAGTTCCTGTAGGGCGTATTATGTACCGTTTGCGGTACTCTTGTTAATTTCAGCATGATGAAACTTTATCAGAATGTTTTTCTTGATGATATGTAGGCCAAGTTCGAATATGGGTCATGCTGGGTCAAAAACTAGGCCACTAGATCAAATTGAAGGAATTTCTTGTGAACACTTTGGATGCCACATTTTTTGCTTCAGCAGCTTGAAATTTGGTCAGAATGTTTGTCGGAATTATATCTAGGTCAAGTTCGAATATGGGTCATATCGGATCAGAAACTAGGTCAATAAAGGAAAATATTGTTCGAACTCCGGAGGCCGCATTTTTACTTTGAGCAAGTTGAAACTTTGTCGGAATGTTGTCTTGATGATATCTAGTCCATGTTGGAATATAGGTCATATCAGGTAAAAGAATATAGAAAATATTGTTAACACTGCAGGTTGCATTCAGAATAATTGTCTTGATGTGTTTTGCATTGCAGTACATTTTATAATTAAGGTGAGCGATCCAGGGCCATCATGGCCCTCTTGTTTAACTTTGCGTTTAGCTCAACGTTAAATTTTTTTTTTTTTTTTTTTCTCAATAAGTAGTGGTACTAGGGCTTTCATATTTGGAATATAGTTACATCTAATACGCTTCTGCACATTGTATGCTGAAGATGCTGAGTGTAACCTTTTTTGGGGGGGTAAAACACTTGATTTTTGGTGGATTTTGAGAATTGGACATAGCTTCTTTGTATTTTGTTGGAATAATTTCCAATTTCATAATAAAGTACTTCAACATATCAAACAGGTTTCAGGGAAAAACTTTTGTATTTTGTATTTTTTTTTTAATTTCTTGTATTTTTGAACTTTGCGTTAAGCTCAAATATATTTTTTTAAAAATTTGCGTTAAGCTAAAAAAAAAATCTTTAATTTCTTGTATTTTTATGCCCCCGGAATCACCGATTCGGTGGGCATCTAGTTTTTGGCACGTCTGCACGTCTGTCTGCACATCTGTCTGCACGTCTGTCTGTCTGTCTGTCTGCACGAAAAAAACTTTAACCTTGACCACTTCTTTTGAACCATAACAGGTACGGCTACCATATTTCACATGTGTATTCCTTGTGACATGACCTTTCTGTCAGTACCAAAATTGTTTGACCTTGCGACCTTGACCTTTGACCTAGATGTTGCCATTCTCGAAAAAAACTTTAACCTTGGCCATTACTTTTGAACCATAACAGGTACGGCTACCATATTTCACATGTGTATTCCTTGTGACATGACCTTTGACCTAGATGTTGCCATTCTCGAAAAAAACTTTAACCTTGGCCATTACTTTTGAACCATAACAGGTACGGCTACAATATTTCACATATGTATTCCTTGTGACATGACCTTTCTGTCAGTACCAACATTTTTGACCTTGCGACCTTGACCTTTGACCTAGATGTTGCCATTCTCAAAAGAAACTTTAACCTTCACCACTACTTTTGAACCATAACAGGTAAGGCTACCATATTTCACATGTGTATACCTTGTGACATGACCTTTCTGTCAGTACCAACATTTTTTACCTTGAGACCTTGACCTTTGACCTAGATGTTGCCATTCTCGATAAAAACTTTAACCTTGACCACTACTTTTGAACCATAACAGGTACGGCTACCATATTTCACATGTGTATACCTTGTGACATGACCTTTCTTTCAGTACCAACAATTTTTACCTTGCGACCTTGACCTTTGACCTAGATGTTGCCATTCTCGAAAAAAAACCTTTAACCTTGACCACTACTTTTGAACCATAACAGGTACGGCTACCATATTTCACATGTGTATACCTTGTGACATGACCTTTCTGTCAGTACCAAAATTGTTCACCTTGCGACCTTGACCTTTGACCTAGAGGTTGCCATTCTCGAAAAAAACTAACCTTGACCACTACTTTTGAACCATAACAGGTACGGCTACCATATTTCACATGTGTATTCCTTGTGACATGACCTTTCTGTCAGTACCAACATTTTTGACCTGGCGACCTTGACCTTTGACCTAGATGTTGCCATTCATGGGCATCAGTGTTTCACAAACACATTTTGTTGAACTTTGCGCTTGTATTTTTTTTTTTTAATTTCTTGTATTTTTGAGTATTGCGTTAAGCTCTTTTTTTTTTTCTTTTTTTTTAATTTCTTTTTGAACTTAGCGTTTATCTAAACAAATTTTTCGAATATCTTGTATTTTTAGTCCCCTACCGGCGTGCCGAAGGGGACTCTTAGGTTTGCACTCCGTCCGTCAGTCCGTCAGTCCGTCAGTCCGTCAGTCAGTCCATCTGTCAGTCAGTCAGTCAGTCCGGCAAATTTTTGTCCGGAGCATATCTCCAAAACTGTACTAGCTATGGCTATGAAATTCCATATGTGGATACATCTCATCAATGCGGAGTGCAGTGCATATGAACCATAACTCTTGCTTCCCTAATTTTTGAGTTATTTCCCTTTCTTTATTTTCATACTTGATTTTTGTCCGGAGCATATCTCCAAAACTGTACTAGCTATGGTTATGAAATTTCACACATGGATGCATCTCATCAAGGGGGAGTGCAGTGGACATGAACCATAACTCTTGCTTGCCTAATTTTTGAGTTATTTCCCTTTCTTTATTTTCATACTTGATTTTTGTCCGGAGCATATCTCCATAACTATACTAGCTATGGCTATGAAATTTCACACATGAATACATCGTATCAAGGGGGAGTGCAGTGGACATGAACCATAACTCTTGCTTGCCTAATTTTTGAGTTATTTCCCTTTCTTTATTTTCATACTTGATTTTTGTCCGGAGCATATCTCCATAACTATACTAGCTATGGCTATGAAATTTCACACATGAATACATCGTATCAAGGGGGAGTGCAGTGCACATGAACCATAACTCTTGCTTCCCTAATTTTTGAGTTATTTCCCTTTCTTTATTTTCATACTTTATTGTCTTGATATACCTAAACATTGGGTTGCTATGACAACAGAAACAGACTCAAAAGTGCAAACCGGTAGGGGACTATGGTATTGCTTGCAATCCTCCAGTTACTTGTTGAACTTTGTGTTTAGCTCAAAGTTAAAGTTTTGTTATTTTACTTTTTGTCTTTTACTCTTGCATGGATAGTCAAAGTAGGGGACAGCGAGACATTTAATTACGCGTAATTCTTGTTTGTTACATTGATTTCAATGAAAACATAATGTCCTTCAACATATTATGAATATCTTAAATCAGAGTTACTAAAAATAAGAAAATGGTAATATATTCAATATCTTTAGTTAAAGTTGACTTAATGTACCAATATCATTTGCCTGTCCATTGCATACACAAGACTCAGCTCATGATCTTGACTGATTGTGACAGCCATCCAACGTGAAGATCTTCCTTATCATATATATGAACTTGTATTTATTTCCACATAGTGAATCTTGTTTCAATACTTGAAAGATAGCAGTTGTGTGCGGTCAATATAATATGTAAATATTCTTTCAGAATTTGAATATTTATACCCCCGATAATCAAAGTTTAGAGGGGGTATATTGGAGTCACCCTGTGGTTGGTCGGTCGGTCGGTCGGTCGGTCGGTCGGTTGGTTGGTCCGTTGCGATTTTCCTTGTCCGGAGCATAACTTTAAAACTAATTGTTGGAATTTAACAAAACTTCATAGGATGATACAACACATTGAGAGGAAGTGCGGTGTACAGGAACCATAACTCTATTTTACCTAAATACAGAGTTATTGCCCTTTTTCTTGTCCGGAGAATTACTTAATAACTAACAGATGGAATCTAATAAAACTACATACAATGGTAGAGCATTATGAGAGGAAGTGCAGTGTTTAAGAACCATAACTCTTATTTACATAATTACAGAGTTATTGCCCTTTGTTACTTTTTTGTTCGTAATGTCTTGTCCGGAGCATAACTTTAAAACTAATTGTTGGAATTTGATAAAACTTCATAGGATGATACAACACATTGAGAGGAAGTGCGGTGTACAGGAACTATAACTCTATTTTACCTAAATACAGAGTTATTGCCCTTTTTCTTGTCCGGAGAATTACTTAATAACTAACAGATGGAATCTAAAAAAACTACATACAATGGTAGAGCATAATGAGAGGAAGTGCAGTGTACAAGAACCATAACTCTAATTTACATAATTACAGAGTTATTGCCATTTGTTACTTTTTCTTATTCGTAGAGTCTTGTCCGGAGCATAACTTTAAAACTAATTGTTGGAATTTGATAAAACTTCATAGGATGATACAACACATTGAGAGGAAGTGCGGTGTACAGAAACCATAACTACATTTTACCTAAATACAGAGTTATTGCCCTTTGTTACTTTTTTTCTTGTCCTGAGAATAACTTAATTACTAATAGATGGAATCTAATAAAACTGCTTACAATGGTAGAGCACAATGAGAGGAAGTGCAGTGTACAAGAATCATAACTCTAATTTACATAATTACAGAGTTATTGCCCTTTGTTACTTTTTCTTGTTCATAGAATCTTGTCCGGAGCATAACTTTAAATCTAATTGTTGGAATTTAATAAAACTTCATACAATGATACAACACATTGAGAGGAAGTGCGGTGTACAGGAACCATAACTCTATTTTACCTAAATACAGAGTGATTGCCCTTTGTTACTTTTTCTTTTTAGTAGAGTCTTGTCTGTAGCATAACTTTAAAACTAATTGTTGGAATTTAATACAACTTCAAACGATGATACAACACATTGAGAGGAAGTGCGATGTACAGGAACCATAACTCTATTTTACCTAAATACAGAGTTATTGCCCTTTGTTACTTTTTCTTGTCCGGAGAATTACTTAATAACTAATAGATGGAATCTAATAAAACTGCATACAATGATACAACACATTGAGAGGAAGTGCAGTGAACAAGAACCTTAACTCTATTTTAGCTAATTACAGATTTATTGCCCTTTGTTATATTTTCTTGTTCGTAGAATAATTTTCATCGCCCTTCCTTACTTTTTTCTTGTCAGGAGATAATCTTTAAAACTACAAGTTGGAATTTAAGGTGGGGTTTCTTAATATTCCACTACCTTACCTATCAGGGCGACGTTCGGGGGTATTAATCACATTCAGTGATAGTTCTAGTTTTTATATAAAATAAATAAACAATAAAAGGATAATATCAGACGAGCGTCAGGCACCCGCGGGCGGTGCTCTTGTTTGCCTTGCCTTAACAAAGTAGCAAAAGCAAGAAACCACTCCTGATTCCAAGATACTTTGGTAGAACGTTCTAGAAAATTGTACAAGACATATTGAATGGTTGAAAAACATGGTGGCCTAGCGGCATCAGAAAAGGGGCAAAGTGACAAAACTTAATTCCATACTTATGAAAGTGCTTGCTGATTAACGTCTGAGAATAACCCTCTAGAATATTTAAATTTGTTAAGCTATATTGACTGGTTGAAAATCAGAAAAGGGGTAAAATTCATTTGTAGCTCCACTGGCTTAAAGCCAGTTAATCTTATATCATGGCAAAATATCAGTCATGTTTAACTTAATGCTCCAAATGACTTCTCCTCTCTCCAAATTAGGATGAAATTTCATAGGTAGCATTCTCTCAATGTCCTCTCCTAAATCCCTAAACTGGTTAGACGATTTCAAATAATTTTGTAGAAATGATCCTTGGATGACCCTCTATCAGATTCCTTCAAGTCATGTTGATTGGTAAAAATACATGGCCACCAGGGAGAGGTTTTTAGCTCCACTGGCTGAAAGCCAGTCGAGCTTATGTCATGGCGTTTTGTCCGTCGTGCGTGCGTCTGTGCTTGCGTTAACTTTTTCCTTTAAACCACTTCTTCTCCCTAACCACTTGGCCAATTTGGTTGAAACTTCATAGGAAGCATCCTCTCAATGTCCTCTCTTAAATTCCTTCAATTTTTTTTTATCCATCCATAATTCTGGTTTCCATGGCAACCAAAAGAAAAAAATAGTGAAAACTTAAAAAATCTTCTTCTCCGAAAGTGTCAGGCCGATTTTCAAATAATTTTGTAGAAATGTTCCTTGGGTGACCCTTTATTAGATTCCTTCAGAAATGTTGATTGGGCGAAAAACATGGCCGCCAGGGGGCAGGTTTTTTTTGCCTTATATAGCTATAGTGAAAATTAAAAAATCTTCTTCTCCAAAAGTGTTGAGCAGATTTTCAAATAATTTTGTAGAAATGTTCCATGGGTGACCCTCTATCAGATTCCTTCAAGCCATGTTGATTGGTAAAAAAACATGGCCGTCACAGGGCGGGGCTATTTTGCCTATATGACTAAAGAATCTTCTCCTCCAAAAGTATCGGGACGATTTTCAAATAATTTTGTAGAAATGTTCCTTGGGTGACCCTTTATTAGATTCCTAACCCACCCACTTTCAGATTCCTTCAAGCCATGTTGATTGGTCGAAAAACATGGCTGCCAGGGGGGGGGGCGGGGCTTTTTGGCCTTATATGGCTATAGTGAAAACTTAAAAAAAATTCTCCTCCGAAAGTGTCAGGCCGATTTTCAAATAATTTTGTAGAAATGTTCCCTGGATGACCCTCTATCAGATTCCTTCAAGCCATGTTGATTGGTCGAAAAACATGACCACCAGGGGGGCGGGGCTATTTTGCCTTATATGGCTATAGTGAAAACTTAAAAAATCTTCTTCTCCAAAAGTGTCAGGGCGATTTTCAAATAATTTTGTAAAAATGTTCCTTAAGTGACCCACTATCAGATTCCTTCAAGCCATGTTGATTGGTCGAAAAACATGGCCGTAAGTGGGCAGGGCTATTTTGCATTATATCGTTATAGTGAAAACTTAAAAAATCTTCTACTCTAAAAATGTCAGGCCGATTTTCAAATAATTTTGTAGAAATGTTCCTTGATTGACCCTCTATCAGAATCCTTCAAGCCAAGTTGATTGGTCGGAAACTATGGCCGCCAGGGGGCGGGACTTATATAGCTAAAGTGAAATAATCAGGTGAGCGATCCAGAGCCATCATGGCCCTCTTCTTGTATTTTCAGGTGTAATATAAGCCCTTTGAATGACAAGGTGGGAAAGATAAGCGTTGTGTAACAAAACCATTGTGTAGCCTAGTGTAAGTATTTAACCCATTCCCTCATACATCAATTCTGCTGCATACGACTTTGAAAACATCTAGAAAAAAATATAGAAAATCTCTGAATATGAAAGTACAATAATTGAGCAATTTCTTCTTTTGTCACTAAGTTTTTAAAAAGCTGTCTGCTACAGAGGCGTCAGAAAGTGTATATATGAGGGAATTGGTTATTGATCTTTTTTCAACTTACAGACACCTTTTGGTGCATGTGTACTATGAGCTCTTTATCCTTTTGTCACAATGTCTAGTACTGCAGATACCTCAAAATCCTTGTGCATGTGGGAAATTGTTTAACCTTTCTACATACAGCAAATTTGCAGCAGACTACTTTGAAAGTGGCAAAAGGAGAAATTGCTTAAAGGGCATAAAGGACGCAAAGCATCAAAAAGAAGCCGCAATATTTCATTGCACATGAAGAAATAAAAAAAAACACTACATTTAAATCCACAAACATTAGACAAATTTAATCTGAAGTTAGTAATGCAGATATCGGTATTTGAAGATTTAAGTATTATGTAGGATATTTAACCTGGCAGAGTCTGTGTTTCAAGTGGATGTGATGTTTTAGAGTTAAACTGATCATGAAATGTGACATATAAGACTAAAACTAAAGATAAATGGACAAGAGGTTATGATAAATTTCAATTTGTACCAGATAAGATAATCAACTAACTATTTGTATTGAACACAAGCCCTGTTATGATATTTTTTTTGTCTGTTTTTGGTTTTGTATCGGTAAGTCATGATAGTGGATAAGGGTTTAACCACTTCCCACATAAAACAAATCTGCCGAAGACTTTGAAATTATCAAGTACAATATATAAGCAAGAGGGCCAAAATGGCGGGATGCTATGATTTTCTAACCAATCAAAACGGCTTGAACAAATTAAGTAGAGGATCACTGAGGTAAGATTCCTATTCAATTTTCTTAAAATCAAACAAGTACTTTCATAAAAATGGAATGTTCAAATTTTGTCATTTTGCCCGTTTTCTGATGCCGCCTGACTGCCATGTTTTTCGACCAATCAGTATGGCTTCAACAATCTTTGTAGAGGGTCACCCAAGGAAATTATATTGGAATCTGACAAGCAGATTCGGAGAAGAAGATTTTTAAAGTTTGGACATTTTGCCCCCTTTCTGATGCAACCAAAGTTCTCAATGGAATTTAAATCTTTGAACAATTTTGAAAGAGGACCGACCACCATAGGAACATTCCTGTGATGTTTTGTAGAAATTGTTCCTGCGGTTAATAGGAGGAGATGATATTTATAGCTAAAAGTTAGCGACGGACGGACGACGGACAGAGAGTGCTCAGAATAGATCTCCTTAATCTAAAAATCTATAAAATGATAGTATGATAACTGAAAAGTGTTCACAATTAGTGTGGTTAATGCAGAGCATGATTGCTCATTATGAGCAATTTCTCCTTTTGCCACAATGACAGACTTTAAATTCATCAAGTAGAAAACATAGATAATCTCTATAAATGATGGTAAGATAATTGAAAAGAGTTGAAATTGTTGTGGCAAATGGAGCAATTGCTTATTATGAGCAATTTTACCTTTTGCTCACACATGTATATAGAGTGTAAAAGGGATGTTTAAAAAAATGTTACCCTGGCAGGTCTAAAAATCTCCATGTGCTCAATTTCAAAGCAATCCTACATGAAACCGCCTACTTGCGGCTTCCAATGAGTAATTACTCATTTGACGCCTCTGCAGCAGACTGCTTTTTAGCTCACCAATGCACAAAGTGCAAGGTGAGCTTTTGTGATCGCTCACCGTCCGTCGTCCGTCGTCGTCGTCGTCGTCGTCCGTCCGTTCACATTTTCCTACAAACGACTTCTCCTCCTACACCAATTAACCAAATTCAAAATAATTTTACGGGAATGTTCCTTGGATGGATCTCTATCAAAATTGTTCAAAAAATTCTATTCCATGCAGAACTTTGGCTGCCACGGCAACTAAAAAGGGGAAATTAACCAAAACTTAAAAAATCTTCTTGTCTGAAAGAAGAAGGCCCATGCCTTTGATATTTGGTATGTAGCATCATCTAGTGAACCCCTACCAAGATTGTTCAAATTATAGCCCTGGGGTCAAAAATGACCCCTCCCCGGGGGTCACTTGTTTAACATAGACACTCATATAGGGGAAAAACTTTAAAAATCTTCTTGTCTAAAAGTAGAAGGCCAATGCCTTTGATATTTGGTATGTAGCATCATCTAGTAGACCTCTACCAAGATTGTTCAAATTATAGCACTGGGGTCAAAAATGACCCCTCCCGAGGGTCACTTGTTCAACATAGACTCATATAGGGGAAATTTTTTAAAAATCTTCTTGTCTAAAAGTAGAAGGCCCATGCCTTTGATATTTGGTATGAAGCATCATCTAGTGAACCTCTACCAAGATTGTTCAAATTATAGCCCTTGGGTCAAAAATGACCCCTCCCCGGGGATCACTTCGTCGTCCGGCGTGCGTCGTGCATCAACTTCTTCTCCTCAGTAACCAGTGGGTCAATTGGGATGAAACTTCACAGAAAGCATCCTCTCAATGACCTCACCAGATTTCCTTCAAATTTTTGGGATCCATGCATAATTCTGGTTTCCATGGCAACGAAATGAAAAAAACTTAAAAATTCTTCTTCTCCCAAACTGGTTGGCAGATTTGCAAATAATTTTGTAGAAATGTTCCTTGGATGATCCTGTCAGATTCCTTCAAGCCATGTTGATTTGTCGAAAAACATGGCCGCCAGGGGGGCGGGGCTATTTTGCCTTATATGGCTATAGTGAAAACTTAAAAAATCTTCTTCTCCCAAACTGGTTGGCAGATTTTCAAATAATTTTGTAGAAATGCTCATTGGATGACCCTCTATCAGATTCCTTCAAGCCATGTTGATTGGTCAAAAAACATGGCCGCCAGGGGGCGGGGCTATTTTGCCTTATATGGCTATAGTGAAAACTTAAAAAATCTTCTCCTGCGAATGTGTCAGGCTGATTTTCAAATAATTTTGTAGAAATGTTCCTTGGATGACCCTCTATCAAATTCCTTCAAGCCATGTTGATTGGTAAAAAAACATGAACGCCAGGGGGGGCGGGTCTATTTTGCCTTATATGGCTATTGTGAAAACTTAAAAAAATCTTCTTCTCCAAAAGTGTCAGGCCGATTTTCAAATAATTTTGTAGGAATGTTCCTAGGGTGACCCTCTATCAGATTCCTTCAAGCCAAGTTGATTGGTCGGAAACTATGGCCGCCAGGGGGCGGGGCTTATATAGCTAAAGTAAAAATAAATAAATCAGGTGAGCGATTCCAGGGCCATCATGGCCCTCTTGTTTAGTTCACCTGAGCTTTGCTCAAGGTGAGTTATTGTGATCGCCTTTTGTCCGTCGTCCGTCGTCCATCGTGCGTCAACTTCTTCTCCTCAGTAACCTGTGGGTCAATTGGGATGAAACTTCACAGAAAGCATCCTCTCAATGACCTCACCAGATTTCCTTCAAATTTTTGGGATCCATGCAGAATTCTGGTTTCCATGGCAACGAAATGAAAAAAACTTCAAAATTCTTCTTCTCCCAAACTGGTTGGCAGATTTTCAAATAATTTTGTAGAAATGTTCCTTGGATGACCATCTGTCAGATTCCTTCAAGCCATGTTGATTGGTCGAAAAACATGGCCGCCAGGGGGGCGGGGCTATTTTGCCTTATATGGCTATAGTGAAAACTCAAAAAATCTTCTTCTCCAAAATTGTCAGGCCGATTTTCAAATAATTTTGTAGAAATGTTCCATGGGTGACCCTCTATCAGATTCCTTCAAGCCATGTTGATTGGTAAAAAAACATGGCCGTCACAGGGCGGGGCTATTTTGCCTATATGACTAAAGAATCTTCTCCTCCAAAAGTATCGGGACGATTTTCAAATAATTTTGTAGAAATGTTCCTTGGGTGACCCTTTATTAGATTCCTAACCCACCCACTTTCAGATTCCTTCAAGCCATGTTGATTGGTCGAAAAACATGGCTGCCAGGGGGGGGGGGGGGGGGGGGGGGGGGGGGCGGGGCTTTTCGGCCTTATATGGCTATAGTGAAAACTTAAAAAAAATTCTCCTCCGAAAGTGTCAGGCCGATTTTCAAATAATTTTGTAGAAATGTTCCCTGGATGACCCTCTATCAGATTCCTTCAAGCCATGTTGATTGGTCGAAAAACATGACCACCAGGGGGGCGGGGCTATTTTGCCTTATATGGCTATAGTGAAAACTTAAAAGACCCACTATCAGATTCCTTCAAGCCATGTTGATTGGTCGAAAAACATGGCCGTAAGTGGGCAGGGCTATTTTGCATTATATCGTTATAGTGAAAACTTAAAAAAAATTCTACTCTATAAGTGTCAGGCCGATTTTCAAATAATTTTGTAGAAATGTTCCTTGGATGACCCTCTATCAGATTCCTTCAAGCCAAGTTGATTGTTCGAAAAACATGGCCGCCAGGGGGGCGGGGCTATTTTGCCTTATATGGCTATAGTGAAAACTTAAAAAATCTTCTTCTCCGAAAGTGTCGGCCTGATTTTCAAATAATTTTGTAGAAATGTTACTTAAGTGACCCTCTTTCAGATTCCTTCAAGCCATGTTTATTGGTAAAAAAACATGGCCACCAGGGCGGGGCGGGGCTATTTTGCCTTATATGGCTATAGTGAAAACTTAAAAAATCTTCTTCTCCGAAAGTGTCGGGCCGATTTTCAAATAATTTTGATTTCTTGGATGACCCTCTATCAGATTCCTTCAAGCCAAGTTGATTGGTCATAAACTATGGCCGCGCCACCAGGGGCGGGGCTTATATAGCTTAAATGAAAAAAATAAAAAATCAGGTGAGCGATTCCAGGGCCATCATGGCCCTCTTGTCATAGATTCATATATGGAAAAAACTTTAAAAATCTTCTTGTCTAAAAGTAGAAGGCCAAGGCCTTTGATATTTGGTATGTAGCATCATTGTGGACCTCTACCAAGATTGTTCAAATTATAACCCTGGGGTCAAAAATGGCACTTGTTCTCCATAGACTCATAGATATTTTTTTTTAAAAATCTTCTTGTCTAAAAGAAGAGGGCCCAACCTTTGATATTTGGTATGTAGCATCATCTAGTGGACCTCTACCAAGATTGTTCAAATTATAGCCATGGGTCCAAAAATGACCCCATCCCGGGGGTCCCTTATGTTTTACATAGACTCATTTAGGGGAAAATCTTCTTGTCTAAAAGTAGAGGCCCCAGGCCTTTGATATTTGGTATGTAGCATCATCTAGTGGACCTCTACCTAGATTGTTCAAATTTTAGCCCTGGGGTCAAAATTTACCCCTCCCCAGGGGGATAGGGAAAAAACTTAAAAAGTCTTCTTGTCTAAAAGATATTTGGTATGTAGCATCATCTAGTGGACCTCTACCAAGCTTGTTCAAATTATAGCCCTGGGGTCAAAATGACCCCACTCCGGGGGTCACTTGTTTTTCATAGATTCATATATGGAAACAACTTTAAAAGTCTTCTTGTCTAAAAGTAGAAGGCCAAGGCCTTTGATATTTGGTATGTAGCATCATTGTGGACCTCTACCAAGATTGTTCAAATTATAACCCTGGGGTCAAAAATGGCACTTGTTCTCCATAGACTCATAGAGATTTTTTTTTAAAAATCTTCTTGTCTAAAAGAAGAGGGCCCAACCTTTGATATTTGGTATGTAGCATCATCTAGTGGACCTCTACCAAGATTGTTCAAATTATAGCCATGGGTCCAAAAATGACCCCATCCCGGGGGTCCCTTATGTTTTACATAAGACTCATTTAGGGGAAAATCTTCTTGTCTAAAAGTAGAGGCCCCTGGCCTTTGATATTTGGTATGTAGCATCATCTAGTGGACCTCTACCAACTATGTTCCAATTATAGCCATGGGATAAAAAATGACCCCTCCCCGGCGGTCACTTGCTTTACATAGATAGGGAAAAAACTTTAAAAATCTTCTTGTCTAAAAGATATTTAGTATGTAGCATCACCTAGTGGACCCCTACCAAGATTGTTCAAATTATAGCCCTGGGGTCAAAAATTACCCCTCCCCCGGGGGTCACTTGTTTTTCTGACTCATATAGGGGAAAGAACACTGAAAACTTTTTAAGTTTGATTAAATCAGGTGAGCGATATAGGACCATCATGGTCCTCTTGTTAAAAACATAGTGACAATAGAAGAAAATGCTCAAAACAAGCAATTTCTCCTTTTGCCACAATGTTTTCCACTTTCAGTCATAGGTTATCCATTCAATTATAGAGATTTCTATCTTTTGACAAAATATGTTCAAAGTCGTCTGCTGCAGAATTGTTGTATGAGGGAAAGAGTTAAGCATGTATTTAGTTGTTATAGTAAACTGTGATTTAATACCGATCAAGGATGTCTACTGTTGTTTTTCAGCATTGCATGTCTTATCCCATTCTAACTGATTAGTATGATTCAAGTTATCTGCATTAACCCTTTCCCACATACAAAAACTTTCTGATGCCTCGGAAATATTGCAACAAAAAAAGAAATAGCTTATAATGAGCAATTTCTCCTTTTGTAATAATGTTTTCAACTCTAAAGAAATTATTAACATACATTTTGTATTAGTTAAAAAGATTTTCTCAATTTTTGCTCAGATGATTTCTGAGTCATCGGCTGCAAATATTTTGTATGTGGGAAAGTGTTAAAAATTCTTTTTTGTTGATAAAGAATTAGAAAATGCAATAGGAAAATGATAAATTCAATGATGTTTTCATAAGTTGTATGGTGGCTGTTAAAAGTATGGATGTTTTCATACGCTCTCTGGTGGCTGTTAGAAGTATGGATACTGTCTCTTTGAGGGACCAGTTAACCTGAGGTTCCAAATTCATCAAATATTTGTCGGGTTGAGGTCTTTTAGCACCAGTATGGATGTCTGAACCAGGGTTTATGTATTGTTATCACGAAAGAGAATGTGTGCATATTTGATCACAAGATAGGGAAATTATGTTAGAATTTCATGCCAAATGTTATTGGAAATAAATTAGTACAGCCTACAGTAGTCCCTGGGGCCCCTAGAGTACAATAGTACAGACAATAGGGAACTCCAGTCACAGGGATTGGGGTTATCCAAACTGAATTGTTCTTGCGAAATATCAATAATTGATATGGCACACACAAAAAGGGGATATTTTACCCTTTCCCACATGTATACACTTTCTGACACCTCAGCAGTAAACAACTTTTGCCACAATGATTTCAACTCTATTTAATAATTATGCTTGCATTAATTAAGATTTTCCTTATGTTAGCTATGATCATTTCAAAGTTATCTGATGCAGATTTGTTGCAACCTGCATAAATAGCCTCACATTCTGACTGTATAATTACTGAAAAGAGTTAAAAACATTGTTGCTCTAAAAACAGTGTTTAACCCTTTCGAACATACAACGAATCTGCAGCAGACGACTTAGAAAACATTTAAAGTCAAAAACATGGAAACTCTTTATATAAATTAAAGAACAAAAATTGAATAAAGTTTTAAGCAATTTCTTTCCCTCATAAAGATGCTTTCTGACGCCTCTGCAGTAGATGGCTTTTTGAAAACATAGTGACAAAAGTAGAAATTGCTCTAAACAAGGAATTTCTCCTTTTGCCACAATGTTTTCCACTTTTAGTCATAGGTTATTCATTCAATTACAGAGACTTTCCATTTTTTTGACAAAATAGGTTCAAAGTCGTCTGCTGCAGAATTGACGTATGAGGAGGAAATGAGTATTGCATTATAACACTCAATTGATGATTTTTAATTCATTTCCCCTTTTGCCACAATGTTTTCACTTTTATTCAATAGAAAGATATTTTGATAGATAGATTTATAGATATAGTTTGATACATAGAGATTTCTTATATTTGACAAGATATTTTCAACATTGTCTGCTGCAGATTTGTGATATATGGGAAAGGGTTAAATGTTGTCATTAAATCAATTCTGATAATATCATATGATTAAGACGCACATTTGGAACCTTAAATGTGAAAAATGTGAAAGTTATGGGTTATTAAGATTATTAATCACAATCCTTATATTTCATCATTGAATTATTTATGAGAAAAGAACACCTGACCAAGAAGAATTGATTGATTTCAGCATTATTGACAAATTAGTTATGAAAAATGAATGATATATTAATGTAATTGTTTAGATTGCAGAGATAATGTGTGCCAGAGAACTTGGCTGGTTTGTGAAGCATGGAATTATTTCTCATTTATACAAACTCTTCAATTCTATTTAATAAGTTTAAATGACTTTTTAATTTTTCCATATATTTTACTTTCGCAAGTTCTTATACTTTTAGCTCTCCTGAGCATGAAGTGCTCAAGGTGAGCTATTGTGATCACATTTTGTCTGTCATGTGTCATCAACAATTGCCTAGTAAACACTCTACAGGCTACATTTTGCATCATATCTTCAAGAAAGTTAATCAGAACATTCATCTCCATCAAATCTTGGACAAGTTCAAAACTAGGCCATATGAGGTCAAAAACTAGGTCAATAGGTTAAAATGAAGGAAATTCTTGTTAACACTCTGGAGGCCAGATTTTTAACTTGAGCATGTTGAAACTAAATCAGAATGTTTGTCTGTGATATGTAGGCCAAGTCGGAATATATGATATGAACATACTGGACCGGTAATTTACCCAGTAAATGCTGTGATATGACCATACAGAACGGGTAATTTACCCAGTAAATGCTGTGATATGACCATACAGAACCGGTAATTTACCAAGTAAATGCTATGATATGACCATACAAAACCGGTAATTTACCCAGTAAATGCTAAGATATAACCATACAGAACTGGTTATTTACCCAGTAAATGCTATGATAAGACCATACAGAACCGGTAATTTACCCAGTAAATGCTATGATATGACAATACAGAACGGGTAATTTACCCAGTAAATGCTATGATATGACAATACAGAATGGGTAATTGACCCAGTAAATGCTGTGATATGACCATACAGAACGGGTAATTGACCAGGTAAATGCTGTGATATGACCATACAGAACGGGTAATTGACCAGGTAAATGCTGTGATATGACCCATACAGAACGGGTAATTGACCCAGTAAATGCTATGATATGACCATACAGAACGGGTAATTGACCCAGTAAATGCTATGATATGACAATACAGAGCGGGTAATTGACCCAGTAAATGCTGTTATATGACCATACAGAATGGGTAATTGACCCAGTAAATGCTGTGATATGACAATATAAAACGGGTAATTTACCCAGTAAATGCTATGATATGACAATACAGAATGGGTAATTGACCCAGTAAATGCTGTGATATGACCATACAGAACGGGTAATTGACCCAGTAAATGCTATGATATGACAATACAGAACGGGTTATTGACCCAGTAAACGCTGTTATATGACCATACAGAACGGGTAATTGACCCAGTAAATGCTATGATATGACAATACAGAACGGGTAATTGACACAGTAAATGCAATGATATGACAATACAGATGGGTAATTGACCCAGTAAATGCTATGATATGACAATACAGAACGGGTAATTGACCAGGTAAATGCTGTGATATGACCATACAGAACGGGTAATTGACCAGGTAAATGCTGTGATATGACCATACAGAACGGGTAATTGACCAGGTAAATGCTGTGATATGACAATACAGAACGGGTAATTGACCCAGTAAATGCTATGATATGACCATACAGAACGGGTTATTGACCCAGTAAATGCTATGATATGACAATACAGAGCGGGTAATTGACCCAGTAAATGCTGTTATATGGCCATACAGAATGGGTAATTGACCCAGTAAATGCTGTGATATGACAATATAAAACGGGTAATTTACCCAGTAAATGCTATGATATGACAATACAGAACGGGTAATTGACCCAGTAAATGCTGTGATATGACCATACAGAACGGGTAATTGACCAGGTAAATGCTGTGATATGAACATACAGAACGGGTAATTGACCAGGTAAATGCTGTGATATGACCTATACAGAACGGGTAATTGACCCAGTAAATGCTATGATATGACCATACAGAACGGGTAATTGACCCAGTAAATGCTATGATATGACAATACAGAGCGGGTAATTGACCCAGTAAATGCTGTTATATGACCATACAGAATGGGTAATTGACCCAGTAAATGCTGTGATATGACAATATAAAACGGGTAATTTACCCAGTAAATGCTATGATATGACAATACAGAACGGGTAATTGACCCAGTAAATGCTGTGATATGACAATACAGAACGGGTAATTGACCCAGTAAATGCTGTTATATGACCATACAGAATGGGTAATTGACCCAGTAAATGCTGTGATATGACAATATAAAACGGGTAATTTACCCAGTAAATGCTATGATATGACAATACAGAACGGGTTATTGACCCAGTAAATGCTGTGATATGACAAGACAGAACGGGTAATTGACCCAGTAAATGCTGTGATATGACCATACAGAACGAGTAATTGACCCAGTAGATGCTGTGATATAACAATACAGAAAGGGTAATTTACCCAGTAAATGCTATGATATGACAATACAGAACGGGTAATTTACCCAGTAAATGCTATAATATGACAATACAGAACAGTTAATTGACCCAGTAAATGCTGTGATATGACCATACAGAACGGTTAATTGACCCAGTAAATGCTGTGATATGACAATACAGAACGGGTAATTTACCCAGTAAATGCTGTGATATGACCATACAGAACGGGTAAATTTACCCAGTAAATGCTATGATATGACCATACAGAACGGGTAATTGACCCAGTAAATGCTGTGATATGACCATACAGAACGGGTAATTGACCCAGTAAATGCTGTGATATGACAATACAGAACGAGTAATTGACCCAGTAAATGCTGTGATATGACCATACAGAACGGGTAATTGACCCAGTAAATGCTGTGATATGACCATACAGAATGGTAAATTGACCCAGTAAATGCTGTGATATGACAATACAGAACGGGTAATTCATTGACCCAGTAAATGCTGTGACATGACCATACTGGACCGGTAATTGACCCAGTAAATGCTGTGATATGACTGAAATACTTTTGAAAGGTGTAAAAATACAAACTAATTATTGATTATGTTTTTTTTCAATCTAGACACCTTGAGTTATTTCTTCTTTTTAAATACTTTTTTACTTCAGAGGTGTCTAAAGTTGTTTGTATTTGGGAAAGGGTTGGTATTGCAATAAAATGATGGATGGAATGGATTATTTATTGCAGTTGAATTGGGTGGAAAATGGATGATTTTTATAGCTTGATGTTGCGCTGTGATACTGATCAATCAAAATTGGCCCACCCACTGGACTTGCATTCTTCGATATATAACTTTGTGCATCCAGTGTGTGCGAGAGAATTGAACTGTTCTACATTTACCTAATAGAAGCATTACAATGTTGATTACCCGTCTGCAATGTCATGAGCTACTAAATGAGTCTGGACTGTAAAAACATCAGTCCAGGTAAATTCACCCTTTCCTTTTTACAGCAATTCTCAGCAGAAGACTCTGTAAATATATTGTCAAAATTATAGAAAATATCTATTAGTGAAAGTAGAAATATTGAACATGGTTGAAAACATTGTGGCAAAAGGATAAATTGCTCAATTTAAGCAATTCTTCATTTGCCACAATGTTTTACATATCCATCTGCTGCAGATGCCTCATCTGTGTCTGCAATGGGGAAATTCTTAAAATTGACTCCGAAATTGGAAAATAATTAAAAACTGCCATGAATTTTAAGCACAAAATCTGTGGTTGAAAACCTCTGATTTCTCAACTTAATATGAAAACATTTATTTTTTCTCAAAAATAATTCTAGAATGTGTACCCTGGGAAATTCTAATTATACCACTTTGATATCAATAAAAGTTTCCACAGTGTCAGTTTTAAACACCCAGTTTCATAATAATCGATAAAGTCAAGAGACTGTTACTTGAAACAATGCTAACAAGGGGAAGTGGAAGTTAAAATATGTCCTGTTATACTTTATTTTTCAAATTTCTTTGTGTTTGTCTATCTGGACCCATTTCTGAGAAACAGTTAACCCTTTCCCACATACAGATGCATTCGGATGCCTTTGCGTCAAACAACTTTTCTATACATTGTGGCAAAAGGAGAAATGGCACATTATGAGCAATTTCTCATTTTCTTACAATATAGAGATTCTTCATGTTTTTGCCTAGTTAATTTCAAGGTCGTCAACTGTATATATGTTGTATGTAGGAAACAATTAAGACTTTTTTAATAAAATTTGAGACCAATGTTAACTCAATGAAGCCTTGCTAGCCTACAACCAATGTAAACTGCCAATTGGGCCTTGCTAGTTTTGATACCGATGTTAACTACCAATGAGGCCTTGCTAGTCTTGATACTGATGTTAACTATCAATGAGGCCTTGCTAGTCTTGATACAATGTAAACTGCCAACGAGGCCTTGCTAGTCTTGATACAATGTAAACTGCCAATGAGGCCTTGCTAGTCTTGATACAATGTAAACTGCCAATTGGGCCTTGCTAGTTTTGATACCGATGTTAACTACCAATGAGGCCTTGCTAGTCTTGATACTGATGTTAACTATCAATGAGGCCTTGCTAGTCTTGATACTGATGTTAACTATCAATGAGGTCTTGATACCAATGTTAACTACCAATGAGGCCTTGCTAGTCTTGATACTGATGTTAGCTATCAATGAGGCCTTGCTAGTCTTGATACTGATGTTAACTACCAATGAGGCCTTGCTAGTCTTGATACTGATGTTAGCTATCAATGAGGCCTTGCTAGTCTTGATACTGATGTTAACTACCAATGAGGCCTTGCTAGTCTTGATACTGATGTTAGCTATCAATGAGGCCTTGCTAGTCTTGATACTGATGTTAACTACCAATAAGGCCTTGCTAGTCTTGATACTGATGTTAGCTATCAATGAGGCCTTGTAAGTCTTGATACCGATGTTAACTACCAAGGAGGCCTTGCTATTCTTGATACTGATGTTAGCTACCCATGAGGCCTTGCTAGTCTTGATACAATGTTAACTACCAATGAGACCTTGCTTGTCTTGATACTGACATTTACTTCTAATGGGGCCTTGCTAGTCTTGATATCAATGTTAACTGCCAATGAGGTCTTGATACAGTGTTAACTGCCAATGTGGCCATATTAGTCTTGATACAATGTTAACTGCCAATGAGGCCTTGCTAGTCTTGATACTGATGTTAACTACCAATGAGGCCTTGCTAGTCTTGATACTGATGTCATCTACCAATGAGGCCTTGCTAGTCTTGATACTGATGTTAGCTATCAATGAGGCCTTGCTAGTCTTGATACAATGTTAAATACTAATGAGGTATTGATACTAATGTTAACTACCAATGAGGTATTGATACTAATGTTAACTACCAATTAGGCCTTGCTAGCATTGATACTGATGTTAATTAGCCATGAGGCCTTGCTAGTCTTGATACTGATGTTAACTACCAATGAGGCCTACCTAGTATTGATTTTAATTTTAGCAACCAATGAGGCCTTGCTAGTCTTGCAACTAATGTTAACTAGCGATTATGCCTTGCTTGTCTTGATACTGATGTCATCTACCAATGAGGTCTTGTTAGTCTTGATACTGATGTTAGCTATCAATGAGGCCTTGCTAGTCTTGATACAATGTTAAATACTAATGAGGTATTGATACTAATGTTAACTACCAATTAGGCCTTGCTAGCATTGATACTGATGTTAACTAGCCATGAGGCCTTGCTAGTCTTGATACTGATGTTTACTACCAACGAGGCCTACCTAGTATTGATACTAATTTTAGCAACCAATGAGGCCTTGCTAGTCTTGCAACTAATGTTAACTAGCGATTATGCCTTGCTTGTCTTGATACTGATGTCATCTACCAATGAGGCCTTGTTAGTCTTGATACCGATGTTAACTACCAATGTGGTCTTGATACCAATTTTTATGTCAAAAATACATTACCAGTCAATTTATACCTGATATATAACTCGTAATACCTTAATTTCCATCCAAAAAAGATGCTTACGCAGACTTGCGTAATTCTCACGCCCGTGTGATCTACACGGCCGCCGGTAAATTATCCCGGTGCGCATGTTCATTTTAATCACTTTTAATTTGGATACCACTGGATACACCACTTCGCAAGCTAAGAATTAATCTCATTTCTTAAATTATTTCCTTGTCTTATAAGGCGTTTCGCCTTAGCAAGCGACTTCCATTCATTCTTTCAACTAGTTAAAACATCTTATTGCATACATTATTGTTGTTATTAATTTTTATTTTTATTTTGCATACAGCGCACTGAGACTTCACAAGTGGGTTACTCCATCACAGTTCCCAGTCTTTCTGAGAGCTGTGTTCCGTCGGATTCTGATAGACTCCTTTGTCCCGTCAGAGCTCTTAAGTTCTATCTTAAGAGAGTTGAAGGGACTAGGGGCCGTAGGAAGAGATTATTTCTTCCACTCATAGGGGGTAAGGATATTTCGGCGGCTTCTATTTCCCGCTGGATATCCTGTACCATTAAATTAGCTTATAAGGATCTTTCTGCTTGCGATCTTCAATTTCTGCGGATTCGTCCTCATAAAATTAGAGCTCTGTCAGCTAGTTGGGCATTTTCTAATAATGTTCCACTAGAAGACATTCTTCGTGCAGCGGTTTGGAAGTCACAATCAACTTTTTCATCTTTTTATTTGCGCTCTTTGTCTGCACAATCAGAAAATCTTTACTCTCTGGGCCCACTGGTGTCGTCTCAGCGAGTTGTCTGCTAATTCAAATTCCAACATCATCACAACAATAAAGTATGCAGCAGATTGAATTTTAATTTTCAATCCTCTGCTTAATTCATAAGCTGTTGTGTCCAATAGTACTAAGTAATAAAATAACTACAAGGTGCTACATCTAGATCAAGTAGTGTTGGATGATCCTCCCGACCGATGCTGCAAAGTCATCAGGTATTAAATGACTGGTAATGTAATTTTGACATAAAAATGAAGTTTTTTAAAGTAAAACATATTTTTATTAGAAAATGCTTACCCGTCATTTCAGATTCCCGCCTTCCAACCCCGCGTCGTCAACCAACACTTAATGGCGGAATTAAAAGTGATTAAAATATACATGCGCACCGGGATTATTTACCGGAGGCCGTGTAGATCACACGGGCGTGAGAATTACGCAAGTCTGTGTAAGCTTTTGTTTTGGATGGAAATTAAGGTATTACGAGTTATATATCAGGTATTAAATGACTGGTAAGTATTTTCTAATAAAAATATGTTTTACTTTAAAAAACTTCATGTTAACTGCCAATGAGGCTGTGCTAGTCTGGATACAATGTTAACTACCAATGAGGCCTTGCTTGATACAATGTTAACTACCAATGAGACCTTGCTTGTCTTGATACAGTCATTTACTTCTAATGGGGCCTTAGTTGAAACTTATTTATTTTAAATCGATTGCGAAACAAGCTTTAAGCTTATATTAATCACGCTCGATGTCTGCTTCCTGGATACTTAACCAGTACTCGCGCCAATTGTGTGGAAAAATCCCGAAGTCAGGACCCGCTCATCACGGGACTCGAACCTGGGACCTTTGATGTGAGAGGCCGACGCTCTACCTCTGCACCACTGTCTTCCACAATGGGGCCTTGCTAGTCTTGATATCAATGTTAACTGCCAATGAGGCCTTGTTAGTCTTGATACAATGTTAACTGCCAATGAGGCGTTGATATTGATGCTAACTTTCGATGAGGCCTTGATTCCGATGTTAACTTCAAATGAGGCCTTGCTGGTCTTGATACTGATGCTAACTTCCAATTAGGCCTTGCTAGTCTTGATACAATGCTAACTACCAGTGAGGCCTTGCTGTTCTTGATACTGATGCTAACTTCCAATTAGGCCTTGCTAGTCTTGATACAATGCTAACTACCAGTGAGGCCTTGCTGGTATTGATACTGATGCTAACTTCCAATTAGGCCTTGCATGTCTTGATACTGATGCTAACTTCCAATGAGACCTTGCTAGTCTTAATGCAATGTGGCCTTGATACCGATGTTAACTACCAATAAAGCCTTGTTAATCTTTATACAAATGTTAACTACCAATGAGGCCTTGCTAGTCTTGATACAATGTTAACTGCCAATGAGGCCTTGCTAGTTGATACTGATGCTAACTTCCAATGAGGCCTCTATTCCGATGTTAACTTCTAATGAGGCCTTGCTGGTTTTTATGTCAAAAATACATTACCAGTCATTTAATACCTGATATATAATCTCTACACCCTTAATTCATCCAGAAAAAGAACTCGCCTTGTGTATTCCTCACGTATATGTGATATACACGGTCGCTCGTAAGAGCGGGAGAGCACGTGATATATGGTCACTTTCATTTCTGGATCCACCAGCTAGACAGGCTAAGAAATTACATTTATTTTCTAATTATTATACCCCCAAAAAACAAAGTTTTGGGGGGGTATATAGGAGTCACTGTGTCGGTCGGTTGGTCGGTCGGCCGGAAGCCATATTTTGTCCGGCCTATTTCATATTACAATTGCATGTTATTTTACAGAGTTATGGCCCTTTTACTTATAAGTAAGCCATATTTTGTCCGGCCTATTTCTTACAAACCACTGGGTGCAATTCAATAAAATTTTACATGAAGCTTCTATACCAAGAGGAGATGTGCATATCCTAAAGGGGTTACAATTGCATGTTATTTTACAGAGTTATGGCCCTTTTACTTATTAAGTAAGCCATATTTTGTCCGGCCTATTTCTTACAAACCACTGGGTGGAATTCAATAATATTTTACATGAAGCTTCTATACCAAGAGGAGATGTGTATATCCTAAAGGGGTTACAATTGCATGTTATTTTACAGAGTTATGGCCCTTTTGTTGGTCGGTCGGAAGCCATATTTTGAATCAAGGTGCTGTTTTGGGGGTATTTATCATCTTCAATGATAGTTCTAGTTTTTCTTGTCTTTTTAAGGCCTATTGCCTTATTAAGTTGTTTTCATTCAGATATTCAACTGCATTTACATAAATATCAACTTAAATTGTTTAAATTATGGTTGTAATTGTTTGTTTTTGTGGTAGACAACTAACTGAAAAGACTCGAGGTGGTTTACCCCACCCATATTTTCAGTTATCGTCATCGGGTGCGTAAGTACGTAAATGCTGAGTCAGACTTAAAATTTAACGACGAGTTCCCTAACCCCTTTAATGATAATAGTAATTATCATTTATTGTACATTACATGTATTAATAACATAGACAAAAATTAATTATTTTTTGTTTGTCAATTATATACGTCCCGGATGTTCACTCGGTGTGGAAAAAATAAAAAGTAGAAAAAATTATTTTTTGTATTCATTTCGTATAAATTGTATTCATAACTATGTCACATAATGGTGAACGGAGGCGTGGCTCGTGTGGTCATTCTGGGGACACATGGGACACGCATCCGAACTGTGTTGCTTGCTCAAAGTGCACACAGCTTTCACCCTGCGAGTACTGCTCTTCTTGGTCTGTGTCCATTTGGAAACAGGCTGGGAAAAGTAAGACTAGCAAAAGCAGGAAGGGTAAGAGGGCCCCTAAAAAGGCCTCTCTGATCTCTTCGAGTGAAGCGGAGTTCGTGGGGTTCTCCCAATCGGACTCCGCGACCGTGTTGAGTGGGTCGAAGGTCAGAGCTGTTCCTTCTCCACTTAGCACAACCGCACCTCCTAGTCTAGCGAGAGACACGGAGGGGCGGATGGTAACTTTGGATGCTCGTTGTTCTTTCGGGAAACAAAAGCCTTCGGGCCAGACACCGTATGGAAACAGGGTTGAATGTGCTCAAGAGCTGGAGCCTTTCTTCATCTGAACGACATTATCTTGATGCCTGGTGTTGGGGCTCAACCTTCGAAAGAACGGGATGCCGGAATCATTCACCCGCCGGTAAACCGAGCGGGCTGGTTTGTCAAACCTCTTGCAGGGAAACCTAGCGAGTTGGTCAATTCCAACACCACACTCTGAGCTACAGCAGTCTTCGGACTGCTGCAGAGTGCCGGATTACGATGTCTGCGGACAAAGTTCTCTGGAGACTTTTGATAGGTCAGCTTCACTAACTGCCTATCTCTAGTCAACCGGGTAATGCTAGAGCTGGACAGCAAAACCCATATGCCGAGGCGCGACAGGTCCCCGGGCAACCGGGGTGTCATCTAGCAATGGCGCGACCTGTCACCGGTCAGTCATCTAGCCATGACACGACCGGGCCAGTCAGTCATTTTGCCATGGCTCGACGAGGCAGTCAGTCACTTAGCGGTGACACGACAGGTCAGCAGTCGAATAGCTACGACGCGGCCAGGCAAACGGTCAGTCGTTTAGATATGACACGACCAGGCAGTCAATCATTTCACGATGACACGGCTAGCCAATCAGTCACACATGTAGCCATGTCGCGACAAGGCAGAGGTCAATCATTTAGCTATGACGCGACCAGCCAACCGGTCAAGCATGTGAACATGACACGGCAAGGCAATAGTCAATCATTTGGTAATGAAGCGGCTAGCCAGCCAGTCGCTTATGTAAACATGGCGTGACCAGCCAATCGGTCACGCATGTGAACATGACACGACCAGGCAATAGTCAGTCATTTGGTAATGACGTGGCTAGCTTGCCTGTCGGTTATGTAAACATCGCACGACCAGGCAGTCTATCATTTGGCAATGACACGACTAGCCAGCCAGTCGCTTATGTAAACATGTCGCGACCAGGCACGGGCTCTGTACTGGCTGACCGAATTGATACTATTTTATTCTATCTCAGGTCAACAACAGAGTGGTGTTATGAATATTCAGAGGAGGTTACGTACCGAATTCTAATATTCAGCCGTATATCTCCGAGTACGGGAATTATCGGTCGGAAAAATTCCTTCCGTTCCCCAGAGGGGACTGTGTACTTCATTAAAGAAGACACTCTTCCCCATTACCAACCACCGGTCCATTCAGTGGATCCGGTTGGTAAGACTCGACCAGGCAAACGGTCAATCATTTAGATATGACACAACCGGGCAGTCAATCATTGTACAATGACACGACTAGCCAACCAGTCACACATGTAGCCATGTCACAACAAGGCAGAGGTCAAGCATTTATCTAATAGCAGTCATTTGGTAATGACGCGACCAGCCTACATGTCGATTACGTAAACATGGCACGACCAGGCAGTCCATCATTTGGCAATGACACAACTAGCCAGCCAGTCGCTTATGTAAACATGGCGCGACCAGGCACGGGCTCTGTACTGACTGACCAAATCGATACCAATTATCATTCAATCCGGGTCAACAACAGAGTGATTATACGAATATTCAGAGCGTAGGACGCACCAACTCTAATATTCATCCTCCTAGCTCCGGGAATGGGAATTATCGGTCGGAGAAATTCTTCCGTTTCCCCAAAGGGAACTGTGAACTTCACTAAGAAGACACTCTTTCCCAATACCAACCACTGGTCAATGGATCTGGTCGGTAATAGACGGGAATACCAAGCCTACCGGGGTTCAGCAATACCCAATCATGGGATTTCACTGTACCCGGAGGGACACCTATATAGTAGGCAGTCCTTAGAAAGGCAACCCCTGGACCAGAATACACTAATTCATTCTGGGAAAGGGAGGTCCATGTCTGAGTCAGATGTAGATCAACCGGTTGTAAGACTAGTTAGGCTATGTCGGAGGATTAGACACTCTTCCAGCTCTTCGTGTTAAGAAGATGAGGGAAGTCAGTCGCTTTCAGATAACGACTCCTTAGACTCTAAGCTCCTCTTTGGTGGAAGGATAGCTGTGGGACTGTGTCTGATGCATCAGAACAGTCCAGAAGTCTTTCGGCGAGCGCAGTTAATACATTTGCACAGGGCCAGAAACACTCTGCGTTATCTGCGGTTAAGAAGCCTTACCCTGCAAAGAGCATAAACGGGAAGTTAAGGCGTTTACGCCGAGACAACCGATTTCCACAGGTCATAAGTCGGCTAACCGAAGGCCCCTTACCAAGGGGCTAAGAATCGGCAGCCTTCTAAGTACAGCACAACCCCTAGGCCTCAGCCCTAGGGATGCGCACCTTTCTATCGTCCCAAGGCCGGAGATTACAGTCGGGGGCCGCCTGTTGTTTTTCATAGAGGAATGGGAAAGTGTCACAGAGGATCGTTTGATCTTATCTGTGATACAGGAAGGGTATCCAATTCCCTTCATTTCTTCTCCTCCTCTGACAAGCGTGCCTATCGACATGTCGTCACGTCATCCGGCCATGTCAAAAGTGATTTCATCGCTTCTGTAAAAGAAGGCCATAGAGAGGGTTCTCAACCCCAATTATCGGGGTTTATACAGCCGTCTTTTCCTCGTCCCGAAGGAAGACGATTGGTGGAGACCGGTTATAGATTTATCAGCTCTAAATCTATTGATTCCGGTCGAGAAGTTCTAAATGGAGTCGACCCGCTCCATCCGAATAACTATTCGGGAAGGCGACTGGGCGGTCTCTCTATACCTCACAGACGCCTATTACCACATTCCGCTCTCTCCCTCGTCGAGGAAGTACTTTCGTGTTGTGTTAAATGACAAGGACCAGAGGATATTCACTCTGTGAACTCTGAGACAGGGAGGTCAAGACCATCTCATACGTGAGCTCGGCCCGATGGTTGATTTCATGCGATCTCATTCTTCTTCGGAAAAGGGATCTATGTCAAGGGATCAATTCTTCGGTCATGACTCCAATTAGGGCATTTCGGAAAAGGGATCAATTCCTTGGTCATGACTCCTTCATAGGATTCCATGTCGAATCAGACACTGACCTTCCGGTTCAGAACCGGCTATAGTCAATCCTCATGTCTTCGGGGAAAACCCACGAACCCGTCTTGTCTGACGAATAAGAGACATATCGGGATCAGTGCCCCATATGATGATGAAACAATTTAGATCTGGACTCTAAATAAATTATCATTGGCGGAAGGTTACTGCATTCACTGCGGCCATAAGGCACATTTCGGCGTAGGCGGCAACATCGTTTAAGCAGGGACAGAAACGTACAGCGACTTCTGCAAGGGCGTTCTTAGAAGCCAACCTGTGAAGACGCAAAGAGACAGGCTAAGTTCGAGCCTATCGTTACGGAAGCTAAGTTGGCATACAACCATGTAGAGCACTGTCCCTAATCCGCAGCGATAGGGAAGCACTCCTCTCTATTAAATCTTCTAACAAAGAATGATATAGAGGGGGTATCAACCTTCCATTCGGGGTTGCTACAACTGTCTTTCTTCTTGTTCCTAAGAAAGACAGCCAGTGAAGACCGGTAGTAGACTTATCGACTCAGTTCGCGGCTAGTACGGTCGAGTAATAGAATGGAACGTTCCGTTTCACCAAGATCACAATCCGGAACGGCTGTCTGGGCGAATTGTTAGACCTAACAGACGCCTATTACCACGTACCGATTGTTTTGTCATCGAGGAGTTACCGTCGATTCATTGTAAACGGGGATGTGTTCGTTTCAAACACTTCACTTCGATTACCTGCGTTCGGAATTATTTTCCAAAACAGGCAAGTCGGATCTGATTCCCTCCAGAGACTCGTTGTAGGATGTTCCTCTTCGATCTGGCCCTTCGGACAGACTCGATTCGCTATATGCGATTCCGATTCGTTTTCTGGTTCGGGATCAGTAAGTAGGGGAAACAGCCCGATACATGCTTCACACCACACCCGAATTGTTTGCAGATATCGGGGCAGTGCATTACAACTACAGGGCTTAACAGCCTACGGCATGTGATCAATAGAGTAGACAACTTCATATGGATTTAATTCTACTAGCTTTCAATCACATACTACTCATTCGGCAGTGGACGATCAGAATTCGCAAAGGAATAATAATAATTACTCCCTCGGTTGATAATGAATCAACTTCCGGTTTCAGTTCTGAAAAGTGAAAGATGATAATAGAAACACTTCACTGCCCCAGAGACCGTGGTTATACGTCCTGCTGGCCTGCCTATCGACATAACCGTTACATCTTCCTTAGATATAGACAGTTCTTACCGATTGATGTTATTAAGGTAGGTAAGGTAATCTCTCTGAACGTTCGTCGACGGCTACCGCTTCTTAAGTTATTACTGAGAATTATAAAATTCGTATTGCTTGGCGAACACTAGCAGGGAAGTGAGTTCTTTGCTTTCAGTAGAAACGAATTACATTAGGTTTCACAGCCTGATGGTTAGAATTAGAAAAACCCATTTGTAGGAGTTTAACTCCAAAATAGGATTTGTCTTGCATCCTCTGGTCGCTTACAAGAGCTCCATACGAACCTCTTGAATCGACGTCTTTAAAGTTCCTTACTTATAAAACCGTCTTTTTATTAGCTTTAACTAGAAACCGGGCATATCAGATTCAATGAATCTGATGGCTCCTTTACTCTACTGTGTCAACCAGGGTTTCTGGCTAAGAACCAGTTACCGTCGGTCCTTCCTGATCCGATTCAGTTTCTACTAATTCCAGTCTTTCTGCGATCTGTGGTCCTTCGACAGATCCCTTGTCCTGTCAGAACTCTTAAATATTATCTTAAGAGAGTTGAAGGGAATAGGGGTCGGAGAAAGAGGTTATTTCTCCCTCTTATAGGTCGTAAAGATATATCAGCAGCTTCTTTTGCTCGCTGGATATCCATTACGATTAAATTAGCGTACAAAGATTTGTCTAGTCGAGATTTTTCTTTCGGTGGATACGCCTGCATGAAGTTAGAGCACTTCCGGCAAGTTGGACTTTTTTCGAACAATACTCCCTTTGAAGAATTCTTCGCGCGTCAGTTCGGAAAACTCAGTCAACTTTTTCATCTTTCTACTTGCGTTCTATGTCTGGTCAGACAGAGAACTTGTACTCTCTGGGCCCGTTGGTTGCGTCCCAGCGAGTTGTCCGCTAAATTACTCCCAACATATCAATGAAGTGAACACTGATTGAAATTAATCAATCCCTGCTCTTACCTTATACTTTTGGGTTCATAGTACTTTGTAAATAAATTAGAAAATAATACACTACAAGGTGCTGCTACCTGGTACGACAATAAGTATTGGCCGAACCTCCCGTCCGATGCTACAAAGTCATCAGGTATTAAATGACTGGTAATGTATTTTTGACATAAAAATGAAGTTTTTCAAAGTAAAACATATTTTTATTAGAAAATACTTACTAGTCATTTATAGAGTCCCGCCTCCCATCCCCGCGTCGTCGCCCAACACTTAATGTTGAAATAAAAGTGACCATATATCACGTGCTCTCCCGCTCTTACGGGCGACCGTGTATATCACATATACGTGAGGAATACGCAAGGCGAGTTCTTTTTCTGGATGAATTAAGGGTGTAGAGATTATATATCAGGTATTAAATGACTGGTAAGTATTTTCTAATAAAAATATGTTTTACTTTGAAAAACTTCATTTTGATACAATGTTAACTACCAATGAGGCCTTGCTTGTCTTGATACTGATGCTAACTTCCAACGAGACCTTTGCTAGTCTTGATGCAATGTTAACTGCCAATGTGGCCTTGATACCAATGTTAACTACCAATAAAGCCTTGTTAATTTTGATACAATGTTAACTGCCAATATGGCCTTGCTAGTCTGGTAAAATGTTAACTGCCAATGATGCATTGCTGGTCTTGATAATGATGCTAACTGCCAATGAGGCCTTATTAATCTTGATACAATGTTAACTGCCAATGAGGCAGACCACATCCACTTTGGTTCAAGGACACGGACGCAATTGAAGGCCAAATGACATATGTCTATATTTTGTGTCCGTTCAATAACTTTTGAACCATTTTAAGGATTTTGAAATAACTCACCACAAATGTTATCCATACTCAGACAATGTGCAGAGCGCATGTAACAACCACTTTGGTTCAAGGTCAAGGCTTCAGTATTATAATCATTGACAAACTGCAATGGGGGAAACATATGTTTTTGTGACAAAAACAACCATCTAGTTTATTTCTGCATTAGGAAAAACGTTAATTGCCTTGATAAATAAGCCTCGCAGTGTTTGATCTTCAGCATAAGTTGATGATATGTCACAGCCATGACCTGTACTCAGCACTGGTTTGTTAACCTTTTCTCACTTACAATAAATATGCAGCAGAAGACTCTGAAACTGGGCAAAATTTATTGAAAATACTGTAAATGAAAAGATAATTATAAGAGTTGAAAACATTGTGGCTAATGGAGAATTTGCTCATTATGCTGCAGACGCGTCAACATGTGCCTACATGTGGGTAAGTGTTATGAAGTTGAATGGAGGGTAATAATTAAAAGAGAATATCATTTCTCATATAAAGATGTTGTTAGATCTCCAAGAGAAGTTGCACCTGGCAAAATTAGTAAACATTGGTACCTACAGCTCAGGCTATAAAAGCAAAAAAGAAAAAGTATGATATTGATCCTTTTTAGCTCCACTGGCTGAAAGTCAGTCAAGCGTATGTCATGGCGAATTGTCCGTTGTGCGTCAGTGCATCAACTCTTTGCGTCAAACGACATCTCCTCCCTAACCACTTGGCCAATTGGGATGAAACTTCATAGGAAGCATCCTGTCAATGTCCTCTCCTGAATTCTTTCAATTTTTTGGATCCATGCAAAATTCTGGTTTCCATGGCAACAGAAAGAAAAAACTTTAAAATTCTTCTCCTCCTAAACCGGTTGGCCGATTTTCAAATAATTTTGTAGAAATATGCATATGTTCCTTGGATGACTCTTTATCATAATTCCTTCAAGTCATAATGATTGCTCAAAAACCATTTTGCCTTATATGGCTATAGTGAATACTTAAAAAATCCTCCGAAAGTGTCAGGCTGATTTTCAAATAATTTTGTAGAAATGTTCTTTGGGTGACCCTCTTTCAGATTTCTTCAAGCCATGTTGATTGGCTGAAAAACATGTTTGCCAGGGGGCAGGGCTGATTTGCCTAATATATGGCTATAATGAAAACTTAAAAAATCTTCTCGGACAAAAGTATATGGTTGATTTTCAAATGAATTTGTAGAAATGTTCCTTGGGTGACTCTATCAGATTCCACCAAGCCATGTTGATTGGTCTTAAAATAGGGCTGCCAGGGGGTGGGGCTGTTAGCCTTTTATTGGCTTTAGTGAAAACTCCTGATTTGGCTGATTTTCAAATAATTCTGCAGAAATGTTCCTTGGATGACACTATACAATATGCCTTCAAGCCATGGTAATTGGTAAAAAACACATGGCCACCAGGGGGCGGGGCTGTCTGGAGATTTAATTTTTGCCTAATGGCAGTGGAGCGATACTTACCAAGCCCTCTTGGGCCTCTTGTTATAAAGTTTATTAACCCTTTCCTACATACAGACATTTTCTGGGGCCTCTGCAGCAGTTTTCTTGTAAAAACATTATTACAAAAAGAGAAATTTCTTAAGACCAGCAATTTCTTCTTTCGCATCTATGTTTTGAATTTTTTTCAGAAATAAAATATCTTCAATTATAAAGATTTTCCATGTTTTTGCCTAAGTCGACTGTTGCAACTTTGTTGTATATGGGAAAGGGTTAGTTCTTTTTAGATCACCTAGAGCCAAAGGCTCAAGGTGAGCTATTCTGATCACTTTTTGTCCGTCTGGCGTCGTCCGTCGTACGTCGTTAACATTTAGACATTTAGATCATCTCCTCCTTAACCACTTGACTAATTTCAACCAAACTTCACAGGAATGTTCCTTTGGTGGACCTCTTTCAAAATTGTTCAAAGATTTAAATTCCATCAAGAACTTTGGTTGCTGCGGCAACAGAAAAGGGGAAAATTGCCAAATCTTAAAAAATCTTCTTGTCCAAAAGTACTGGCCCGATTTGAAAATTATTTTGCACAAATGTTCCTTGGGGTACCCTCTACCAAGATTGTTCAAATATTTCCAATCCATTGAAAAACATGGCCGCAAGGGGGCGGAGCTTATTTTCCTCATATGTGCATTGTTAAAACTTTAAAAATCTTCTTGTCCAAAAGTACTGGCCCGATTTGAAAATTATTTTGCACAAATGTACATTGGGGCACCCTTTACCAAGATTGTTCAAATATTTCCAATCGGTTGAAAAACATGGCCGCCAGGGGGCGGAGCTTATTTTCCTTATATGTGCATTGTTAAAACTTTAAAAATCTTCTTGTCCAAAAGAACTAGCCCGATTTGAAAATTATTTTGCACACATTTTCATTGGGGCACCCTTTACCAAGATTGTTCAAATATTTCCGATCGGTTGAAAAACATGGCTGCCAGGGGGCGGAGTCTGTTTTCCTTATAATTATGTGCATTGTTAAAACTTAAAAGATCTTCTTGTCCAAAAGTACTGGCCCGATTTGAAAATTATTCTCCACAAATGTTCATTGGGGAACCCTTTACCAAGATTGTTCAAATATTTCCGATTGGTTGAAAAACATGGCCGCCAGGGGGCGGAGCCTGTTTTCCTTATATATGCATTGTTAAAATTTTAAAAACCTCTTGTCTAAAAGTACTGGCCCGATTTGAAAATTATTTTGCACAAATGTTCCTTGGGGCACTCTTTACCAAGATTGTTCAAATATTTACGATCCGTTGAAAAACATGGCCGCCAGGGGGCGGAGCTTATTTTCCTTATATGTGCATTGTTAAAACTTAAAAAATCTTCTTGTCCAAAAGTACTGGCCCGATTTAAAAATTATTTTGCACAAATTTTTATTGGGGCACCCTTTACCAAGATTGTTCAAATATTTCCGATCGGTTGAAAAACATGGCCGCCAGGGGGCGGAGCCTGTTTTCCTTATATGTGCATTGTTAAAACTTAAAAAATCTTCTTGTCCAAAAGTACTGGCCCGATTTGAAAATTATTTTCCACAAATGTTCATTGGGGAACCCTTTACCAAGATTGTTCAAATATTTCCGATCGGTTGAAAAACATGGCCGCCAGGAGGAGGAGCCTGTTTTCCTTTTATATGCATTGTTAAAATTTTAAAAACTTCTTGTCCAAAAGTACTGGCCCTATTTGAAAATTATTTTCCACAAATGTTCATTGGGGCACCCTTTACCAAGATTGTTCAAATATTTCCGATCGGTTGAAAAACATGGCCGCCAGGGGACGGAGCCTGTTTTCCTTATATATGCATTGTTAAAATTTTAAAAATCTTCTTGTCCAAAAGTACTGGCCTGATTTGACAATTATTTTCCAAAAATATTCCTTGGGGCACTCCAAGATTGTTCAAATATTTCTGTTGGTTGAAAAACATGGCCGCCAGGGGGCGGAGCTTGTTCTCCTTATATGTGCATTGTTAAAACTTTGAAAATCTTCTTGTCCAAAAGTATAAGCCCAATTTGAAAATTATTTTGCACAAATGTTCCTTTGGGCACCCTTTACCAAGATTGTTCAAATATTTCCGATCCGTTGAAAAACATGGCCGCCAGGGGATGGAGCCTGTTTTCCTTATATGTGCATTGTTAAAACTTTAAAATCTTCTTGTCCAAAAATACTGGCCTAATTTGAAAATTATTTTGCACAAATGTTCATTGGGGCACCCTTTACCAAGATTGTTCAAATATTTCCGATCCGTTGAAAAACATGGCCGCCAGGGGGTGGAGCCTGTTTTCCTTATATGTGCATTGTTAAAACTTTAAAAATCTTCTTGTCCAAAAGTACTGGCCCGGTTTGAAAATTATTTTGCACAAATGTTCATTGGGGCACCCTTTACCAAGATTGTTCAAATATTTCCGATCCGTTGAAAAACATGGCCGCCAGGGGGCGGAGCGTTTTTTTGTTTTTTTTAATTTTAAAAATCTTCTTGTCCAAAAGTACTGGCCCGGTTTGAAAATTATTTTGCACAAATGTTCCTTGGGGCACCCTTTACCAAGATTGTTCAAATATTTCCGATCCGTTGAAAAACATGGCTGTCAGGGGGCGAATCTTGTTTTCCTTATATATGCATTGTTAAAACTTTAAAAATCTTCTTGTCCAAAAGTACTGGCCTGATTTGACAATTATTTTCCAAAAATATTCCTTGGGGCACTCCAAGATTGTTCAAATATTTCTGATCGGTTGAAAAACATGGCCGCCAGGGGGCGGAGCTTGTTCTCCTTATATGTGCATTGTTAAAACTTTGAAAATCTTCTTGTCCAAAAGTATAAGCCCAATTTGAACATTATTTTGCACAAATGTTCCTTTGAGCACCCTTTACCAAGATTGTTCAAATATATCCGATCCGTTGAAAAACATGGCTGCCAGGGGATGGAGCCTGTTTTCCTTATATGTGCATTGTTAAAACTTTAAAATTTCTTGTCCAAAAGTACTGGCCCGATTTGAAAATTATTTTGCACAAAATGAATGTTCATTGGGGCACCCTTTACCAAGATTGTTCAAATATTTCCGATCCTTTGAAAAAACATGGCTGCCAGGGGGCTAAGCTTGTTTTCCTTATATGTGCATTGTTAAAACTTAAAAAAATCTTCTCGTCCAAAAGAATTAACCCGATTTGAAAATTATTTTGCACAAAATTAATGTTCATTGGGGCACCCTTTACCAAGATTTTTCAAATATTTCCGATCCGTTGAATACATGGCCGCCAGGGGGCGTAGCTTGTTTTTTTTTTTATATGTGCATTGTTAAAACTTTAAAAATCTTCTTGTCCAAAAGTACTGGCCTGATTTGACAATTATTTTCCAAAAATATTCCTTGGGGCACTCCAAGATTGTTCAAATATTTCTGATCGGTTGAAAAACATGGCCGCCAGGGGGCGGAGCTTGTTCTCCTTATATGTGCATTGTTAAAACTTTGAAAATCTTCTTGTCCAAAAGTATAAGCCCAATTTGAAAATTATTTTGCACAAATGTTCCTTTGGGCACCCTTTACCAAGATTGTTCAAATATTTCCGATCCGTTGAAAAACATGGCCGCCAGGGGATGGAGCCTGTTTTCCTTATATGTGCATTGTTAAAACTTTAAAATTTCTTGTCCAAAAGTACTGGCCCGATTTGAAAATTATTTTGCACAAATGTTCATTGGGGCACCCTTTACCAAGATTGTTCAAATATTTCCGATCCGTTGAAAAAACATGGCTGCCAGGGGGCTAAGCTTGTTTTCCTTATATGTGCATTGTTAAAACTTAAAAAATCTTCTCGTCCAAAAGAATTAGCCCGATTTGAAAATTATTTTGCACAAAATGAATGTTCATTGGGGCACCCTTTACCAAGATTGTTCAAATATTTCCGATCCGTTGAAAAAACATGGCTGCCAGGGGGCTAAGCTTGTTTTCCTTATATGTGCATTGTTAAAACTTAAAAAATCTTCTTGTCCAAAAGAATTAGCCCGATTTGAAAATTATTTTTCACAAATGTTCTACCCAGATTGTTCGAATATGTCCGATCTGTTGAAAAACATGGCCGCCAGGGTTGCTGTGGCATCAGAAAGGGGGCAAAATGTCCAAGCTTTAAAAATCTTCTTCTTTGAATCTGCATGTCAGATTACAATATAGTTTGGTAGAAATGTTCCTTAGGTGAGCCTCTACAAAGATTGTTCAAGGCATACTGTTTGGTTGAAAAACATGGCAGTCAGGAGGCATCAGAAAAGGGGCAAAATGACAAAATTTGGAAATTCCATTTTTTTAAGTTCTTGTCTGATATTAAGGAAATTGAATATAAATCCTACTTCAGTGATCCTCTACATTTAATTTGTTCAAGCCGTTTTGATTGGTTACAAAATCATAGCAACCTCGCGTCATCACAAAAGGGGTTAATTGAACTTTTAGCTACAAATGACAACTCCTACCATTCCACTTGACCAATTTCAACTTTACTTCACAGGAATGTTCCTCTTTCAAAATTGTTCAAAGACTTGCATTCTGTGTAGAACCTTTGTTGCTGCAGCATCAGAAATTGAGAAAGCTCTTGTTAGATTTCAAGATAAAAATGGCTTTTACTGATAAACTATTTCTTTAACTGAGTGTCCACTCCTTGCAGTTTCATTTGAACTCCTGATCAAATTTTCACAGATATTTGCAGTTAAATATTTGCTTCTAATTAACTATCATTCAGGTGATCGATTTAGGGCCATCTTGGCCCTCTTGTTAACAAACAGTAACCCAGCAGCAGATAACCTGGCAAATATCATAGTTTGAGGATACATTCTCCGAAATTCTATTGATTCTCAGTCACATTTCTTCTGCTTCTAGCGGACTTTCAAAACCTGAGGGTCGAAACTGTTTCTTACCTAAGTCTTTTATTCCTCCATGATTCTCTTTCTTCAATTACAAAAAGAACATGTAATACATCTATATCATCTTTGCATGATATTATATATATAAACTATATTATGATGTCTTATTCATATTGTTAACTCAGGGGTATATTGTGCATTTATCGTAACATGCCTATGTTTATATTTTGCAATAAAATAAATGTGTATGTTGTATGTGGGAAAGGGTTTATGCCCTAAGGACATGTTTTGTTAAAGCTGTTATATGTTTTATGAGACAGTGAAATTGTATTACCATTACTTCATATTTTAGACTTTGAAGTATCACTTTTGCAAATAATCTTATTTAAAAAAAATCATAACCTTGAGATCTACATACTGCATTGGGAATATAATTTTAAACAGTTGTTAACATTGTCGGGAGAGCAGGTATTACTCATTTTATGCAATTTTTACTTTTCCCAGTATATATTCAATAACAGTTCTATTGGCATGAAATCAGGTATATTTAGTAAAGGGATAATAACTCAATTAGCATCTTTATTTGTGTAGATGTGTTAATTGGTTCATCCAGATGTTACATCATATTGGGTATTATTCCCTTTATTTAGGTATATTAGTGACCATTGTGGTATTTTCTTTTCAGTTGAAAGTATTGAATGTGCACTTTGAATGGCTCAAGCTTTAATCCTTTCCCTTTTATAATATAGTTTTAGTTGTTGGCTTTACAAACATGTGATGGAATAATAATTACTTCTGCAAAATTAAATATGAAGTTTAATTTCAATAATAATTTGAAAACATTTTGGAACATGTAGATACAGCTTTTTCGACAATGCTTGAACATCTGTTTTCAATCTGCCATCCATAAAAGGGAAAGGGTAAATTTTGACACCAACGATCAATTGAAAGTGTTAACCCTTTCCCTCATACGACAATTCTGCAGCAGACGACCTTGAACTTATTTTGTCAAAACATAGAAAATCTCCATAATTGAATGGATAACCTATGACAAAAAGTGGAAAACATTGTGGCAAAAGGAGAAGTTGCACGTTTTGTTCAGAAAGCGTCTATATGAGGGAAAGTGTTAACCTATTGAGCAATAATTGTCTTCAGCTAAATATCCTGTAAAAGCAAAAGATAAGCTTTCTCTAATGACATCATACAGGTTTGATCAGTAGTCACACATAGTTTGATTGACCTGTTGTCAGGCTTGTTGTTTTTCACAGATACAGGGGTATCTTTTTAAAGTCAGTAGTCTATCAGAAGAAAAAGAAATGTGTATTTATATTGTGCTTCAGCTTGGATGTTAAGAAACAATTGATAGTAGACAAGACTTGTACTTAATTATTTGCATAAATGTAATTCATCTGAAAGGTATAATATTTTAGTTATTCAGTCTGATATCAGGGTGAAGTTAAGATTATCTGTTTTCCTGGTCATATGTTATTTATTAGTCGCCGGGCAGAAGCCCGCGACTTCTATTTTTAATAGGTTTTCGGAAATCACATGGGAGGGCGGCTTATTATTAGAAAGAAACAAATCTAGATGATTTGAACATATTACAATTGTGGTTGTTTACGAACACTAATAAATGACACATCTAAAATGAAATAAATATTCCGATTTTTTAATGTTTGCAGTTTTTTTTATTTCACTCGCATTTAAGTTTTTTGTCTTATTTACGAAGACAAAAGTGGTCCCTTCAAGACGTGAACCAACACCCCCTAATGCAGACTCTTATGTGTCATCATTGAGGTCAATTTCGGATTCTCCTTTTAATAGCAATTTTAACTTACTAAATGTTGTTTTCATGTTCAAAGAGATGTCTTGATTTGTGTAGAATTCATTTAATAATGTTAATCCATGAATATCTAAAGTAGGAACTGTTTCTAAGCTAAATATAGACCCTATTCTGTTGTGTAGTTTCGTGACCTTTAACATCGATTTTCGCGCATGCGCATTTCGATATGAAAAAGTGAGTCATATTTATTTATTTTAGACAAGTACAAGACGAATGTTTGACGCAAAGCGTCAAAGAGAAGCCGCAATATTTCGTTGTACATGTAGAAATAAGAAAAAAAGAACATTTTTAAATCCACAAACAATAGAACAATTTAAACTGTAGACGGTAATGCTGATATATTTCTCCTTTTGAAGACTTTTGTTTTCTTCAAATTACCTCCCTTTAAAGCAATACCAGGATATTTACCTTGTGATTCGAATAAGATTGACAAACATTGAAATTATATGAATGAATACTATTATTTAAATAAGTAACAACAGCAAAATTAAATTTAAGCCAAGATAAATGTGTACACATTTCGTTAATGTTTTATAGATACCCTAATGTATAGGTATGAATATAAAATTTATAAGCAAATGTTTTCATTTCAACGTTCCTAATGTTTGAATAGACTAAGGAAAGTCAAGAATACATAAATAAATCAATGCAGTCTTTTCCGGCGACATTGATGCCTTGCATCAACTTTCTCTTGTGTATTATATTTTATGACATTGCTTGTTTAGCTTGTATAATGTATTTTATAAAAAGATTAAAAACATTGATTGAAAAAGAGAAATTTCTCTTTTTGAGCAAATATTTTTAAAATATAATATCTTAATCTTTAAAACAAGGATTTAAAAAGTTGTCGTCTGCAAAGGCATTAAATGTCGCTCAATCATCAATGTTTTCAAAAGCTGTCAGTAGCAAATGTGTCAAAAGTCACCTGCTACAGGGAAAGGGTTAAATCCAAAGACTTGTGATTTATTGATAGTATTGGAAGATTTGTGTGAGCTGACTTTGATTGATCATATTGATTCCTGTGAAACAATCTACTTTAGATATTTACCGTAAGTAATTTCCCAGCATTTTGATGCTTCTGAAGCCGACGAAAACATCTTTGCCAAAGAAGAAGTTGCTCATAATTATAAATAGTTATTAGTCGCTGGCAGAATGTGACTATATTTTTATATAAGTTATAATATCTTTAGATTCACTGGCTGAAAGCCAGTCAAGCTTATGTCATGGCAAATTGTCTGTTGTATGTGCGTAAATGTTTGCTTCAAACAACTTCTCCTGCCTAACCACTTGGCTAATTGGGATGAAACTTCATAGGAAGCATCCTCTCAAGGCAGAGGGTGGGGCTATTTTGCATTATATGGCTAAAACGAAAACTTAAAAAAAAATCTTCTCCGAAAGTGTCATGCAGGTTGATTCTCAAATAATTTGGTAGAAATGTTCCTTGGGTGACCCTCTATCAGATTCTTTCAAGTCATGTTGATTGGTGAAAAAACATGGCCACCAGGGGGCGCGGCTATTTTGCCTTATATGACTTCATGTATATATTTTAGTGAAAACCGAAAAAAACTTCTCCTCCAAACGTGTCTGGTTGATTTTGTAGAAATGTTCTTAGGGTGACCTTTGTGACCCTCTATCAGATCCCTTCAAGTCATGTTGATTGGTGAAAAAACATGGCCATTAGGGGGCGGGGCTATTTTGCCTTATATGACTACATGTATATATTTTAGAGAAAACCTAAAAAATCTTCTCCTCCAAAAGTGTCTGGCTGATTTTGTAGAAATGTTCTTAGGGTGACCCTGTGTCCGATTCCTTCAAGCATGTTGATTGGGCAAAAAACATGAATGCCAGATGGCGGGCTATTTTTGCCTTAAAGTGAAAACTTAAAAAATCTTCTCCTGAAGGTGTCCGATTATGTTGATTGGGCAAAAAACATGAATGCCATTTGGCGGGCTATTTTTGCCTTAAAGTGAAAAAAATATTTCTCCTGATTTTGATTCACCACAATGACTTAAATAATTTTATTAAACACAAAATGATTATATCTTGCTTTCTTCTCTTGAACATTCACTTTTAGAGATTTTCCATATTCATACCAAAACAATTTCAAGGTCGTCTACTGCAGATCTGTACTTGTTGTATGTATGTTGAACAAGCTTATGTCATGGCAAATTGTCTGTTGTATGTGCGTAAATGTTTGCTTCAAACGACTTCTCCTGCCTAACCACTTGGCTAATTGGGATGAAACTTCATAGGAAGCATCCTCGCAAGGCAGAGGGTGGGGCTATTTTGCATTATATGGCTAAAATGAAAACTTAATAGAAATTCTTCTCCGAAAGTATACAGTCATCATCTAGGTTGATTCTCAAATAATTTTGTAGAAATGTTACTTGGGTGATCCTCTATCAGATTCCTTCAAGTCATGTTGATTGAACATGGCCGCCAGGGCGAGGGGCTATTTTGCCTTATATGACTACATGTATATATTTTAGTGAAAACCTAAAAAATCTTCTCCGAAAGTGTCCGGCCGATTTTGTAGAAATGTTCCTAGGGTGACCCCGTGTCTGATACCTTCAAGCATGTTGATTGGGCAAAAAACATGAACGCCAGATGGAGGGCTATTTTTGCCTTAAAGTGAAAACTTAAAAAACTTCTCCTGAAAGTGTCAGATTTTGCCGATATATGGCTATAGTGAAAACTTAAAAAATCTTCTCCTGAAAGTGTCAGATTTCAAGGTCGTCTATTGTAGATCTGTACTTGTTGTATGTATGTTGAACACGACTGTAAATACACGTTTACATTCCACTCTCTTTCTGATTGGAAATGGCACAAGATATGCACAAAGAAAACATTTGATTTTGAGAGACATTTAGTTAACTGCATGGTATTTAAATATTGTTGAAAATTATGAACCTAATAATTAACTTCTTTAATCCTAAAATCTTATCTACTGCATGTACTACAATATAATCACAGGTACCCGGCGTGTAGTTTTTCCCACACTATCGTACAATATACACTACCGTACTATAAATACATAATATAGTATTTGTATATATAACGATTTCTTTTTTTTTTTTTTTTTTTTAATTATTTATTTATTAAGGGACAACACTCCACGCCGGGAACCTGTGAATATAATAATGACCCTAAAAAGCGAGGGAATCTATTTTCCTTTATTGCATAAGTTGAGTCATCCAGAAAAACAAACAATCGCGGGAGAATCTGTCACTTACACCTTTTAGAAACTATTCTGTCTCAGAAAAAACATATGGTTTCATAAGATTACAAATGCTAAAGAAAGATGAATGATTGCATTGCAAATGAAAAGTAAAAGCATTTAGGTTTCCGCTTTTGTGTGATGTGAAACGGGTTTGATGTGTTTATTGGTTTCAAACCATTAGGTATCTTTGTTTGTCAGGAAAGCCATCACAAGTATGAGTCCATGGTTACACAGGAAGTAGCAATGGTATCTGGGAAATAAACTCCCCATTAAACCCATTTCCCCACACAGAAAATATTTCAATGCATTAGCTGCAGCAGACAACTTTGAAAACATTAATAAATTGGAGACATTTCTGATTCTGCTTCTGCTTTTCCCATGTTTTCAATCAATTGTTTTCTGCTGTCTACTTTTAACCCTTTTCCTATGTTTTCAATCAATTGTTTTTTGCTGTCTGCCTTTAACCCTTTTCCTACATACAGCTAACACTTTTTGAAAACATTCTGGTAAATGTTTAAATTACTTCAACAATTCCTTCATTTGACATAATGTTTTCAACTTGATTAATAATTAAACTTTCCTTTATAGAGAATTTCCATATTTTTCAGTCATGCTGTCAAAGTCATTTGCAAATGCAAGTAAGCTCCATTGAAAATAGGGTTAAAATTCTAATCAATCCATCAAATACCTAATTTACTATCTAAGCTAATGGCATGTATTTAACAGTGAAGTGTTAAGTTTGACTATAATATTTTATGTGATGTTGCTGGGGAATTTCCAACTCCATGCTTATTGAATCAGTTAACCCTTTCCCTCATACGACAATTCTGCAGCAGATGACTTAAAACATATTTTGTTAAAAAAAAAAAAAAATCTCTAACTGACTGGATAACCTATGACTAAAAGTGGAAGACATTGTGGAAAAAGGAGAAATTGCTCGTTTTGAGCAATTTCTTCGTTTGTCACTATGTTTTCAAAAAGCTGTCTGCTGCAGAGGCATCATAAAGTGTCTATAATTGGTACAGACACTTTTTATGTCAACGTCTTTGAAACCTGAAATTCCATGGTTAAAGCAAATGTACTGGAAATCCTATTGTCACAATTAAGTTACAATTACGTACACCTATTTTGAATTAAATTCTTATTAACTGATTTCAGAGCTGCTTGGATGTTTGTTAATTGCACAACTATTTCTTAACATATCTGCAGCATAAAACATTCTGGCTAAGGGAGAAATTGCACATAGCAGCAATGATAAATTTCTACTTTTGCCACATTGATTTCAACTCAATTTTATAATCATGATTTCATTTACTGAGATTTTCAATATTTTTATTGAGATTTAAGACTTATCATGACGTAATTTGTTTCATTACCTGTATGAAAACTCTGAGCCAATTCTGTACAGAGTCAGAGTATACCAATTCTGGGCAGAATGCATACAGAATTTCCGTTTCTGTACAGAACAAGAGAAAGTTGATGCAAGGCATCAATGTCGCCTGAAAAGACTGCATTGATTTATTTTTTAACACACATGTATTCTTGACTTTCATTAGTCTAAACATACACATAATGTTTTCATAAGGACTAATTCCAGGATTTTTGAAATTCCACATAGATCTACAAATTTCAGGATTTCTTTTGGTCAGATTTTGGATGTTTTGTATTTGTCAATAAAACCACAACAAATTAATACATTTTGGGATTTAAATTTACATGCAATAAAAAGCTATTAAATATTAAACATTGAGAAAACGGTTAAATTGCTGAAGACATGAACTTCCTCCTTTTTAATAATAATTATAATAAATATTTCACAGATGTTAAAATTTATCCTCGTATGTTTAAAAAGTAGACCACACTTGAAACAACATATCAGCTAAATTGTTTATCTAAATCGTTGATGCATACAATATATGTTTGGCGCAAGAGAAAAGTCCCATTACTATTTAATAGGTGGCAAGTATGAAATTATTTGGGTGCGAAAGAGCAGATTTTCTTTATTTCTAAATCTATTGTTTATCAGAGTTTGTTCTTCTCTTAATTTGTTTCAAGCCAAATAATCATTTAATATCACATATATTTAAACATTTAAGTGTGTAATATTAGCTATCTATCTGTTATAAGGTGTTTGAGCATTCTTTCGAAATGTTGACCCTCGTTTCAAAATCCGAGTCGTAGTGTCAAACATCGAAGAAAGTGAATAAAAAATCAGGCAAAGCTTTAGTGCATTCGACAGAAAAAAGCATTTCTATAGTATCTGCCTTTCTCCTATATTCGACCCATCCACTCGTTTCGTGACGTTTAAGAAATCAATTTGTCGTGCGACATTTTTTGTATGCATAAAAAAGTCACTTTTCTAAGTTTACATTTTACTTCCGGTTACTTCGCTTTGTTTACATTTTGGCAATATGAAACTAGGTCGCAAACTGAGGAAAAGGCGTTTCGACGTTCACGACCGATAAACAGGCTTATATTTGAGACATATTTTCACCAATTATTCTTATTTTTAGCTCCACTGGCTGAAAACCAGTCGAGCTTATGTCATGGCGAATTGTCCGTCGTGCGTCCGTGCGTGCGTGCGTGCGTTAACTTTTTCCTTTAAACGACTTCTTCTCCCTAACCACTTGGCCAATTTGGTTGAAACTTCATGGGAAGCATCCTCTCAATGTCCTCTACTAAATTCCTTCAATTTTTTTTTATCCATTCAAAATTCTGGTTTCCATGGCAACCGAAAGAAAAAAATAGTGAGAACTTAAAAAATCTTCTTCTCCGAAAGTGTCAGGCCGATTTTCAAATAATTTTGTAGAAATGTTCCTTGGGTGACCCTTTATTAGATTCCTTCAGGAAATTTTGATTGGGCGAAAAACATGGCCGCCAGGGGGCGGGGCTTTTTTGCCTTATATAGCTATAGTGAAAACTTAAATAATCTTCTTCTCAAAAAGTGTTCAGCAGATTTTCAAATAATTATGTAGAAATGTTCCGTGGGTTACCCTCTATCAGATTCCTTCAAGCCATGTTGATTGGTAAAAAAACATGGCCGTCACAGGGCGGGGCTATTTTGCCTATATGGCTAAAGAGCAAACTTAAAAAATCTTCTCCTCCAAAAGTGTCAGGCCGATTTTCAAATAATTTTGTAGAAATGTTCCTTGTGTGAACCTTAATTAGATTCCTTCAAGAAATGTTGATTGGGCGAAAAACATGGCCGCCAGGGGGCGGGGCTTTTTTGCCTTATATAGCTATAGTGAAAACTTAAAACATCTTCTTCTCCGAAAGTGTTCAGCCGATTTTCAAATAATTTTGTAGAAATGTTCATTGGGTGACCCTCTATCAGATTCCTTCAAGCCATGTTGATTGGTAAAAAAACATGGCCGTCACAGGGCGGGGCTATTTTGCCTATATGGCTAAAGAGCAAACTTAAAAAATCTTCTCCTCCAAAAGTGTCAGGCCGATTTTCAAATAATTTTGTAGAAATGTTCCTTGTGTGAACCTTAATTAGATTCCTTCAAGAAATGTTGATTGGGCGAAAAACATGGCCGCCAGGGGGCGGGGCTTTTTTGCCTTATATAGCTATAGTGAAAACTTAAAACATCTTCTTCTCCGAAAGTGTTCAGCCGATTTTCAAATAATTTTGTAGAAATGTTCATTGGGTGACCCTCTATCAGATTCCTTCAAGCCATGTTGATTGGTCGAAAAACATGGCCGCCAGAGGGCGGGGCTATTTTGACTTATATGACCATAGTGAAAACTTAAAAAATCTTCTCCTCCGAAAGTGTCAGGCATATTTTCAAATAATTTTGCAGAAACATTCCTTTGGTGACACTCTACAAGATTCCTTTAAGCCATGGTGGTTGGTAAAAAAAATAGCCACCACGGGGCAGGGCTGTTTGGAGATTTTATTTTTGCCTTATGGCCGTGGAGCGATACTGGCCCTCTTGGGCCTCTTGTTGTTTCTGTTACCAGTTTATGTTGATACTTATCTATTAAAAGGAGAATTCGACGTTATTTTAATATCGATAATCGGCTGCAAGCAGGTGCGCGTATGTAATCAAATTAGACTGTGCGACGTAAAGGTTTGTAGTTATCGCCTTTTGATTACATAGTTTATGAAAATAAAGTATCCCAGTCTAGCTAATAGGGACTATTTGTCTTCGTAAATAAAACACAAAAACGTAAATGCCAGTCAAAATAAAGAAACTGCACATACTTAAAACATCGGAATATTTATTTCATTTTAGATGTGTCATAACTTAGTGTTTTTAAACAAACGCAATTGTAATATGTTCAAGACATTTAAAAAAAAAAAAATCTAATAATAACCCCCCCTCCCATGTCATTTCCGAAAACCTATTAAAAATAGAAGTCGCGGGCTTCTGCCCGGCGACTAATAAACACAGACACAGAATCTGATATAAATTCTGTACAGACTTTTTACTTTTTCGCTCACCTGTGCACGAAGTGCTCAGGGTGAGTTATTGTGATCGCCTTATGTCCGTCGTCCGTCAACATTTTCTCCTCTGTAACCGGTGGGTCAACTGGGATGAAACTTCACAGAAAGCATCCTCTCAATGTCCTCACCAGATTTCCTTAAAAATTTTGGGATCCATGCAGAATTCTGGTTTCCATGGCAACAAAATGAAAAAAACTTCAAAATTCTTAAAAAATCTTCTCCTCCCAAAGTGTCAGGCCGATTTTCAAATTATTTTGTAGAAATGATCCTTGGGTGACCCTCTATCAGATTCCTTCAAGCCATGTTGATTGGTCGAAAAACATGGCCGCCAGGGGGGGGGGGGCTATTTTGCCTTATATGGCTATAGTGCAAACTTAAAAAATCTTCTCCTCCAAAAGTGTCGGGCCGATTTTCAAATAATTTTGTAGAAATGTTCCTTGGGTGACCCTCTATCAGATTCCTTCAAGCCATGTTGATTGGTTGAAAAACATGGCCGCCAGGGGGCGGGGCTATTTTGCCTTTTATGGTTATAGTGAAAACTTAAAAAATCTTCAACATCTTCTCCTCAGTAACCAGTGGGTCAATTGGGATGAAACTTCACAGAAAGCATCCTCTCAATGACCTCACCAGAATTCCTTCAAATTATTGGGATCCATGCAGAATTCTGGTTTCCATGGCAACGAAACGAAAAAAACTTCAAAATTCTTCTCCTCCCAAATTGGTTGGCAGATTTTGAACTTATTTTGTAGAGATGTTCCTTGGGTGACTCTCTATCAGATTCCTTGAAGCCATGTTGATTGGTCGAAAAACATGGCCGCCAGGGGGGCGGGGCTTTTTTGCCTTATACGGCTATAGTGAAAACTTAAAAAATCTTCTCCTCCAAAAGTGTCAGGCTGATTTTCAAATAATTTTGTAGAAATGTTCCTTGGATGACCCTCTATCAAATTCCTTTAAGCCATGTTGATTGGTCAAAAATTATGGCCGCCAGGGGGGGGGCGGGGCTATTTTGCCTTATATAGCTATAGTGCAAACTTAAAAAATCTTCTTCTCCAAAAGTGTCAGGCCGATTTTCAAATAACTTTGTAGAAATGTTCCTTGGATGACCCTCTATCAGATTCCTTCAAGCCATGTTGATTGGTCAAAAAACATGGCCACAAGGGGTCGGGGCTATTTTGTCTTTTATGGCTATAGTGAAAACTTAAAAAATCTTCTCCTCCAAAAGTGTCAGGCCGATTTTCAAATAATTTTGTAGAAATGTTCCTAGGGTGACCCTCTATTAGATTCCTTCAAGCCAAGTCGATTGGTCGGAAACTATGTTTGCCAGATGGCGGGGCTTATATAGCTAAAGTGAAGAAAAAAAAATCAGGTGAGCGATTCCAGGGCCATCATGGCCCTCTTGTTTCTGTACAGAATCTTACTGAACCAGATTTTTGTCTGTACAGATAATTGTTTCAGACAGATTTTTCGCACTAAGAAAAAAAAGCGAATCAGAAAAAATGGACTTAGAAAAACCCCGAACCAGAATATTTGGACTTATAAAATTTCTTAAAAATCATGCAGGTTTTTAGCTCACCAATGCACGAAGTGCAAGGTGAGCTTTTGTGATCGCTCACCGTCCGTCGTCGTCGTCCGTCCGTTCACATTTTCCTACAAACGACTTCTCCTACACCAATTAACCAAATTCAAAATAATTTTACAGGAATGTTCCTTGGGTGGATCTCTTTCAAACTTGTTCAAAAAATTATATTCCATGCAAAACTTTGACTGCCACAGCAACAAAAATGGGGAAATTAACCAAAACTAAAAAAATCTTCTTGTCTGAAAGTAGAAGTCCCATGCCTTTGATATTTGGTATGTAGCATCATCTAGTGAACCTCTACCAAGATTGTTCAAATTATAGCCCTTGGGTCAAAAATGACCCCTCCCCGGGGGTCACTTGTTTAACATAGACTCATTTAGCGGAAAAACTTAAAAAATCTTCTTGTCTAAAAGTAGAAGGCCCATGCCTTTGATATTTAGTATGTAGCATCATCTAGTTAACGTCTACCAAGATTGTTCAAATCATAGCCCTTGGGTCAAAAATGACCCCTCCCCGGGGGTCACTTGTTTAACATAGACTCATATAGGGGAAAAACTTTAAAAATCTTCTTGTCTAAAAGTAGAAGGCCCATGCCTTTGATATTTGGTATGTAGTATCATCTAGTGAACCTCTACCAAGATTGTTCAAATTATAGCCCTGGGGTCAAAAATGACCCCTCCCCGGGTGTCACTTGTTATACCCCCGCAAACGTAGTTTGAAGTGGGTATACTGGAATCAGCCTGTCGGTCATGCGGTCCGTCGGTTGGTCTGTCCGCAAAATCTGTTACGTTGTACTCCTCCTTCAGTTTCTATCTGATTGACTTGATACTTGGCATAAATGTTAATCAGGAGTAGTAGATGTGCAAGATGCAAATTTCATGTCCCTGTGACCTTCACCTTGACCTCTGACCTTGAAATAGGTTTTTGTTAAAATCTAGTCTGTTGTACTCCTCCTTCAGTTTCAACCTGATTTACTTGATACTTGGCATAAATGTTAATCAGGAGTAGTAGATGTGCAAGACGCAAATTTCATGTCCCTGTGACCTTGACCTCTGACCTTGAAATAGGATTTTTGTTAGTTAAAATCTGTTCCGTTGTACTCCTCCTTCAGTTTCTACCTGATTGACTTGATACTTGGCATAAATGTTAATCAGGAGTAGTAGATGTGCAAGACGCAAATTTCATGTCCCTGCGACCTTGACCTCTGACCTTGAAATATGATTTTTTTTTTTGTTAAAATCTAATCTGTTGTACTCCTCCTTCAGTTTCAACCTGATTGACTTGATACTTGGCATAAATGTTAATCAGGAGTAGTAGATGTGCAACACGCAAATTTCATGTCCCTGTGACCTTGACCTTGACCTCTGACCTTGAAATAGGATTTTTTTTGTTAAAATCTAATCTGTTGTATTCCTCCTTCAGTTTCAACCTGATTTACTTAATACTTGGCATAAATGTTAATCAGGAGTAGTAGATGTGCAAGACGCCAATCGCGGATTGTATTTTATGCATTAGAAAATGTTCTTGACAAAATTTCTTTAAAATTAGATTTGTATATTGCTTTTTGATATCATCTTAGTATTTCTTTTTGATACTGATATTCAAATTGTCTGAGTCAAAGATAATACTGTGAGATATAATATCTGTCAGGGGTTGGGGTGGGGGTATTAATCACCTTTAGTGATAGTTCTAGTTTTTCATAGACTCATATAGGGGAAAGAACATATCAGGTGAGCGATATAGGACCATCATGGTCCTCTTGTTTTAAATATTGAGGGACGTAGATAAGCAAGTCCATCTGTACACCTGTATATATTATCAAAAAGTGTAGTGTATTAAAATATTGTTATCCATTGCAACAGAACAATGTTTAAACTTCCAGAAAATATCTTTGTTATTTTCATATCTCATTTTTCATTTTCATTTCAATAGTTTTTATACGCCGCCGGAGGCGGTCGTATATTGGTGTCATCATCTCCGTCTGTCCGTCCGTCCGTACGTCCATTTCTTGTGAACGCAACTCCTCCTACGTTTCTGACCGTATCTTTTCAAAACTTGGTCAATGTCATAACTATAATGTGTAGATGTGCATGAAGCGGCGATTTTCCGGTTCATTGATATTTGCAAGATTTATGTCCCTTGTAACTTAGTCTCTGTAGCTGATTGATATTGCAGCCTTGTGAACGCAACTCCTCCTATGTTTCTGACCGAATCTTTTCAAAACTTGGTCAATGTCATTACTATAATGGGTATATGTGCATGAAGCGGCGATTTTCCAGTTCATTGATTTTTGCAAGATTTTTGTCCCTTGAAATTTAGGCTCTGTAGCTGATTGATATTGCAGCCTTGTGAACGCAACTCTTCCTTTGTTTCTGACCGAATCTTTTCAAAACTTGGTCAATGTCATGACTATAATGGGTAGATGTGCATGAAGCGTCGATTTTCCGGTTCATTGATTTTTGCAAGATTTATGTCCCTTGTAACTTAGTCTCTGTAGCTGATTGATATTGCGGCTTGTGAATGCAACTCTTCCTACGTTTCTGACTGAATCTTTTCAAAACTTGGTAGATGTGCTTGAAGCAACGATTTTCCGGTTCAGCAATTTTTGCAATAGTTATGCCTTTCGAAACTTGGTCTCTAAAGCATATTCACTTGAGAACGCAACTCAAGTTTCCAAACAGGTAGAAGTGCATAAAGCAGGGATTATCCGATAGAGTGATTTTTGCAAGAGTTATGCTCAGAAGGAAATAAGGATACATATCGACACTGCCATTTGACCTACTTTCATATCGGAAGCCTCTATAGGGTTCTATCTCTGTTTATATGTATCCTATTTTCTTTAGTTTAAATACCAAAGTCAGCTAGGCTGGTAAGCAGAGTAAGACTTTCAACTCTGAACAAGTGTGGATAAACTGTTTTGCTCAAGGAAACACCCGGCTGCCCCTGCAGGGATCGAACCTACTACCCAGGCAACCATGATCTCAGGTCCCTGTCTCTTCCAGCTAAGCTAACTGGTCTCACAGACTTCATTTTGAGCTTATGTATACAGACATGTTAAAAGCAATAATTAAAAGGACCAATCTTGATCTTTATATTTTGTGGCGGCACTGGCACTCTTGTTGAGTAATGTTGGGATGGATGATATTTTAGTGGGTCAGACTTACGAACGTGTGTTTATAACGGTCACATTGACATGCAATCAGATGAGAGTGAATGCTATTTGTTTAGAATTTAAATGATCCGTGATTCTGTGAGCTTGGCCGTGTGGTGATAGCATCATAAATACCAGGTATGTTTTTTTACGATCAATATCAAGTTAAACCTTATAATCTGAGCTTTATTTTAATATATAAATTATTGAAATTGTCCTGAAATTGACATACACATAGCAATTATTCTAGTTCCCAGTCATTTTCGCTAGGCTGGTCGCCATTTTGCATTTGCTTGTCAACAGTGACGAGTCGGTTTTAAAGTCCGATTAATTCAATAAGTACCTCAAAAGAATATGTGTCGAAACAGTAATATATTACTATTGCAAGAAATATTATCTTTCTAATGAAATTTATACTTTATTAATCTTCAAAAGGTAAATTATCACAATCTCCCTACTGGGTTTTTTTCGAAACCATTCTACACTTTGTTACCCTACGAAGGAAAGAAAATTGACACACATAAAACTTCCAAATATGTTGAAAAACCTAATTGTACACACCCTAAAATAGTTAATTATAGGTGATTTAAGATGTTAATTTGGCTTGAAACAAATAAAGAATCTATAAGAACAAACTGAGATAAAACTGATTTTTAGCTCCACTTGCTGAAAGCCAGTAATGCTGAATATGTCATGGCGAATTGTCCAGTGTGCGAATCCATCAACTTTTTGCTTCAAACGACTTCTCCCTAACAACTTTGCCAATTGGGATGAAACTTCATAGGAAGCATCCTCTCAATATCCTCTCCTAAATTCCTTCAATTTTTTTGGATCTATGCAAAATTCTTGTTTTCATGGCAACCGAAAGAAAAAAATAGTGAAAACTTAAAAATATTTCACCTCCGAAAGCATCTGGCCGAATTCAAATCATTTTGTAGAAATGTTCCTTGGATGAACCTCTCTCAGATTCCTTCAAGCCATGTTGATTGGTCGAAAAACATGGCTGCCAAAGGGTGGGCCTATTTTGCCTTAAATGGCTAAAGTGAAAACTTAAAAAATCTTCTCCTCCGAAAGTGTCAGGCCGATTTTCAATTAATTTTGTAGAAATGTTCCTATGGTGACCATCTATTAGATTTCTTAAAGCCATGTTGAATGGTCAAAAACTGGCCGCCAGGGCTATTTTGCCTTAAATGGCTAAAGTGAAAACTTAAAAAATCTTCTCCTCCGAAGGTGTCAGGCCGATTTTCAATTAATTTTGTAGAAAAGTTCCTATGGTGACCATTTATTAGATTTCTTAAAGCCATGTTAAATGGTCAAAAACTGGCCGCCAGGGCTATTTTGCCTTATATGGCTATAGTGAAAACTTCTCCGAAACTTTCACGCTGATTTTCAAATAATTATGTAGAAATGTTCCTTAGGAGACCCTCTATCAGATCATGTTGATTGGTCGCAAAACATGACTGCGAGTGGGCGGGGCTAATTTGCGATATATGGCTTAAGTGAAAACTTAAAAAATCTTCTTATCTGAAAGTGTCAGCCCGATTTTTAAATATTTTGTAGAAATGTTCATTGTGTGACCCTCTATAAGATCCTTCAAGCCATGTTGATTGGTCGAAAAACACGGCCGACAGGGGGCAGGGCTATTTTGCCTTATATGGCTTATAGTGAAAATTTTAAAAATCTTCTAGAAATGTTCCTTGAATTTTAAAAATCTTCTAGAAATGTTCCTTGTTCCTCTATCAGATTCCTTCAAGCCATGTTGATTGTTTGAAAAACATGGCAACCAGGGGGCAGTGCTGTTTGGCCTTATATGGCTATAGTGAAAACTTAAAAAATCTTCTCTGACGAAAGTATCTGGCTGATTTTCAAATAATTGTGTAGAAATATTCCTTTGGTAACTCTCTATCGGGTTCTACCAAGCCACCTTGATTGGTCTTAAAATATAGCTGCCAGGGGGGCCATGCTGTTAGCCCTTATATTGGCTTGAATGAAAAAATTAAAAATCTTCTCCTAAACTATTCAGCCTATTTTCAAATGAGATGTACCTTGGGTTACACTCAACAAGATTCCTCCAAGCCATGGGGCGTGGTTGTTTGGATATTTAATTTTTGCCTAATGGCAGTTGAGCGATACCGGCCGTCTTGGGCCTCTTGTTATCTAGATATTTTTCTATAGGGTTACATCGGACTAAATTACAGCTGGTTGCCATTGTTATTTCCAAGAGGAACAATTGATCAAAGTCACTTGGTAACCTCAAATCAACAACTCAGACTGTCAAGTCTAACAGCACACTGTCTGGTAGATGTGGGTTTTACTACTGTTAATATTTCAAAACATAGACACACTATTTTGCTTCATATGCTGTTCCTATCTTTTCTCAGCTGAAACCAAACGGTTTAAGGATGAAGCAGAATGACTAGAAATACTTTTATACAAATAAAAAAGTTTTTGGATTCAGTGGAGAACAAATTCATAGCAATAAACGTTGTGCACTGACAACTAAAAAAGAGCTCAACAGTGCATTCATGCATGTCAAATAGTACATGGCATTTAATTAATTTGCATAATAGTGTACTGCATTGACCTATCGACCAATTTGTTATCATCAGACACATTTCTATGGATTTCGATTTCTGGACAAGTATGGCTGCTTTCAAGTTTAATATCAGAAACTCATAGCTCTTTGATTATGTAACTGTTATAATCTTTAATACAAAGCGGTTTCCTGACATTCTTATCTCACTTTCTCCCTCATAGAAATGTCTTTGAGATGAAAACATTTAGGCAGAGGAGTATCTGTTTGTCAAATATGTCTTTCAGTTGTAAGTCCTTTCAGTTCATGCACAGAACAGTCTCTTTGCTGCATTGATTTAAAATAAAGGTTAATGTTGTTACTTTGACCCCTTTCCCACCTATAGACGCATTTTGATGTATATGTAGCAGACGACTCTTGAAAACATTGTGGCAAAAGGAGAAATTGCACAAAACAAGCAATTCCTCCGTTTGCCACAATGTTTTCAACTATTTTCAGTAATTTTACCTTCATTTATACAGATTTTCCCTAGTTTTCCATAGTTTTTACTAAATGTCTTCAAAGTCGTCTGCTGCAGATTTGTTGTATTTTGGAAACTGTTCAAGAATTGTCATCTGCTGTAATTCATGCTAGGTGTGAATATACCTGATTTTAAATCTCTTTTGCTTAACCCTTTCCATCAAATAGATACTTTCAGATGCCTCTGCAGCAGACAGCTTTTTGAAAACATTTATTTCAAAAGAAGAAATTATTTAAAACGAGCAATTTCTCCTTTTGCCACTTATGTTTTCCACTTTTAGTCGTAGGTTATCCATTCAATTATAGAGATTTTCCATTTCTTGACAAAATATGTTCAAAGTCGTCTGCTGCAGAATTGTTGTATGAGGGAAAGGGCTAATTTAATACTGGTATTTTCCAGAAGCTGGCTACAATGATGTGAATGAATACATGTATAGATGCAAAAGGGGACAATTTCTCCAGGATAAAAATCGTTGTATAAAACAGATATTGAAAAAAGCATTATCTTTAAATCACAATCTAATCTAAAGTTTTCTTTTGTACTTTACATGTAGAAAACTCTGCCTTTATTGTCAGCTCCCAATTTCATTTAACCTTCTCCCTGAAACAGACAACTTGTTCACGCCTTATGCAGCAGACAACTTATTGATGGCTTATGCAGCAGACAACTTTTAAAAACATTGTGGAATGGAAAAAGGAGTGCTTTATGAAAAGAAGCAATTTTTTATTTCCAACAAAGTTTACAACTCAGTATCAAAATTAAAATTTCCTATTTTCAGATTTAATTTTTTTTCTTGGATATTTTTAAAGTAGATCTAGACTTTAAAAAAATGTTTTTAGGAAAATGGTAAAAAACCCTCTAAATGCTAACTCCTAACCTTTGTGCAAATTACTCATAGAGGAGAAATTTTTGATCAATTCAATTAGATTATACAGTCTTAGATCTTGCCTCGTTTCCTGATACAATTTTATGTTTTAACTATTTTCTCCAGCTATCTCGGTTTTAATTGTATCAAATACCAAAATAATACAATTACCCCCTTCCTAGACTGATAAAGCCATCTTTTAAACATCTCAACAGATATGGTTTTATTTAAACATAGTGGGAATGAAGTGAAATTGGTTATCATCAGCAAACTTTTCCTTTTCTTATTTGTCAGAAACAAAGTTTCTTAAAGGTGCTGGCCCCAAGATGGTGTTTAACATTTTGAATTGTTGTAACTTCTGCGAATATTACTAATTGTGACAACAAAGTAAGTAATAAGTAGTTCAAAACTATTTTGGAAGCAAATGCTGAAAAACTGTCAATTGAAAGTCATGAAAATGGAGAAAATTGGCTCACTGGGTATGATGTCTACCCAGTAAAAATGAAGCATAAACAATCAATATTTAGATGTTTATTGTACTGGAAAGATAAATTATTACTCTAATTTTATACCAGGATTATGATTCTAATATTTCCAGACAACTTTTGAACAGTTTCAAAACTTTGACTATAATATCTATTTCTGGAGTTCAGCACCTTTAATCTATAGTTACTGTGATGGCCTGATGTTCGAGTCATCACCTTTTTCTCCCAATGACATCTCCTTAACTGCTGTTATGACTTTGAATAAATGTGGTCGGAATGAGAATTTTGGTTACTGCAGCATCAGAAAGAGTGAAAAATGTCTAAAGTTTAGGAATCTAATTGTCCAACTCCATATGCTTATTAAATAAATAAGTCCAACCAGTGGCTATTAAACCCTTTCCCTCATACAACAATTCTGCAGCAGACGACTTTAAACATTTTGTCAAAAAATAGAAAATCTCTATAATTGAACGGATAACCTATGACTAAAAGTGGAAAACATTGTTTTGAGCAATTTCTTCTTTTGTCACTATATTTTCAAAAAGCTGTCTGCTGTAGAGGCGTCAGAAAGTGTCTATATGAGGAAAAGGGATACTTGGTACACCCATCAGAGAACAGGTTATAATTACCATTAGTTCCTGTCTCTGTGAAAAGATAACATGAGTGGACTGCTCCAGGAATTTCCCTAACCTAAGGATGATTAGTACACATGTTCCTTGAACCCCTCTTATCAGTGAACAGTAGAGATCCGATTCAAGATGCACCAGATGCACCGGTTGATTTAGATCTACACTGGTCGGAAATGTTGTTTCTAAATTGTTTTTTGTAGAGCATCTTTCATATGTATGTATTTGTTTAGGATGATGTTTTTCCTGTCAAGAGAAGGTGATGTACAGGGTTCTTAAATACCATTTGTTCATCCGACACAATTCCATGAAGGGCAGACACAAAGATCAATTAGTACATTTGAAGTCCAAATTCTGCTTTCATGAACCTTGTCCTGAAAAGACTTCAATTGACACCTATGCAGCAAACACCTTTAGAAACATTGTTGGAATTACTAAGGTGAAATTAAAATATGAGCTTAGTAAACAATTTCTCCGTTTCCCACAGTATTTTAAATGCAATAGCAAAAGGTTAACCCCAGTTTAATCAGATGTTATATAAGTAGAAATATTATATGGTTGTTGAAAACACTTAGGGAAAATGAGATTTTTTTCAAAAGCAACCATTTCTCATTTTCATACAATATTTTCAAGTCAATATATATTGTCAGGAAATTGCTCCAACATTTCATATGAGATAAAGGATGAATCCCATACTTTTAATTTGTGTGATAATTATGAAAATTGTCTAATTTCAGAACTGAGGACATTGAAATAGAGCAGCATGGGTAATAAATCTTCAAAAAAGAAGCTTCTAAAAGAAGATTTGGATTTCTTAGTACAAAACACAAAATTCTCAAAAAATGAAATAAAGGACTGGTATCGTGGTTTCATGGTAAGTTGACAACATTTCTACACCTCATCTTTTCATACATCCGTTACACAGCTCATCCATTCATACATCCGTTACACAGCTCATCCATTCATACATCCGTTACACTGCTCATCTATTCATACATCCGTTACACAGCTCATCTATTCATACATCCGTTACACAGCTCTTCTATTCATACATCCGTTACACAGCTCATCTATTCATACATCTGTTACACAGCTCATCTATTCATACATCTGTTACACAGCTCATCTATTCATACATCCGTTACACAGCTCATATATTCATACATCTGTTACACAGCTCTTCTATTCATACATCCGTTACACAGCTCATCTATTCATACATCTGTTACACAGCTCATCTATTCATACATCCGTTACACAGCTCTTATATTAATACATCCGTTACACAGCTCATCTATTCATACATCCGTTACACAGCTCATCTATTCATACATCCGTTACGCAGCTTATCTATTCATACATCCGTTACACAGCTCATCACTTCATACATCCGTTACACAGCTCATCTATTCATTATAGTAACATCCGTTACACAGCTCATCTATTAATACATCCGTTACACAGCATATCTATTCATACATTCGTTACACAGCTCATCTATTCATACATCCGTTACACAGCTCTTCTATTCATACATCTGTTACACAGCTCATCTATTCATACATTCGTTACACAGCTCATCTATTCATACATCCGTTACACAGCTCTTCTATTCATACATCCGTTACACAGCTCATCCATTCATACATCCGTTACACAGCTCTTCTAGTCATACATCCGTTACACAGCTCATCTATTCATACATCCGTTACACAGCTCGTCTATTCATACATCCGTTACACAGCTCATCCATTCATACATCTGTTACACAGCTCATCTATTCATACATCCGTTACACAGCTCATCTATTCATACATCTGTTACACAGCTCTTCTAGTCATACATCCGTTACACAGCTCATCTATTCATACATTTGTTACACAGCTCATCTATTCATACATCCGTTACACAGCTCATTCATTCATACATCTGTTACACAGCTCATCTATTCATACATCCGTTATACAGCTCATCTATTCATGCATCTGTTACACAGCTCATCTATTCATACATCCGTTACACAGCTCATTCATTCATACATCTGTTACACAGCTCATCTATTCATACATCCGTTATACAGCTCATCTATTCATGCATCTGTTACACAGCTCTTCTAGTCATACATCCGTTACCCAGCTCATCTATTCATACATCTGTTACACAGCTCTTCTAGTCATACATCCGTTACACAGCTCTTCTATTCATACATCCGTTACACAGCTCATCTATTCATACATCCGTTACACAGCTCTTCTAGTCATACATCCGTTACACAGCTCATCTATTCATACATCCGTTACACAGCTCATCTATTCATACATCCGTTACACAGCTCATCTATTCATACATCCGTTACACAGCTCATCTATTCATACATCTGTTACACAGCTCATCTATTCATACATCCTTTACACAGCTCATCTATTCATACATCCGTTACACAGCTCTTCTAGTCATACATCCGTTACACAGCTCATCTATTCATACATCTGTTACACAGCTCTTCTAGTCATACATCCGTTACACAGCTCATCCATTTATACACCTGTTACACAGCTAATCTATTCATACATCCATCAGGTCAGCTTATCTATTCATACCTCTGTTACACAGGCCAGCTCATCTATTCATACATCTGTTACACCACTCATCTATTCATACATCCGTTACACAGCTCATCCATTCAGATCTGTTACACAGGCCAACTCATCTATTCATACATCCGTTACACAGCTCATCTATTCATATGTCTGTTACACAGGTCATCTATTCATACATCTGTTACAAAGCTCATCCATTCATACATCCATTACACAGCTCATCTATTCATACATCCGTTACACAGCTCATCAATTCATACATCCGTTACACAGCTCATTTATTCATACATCTGTTACACAGGCCATCTATTCATACCTCCGTTACACAGCTCACCAATTCATACATCTGTTACACAGCTCAACTATTCATACGTTTGTTACACAGGCCATCTATTCATACATCCGTTACACAGCTCATCCATTCATACATCCTTTACACAGCTCATCTATTCATACATCCGTTACACAGCTCTTCTATTCATTTGTTCGCTACACAGCTCATCTATTCATACATCTGTTACACAGCTCATCAGTATTCATACGTCTGTCTGTATGTCAGTTACTCAGACAGGCTTTCACCTTTAGTTGACACATCTATTCAGACGTCCGTTATACAGGCTTTACTGTACCAATAGTTAACACATCATTCTTACCAGACTATTGACAGCCTTCAACCATAAAATTTGTCAAAATATTGGAAAGAATATTAGCTTGGCCTGGATTTTGACTATTGAGACCCTTGATCAGAAGCTTGTCTGATTATTTTGATTCAAACATAATAAATTGTAGTATTTACCCTTTCACACATACAAGAAACCTGCAGTATGTGCCTTTGAAAACATCTGTTGACAAACATAGATATAAATATATCTTTATAAATGAACACATTTTATTTATCAGAATGGGAAACTTTTAGGCAAAATTCGAAATTCATCATTATGAAAAATTTATCATTTTGCGACAAATAATGTTTTCAATGGTAAGTAAGGGTTAATATTAGCTTGGAAAAAAGGGAATTCTAATTTGATAATAATTAATTTATTTAGTCTTCTTTTTTTTAAACTGAAAATGTTTCCATTTTTAATGCAACAAAATAATTCCTATTTTAAGTCCAATCTATGGCTTGACATTTATCTTTCTAATACAATATTTTTAAGAGTTATCAGCAGCATGTGCAATAAAAGGGTTTCTTTGACAGGTAAATTGTTCAAACACAGAATTCTGGGTTTTTTCCCCCATAAAATCATTCCTTGCAATTGGATTTCATATCATCCAAAATGGGAATTTACACTGACAAAACACTTTTGTGAGATTCTTTGCTAAAAATAGTTGCAACTATTATGATGACATTTAGGAGACATCAACCTTTTCCCACATACAACAAATATGCAGCAGACAACTTGGAATAAATATTAGCAAGTTATGACAATCTATTTATTATTATTTATATGAATTATATAATTTATATTTTTCTAAAATTCAGTTGAAAACAGTGTGGCAAATGGTGAAATTGCTCATTTTGAGCAATTTCACCGTTTGCCACAATGTTTTCAGAAGTTGTCTGCTGCAAATGCATCAGAAAGCATCTGTAAGTTTCAACTTTAAACTCGCTTTCAAATTTGTATTTCGGATTTTTGAAATTTGATTATGTCATCAATTGTTGTTTTCAAAGCATAATACCCTAAATATACCACGTAAAGTACTGCTGTATCATTTCACATTCACATTTATTTTCTTTATAAATGAAAGAACAATTATTGAATAACAATTAATGATCAAAGTTGAAAACATTGTTGCAAAAGGCCAAATTTCTCATTATGAGCAGCTTCTCCATTTGCCACAATTTTTTAAAAAGTCGTCGTCTGTATCAGGTAAAGGGTTTTAAATAAGAGAGTTCTGTGTCCCAAAAGAGATGATGTGCTGGCAAGCCTGAAACTTACGTAACTGCCATTTGTCATAATGACTGTGTGGCAAATCAATTATAAATTATTTATACAATTGGGACGTGCTTTCCTTCCTTCCTTTTATTGTTGTCCTTTAACACTTTCCCTCATACGACAATTTTGCAGCAGACGACTTTGAACATATTTTGTCAAAAAATGGAAAATCTCTATAATTGAATGGATAACCTATGACTAAAAGTGGAAAACATTGTGGCAAAAGGAGAAATTGTTCGTAGTCTCTGTAGCTGATTGATAGTGCAGCCTTGTGAACGCCACTCTTCCTATGTTTCTGACCGAATCTTTTCAAAACTTGGTCAAGGTCATAACTATAATGGGTAGATGTGCATGAAGCGGCGATTTTCAGGTTCATTGATTTTTGCAAGATTTATGTTCCTTGTAACTTAGTCTCTGTAGCTGATTGATATTGCGGCTTGTGAATGCAACTCTTCCTACGTTTCTGACTGAATCTTTTTCAAAACTTGGTCAATATCATTACTATAATGGGTAGATGTGCATGAAGCGGGGATTTTCCGGTTTAGAGATTTTTGCAATAGTTATGCCTTACGAAACTTGGTCTCTTATTATAGCATATTCACTTGAGAACGCAACTCAAGTTTCCAAACAGGTAGAAGTGCATAAAGCAGGGATTATCCGGTTGAGTGATTTTTGCAAGAGTTATGCTCAGAAGGAAAAAAGGATACATATCGACACTGCCATTTGACCTACTTTCATATCGGAAGCCTCTATAGGGTTCTATCTCTGTTTATATGTATCCTATTTTCTTCCTGACTGAAATAATTTGTTGAATGGGACATTAAGCTCCAACAATCCAATCCAATACTTTGTTTGCTGTTTCTTTTCCATTAAATGATTGTTTTACCATAATGGTAGTTTTGTGATTTTTTTTCATGAAATTACCATTTTTCGGTTCGGCCATTTTGATAGAGATTCCAATGGTAGTTTTGTGATACATGTTAAAAGCAATAATTAAAAGGACCAATCTTGATCTTTATATTTTGTGGCGGCACTGGCACTCTTGTTATAACTATATAAAGCAATATAAATTTCATTTGCTGAACTGTTTCCACTTTTTGTCATGATTATTTAAATGATTATTTAAAAGTTGTCTCCAGCAGATTTGTTGTATGTGGGAAAGGGACAAGAAGGCAGGATGCCAACAGTAAAAACATATACAATATTATCAGAACTTTGAAGAAGCTGCAAGAAATAAAATAATGCAATTGGTATTGCATTATGATAAAACATTGTATACTATCTTAAAATATGATTGAATTATTTGAAATTTTGACATAAAGATTGATAACCTGCAAACCTTTCTGAAAATTAACTTTTAGGAAACATTTATAAATTATAGGACTTTCCGACATATGCCTGCAACAAAAAAGCAGCAGACGACTTTCAAAATAACTAGGTCAAATATGGAAATTTTCTATGATTAAGTTATTCTAATGCTTAAATTTTATATATTGAGATTTTTCCTTTTTTTGCCTACATGATTTTAAAGCTGTCTGTTGCAGATATGTTGTATGTATGAAAGGGATCATATCATCACAGGTATCTGCTACATTGATGACGCATAGTGTTGACTTATTTATGCCTTATTTTATTTTCAGCGAGACTGCCCAGATGGCCTACTATCCAAGCACAAATTTTTAGAAGTGTATTCCACATTTTTTCCGGCAGGAAACCCTGACCAATTTTGTGAACATGTATTTAGGTCGTTTGATAAGGATAATAGTGGTAAAATAGACTTTAAGGAGTTCCTTCTAGCTATAAATATAACATCAGGAGGTAACCCCTCACAGAAACTGAACTGGGCCTTCCACATGTATGATATAGACGGCAATGGGACCATCGAGAAAAACGAAATGGTGGAAATTATCAAAGTAAGTTAATTCAAATAGCTTTAAAGCTGTAAAACTGGCTCAGTGATGTAACAGTTATAGCGTTTTCTTTGTCAGTGGGAGATTCAAGATCTATTATGATTTGGGACATACCGCAGACTAGAAACTGTAGCAGTGGTTTCCATCCATGGTGATTACTGGGTATAGCATTACAACTGATAGGCTAAGGTGTCAGAACTCGGGTATCAGAATAATTGTACCAAAAGTACTAAGGTCTGAGCAAATAGGCGGGCGTTAGTTGAAAAGCTGTAATTTGATTGGAGAATTCAGCCAACAAACTCCTCAACACTTGTACTGTAAGGTAAAGCTTTTAGGACACCTACAGTAATATATCAAAGATACATGTATCTAAAAACAAATAGATATTCAAAGATGTTTAAATTGTTGTTTGAAAACGAGAGATAAGAGAGAATGAGAAAATGAATCGACTGTAAATATTTCTCATTTTTACCAGCAAATATGTGTTCTAACTGTTTCTATAAAAGAACAAGACCTAAAAAAGATTTTTTTAGAAATTTTATCATAATTATATACTTAGATGGATATAGGCCATTGATTATTATTGTGGGAGGGGTAATAAATATCTACAGTATAATGGATTAAACCCACTTTAGACAATCTGACATTTCATATTCTGCTTGAATTCCCACTGATTGCATTTTTGACAAATTTTCTGACAGTTTGTTACAAGTTCGCCTCAGATACAGATATTACAAGCTGACATTTGACTGATGCTCAGACGTATCACCAGTCAAACATTCAATTTCTGGTCACATGACCTGACATAGAGTGTAATGGACCATTTGGTTTGTGTGGCAATTGGACGCCATGCCTGGATCTTAGCAAACAAAATAATGTTCTCTGGTGTACCATTCCCTGACTTGTCATGTTAAAAAACTGGTGACTTTATTTTTTAAACTCTTTCTTCATTTTGCACATGGAATTATTATTAAGATAAACTAAATATGAATACCTTGATCAATTACATTACGATACATTTTAAAATGAAATACATATTTCCAATGTTATGAGTATTTCTTATTCAATTCTTGTATTTGCGATGATATTAAAAATACTTGCCCTTAAAACATTTCCAAACTATTTATAGATATATTGATCACATCACCTGTGTGTAGGTTATCCATTCTTTATTTTTGTGAAGGGTAAGTTTTATGCTAAAAAAAAAATCCATTTTGGATTTTATCCTGCACTGTTACTGTTGCAAATAAACATTCCTGAAGACAGAGACTGTAATATACTAATTCATTAAAGCTTGGCATATGGTCATCTAATTGTGTATGAAGCGTGTCCATTGTGGGTAAATTCAACAACAGTTTCCTAAACTCATGCAGGTTTTGGACACGCTTTTGACATAAACATAAAGGGGCTACATTTCTTTTTATTAGTCATTAATTAAATCTAAAAACATGAGCAATAATTTAGGCTGTGAGAATGTGCATTATGAACAGACTTTTTTCACTGTTCACAGTTGCAACAAGTCTATGTTGCCTAATGCCACTCACTTCTGATGTTTCATGAAAAGAATTGAAGAATTATTTTATCGTTTTGCAGGCCATTTATTCCATGTTAGGAAATGCCTTGACAAACCAGGACACAGATTCACCCGAGGAACGAACACACAAAATATTCGCCAAGATGGACGTGAATAATGATGGTGTCTTAACACGGTCCGAATTTGTTGACGGATGCATGAAGGACCAATTCCTCTATCAGATGTTAACAGCAGACGCAGGAGGTTCCAATCAGGAATAAATACATTTTGATTTTTATAATTGAACAGATAAAGAAAAACTGTCACAAAGCATATTTTATGTGGTTAGACGTACAAACGGATTTAATTTACCCGTCATGTGATAATACTGATTTTTATAGACATGTTGATATTTTTAAAGATCGATATATCTGCAGAAATTTTAAAATGGAGGATTGTTATTGTGGGAAAAGGAGATAAGAAATCATGGTCTTTATGCAAAACAGAAAACTGTTGTATAAAAATCTTGTTTAACCAAAAGTAGTTACATCTGCAGTGATGTTAGGTTTTAAAATATAGGTTTTTAATAAGTGCTAACCTGTTGGTCAGTGATTTATAAACAACATCTATAAATAGATATCATGTGACATACCGGTATATATATATTTACTCTTTACCCACAGTAGATTATTAAAGATTTCTAAGTTGCAGATAGTAACCTTTATGCAAAGGGATTGTAAAAACATTTAGTTTTGAGATATATTTACAATAATTTTGCATGAAGTCATCGACTGTCGTGTTAAAAGTGAGGATTATCAGAGAAACGGTTAAACATTCCCCTGTACAAGTTTGATAGTTAATTGTTATCATGTACTCAAAAGAATTTGTAATAAAATGGGTGTTCAAACCTGTTTAGAGAGGTTGTATCATATTAGCACCCGACGGTTTTCTGCATTGTTTTACATGTGTTTAAAATGTCGGAAAATGTAAACATAAGAGTTCATGGATATGAATACAGTAAAGACCATGATCATTTTCAATTTGTATGATTTTTACGGGGTTTTCAACTTAGTTTGAACTGGTTATTAGACTGGTGATGTCGTTGTTTTGGTGGGCAGGCAAAAACCTTTTGTTAATGCTCAATCACTTTTTCATAGGAAGGTAGCTTTCGATGGAAATAAAGCATGAGATTGTCTTTGTGGTTAGTTACCATCGAAAACCTGGTTTAGTGTCTTGGCTTTTCGATGTTATCCCACATATAGACACTATCTGACGCCAACGCAGCAGAAGACTTGAAAAACATGGTGGCAAAAGAGAAAAAATTACTCATAATGAGCAATTTTCCCTTTTGCTACAATGTTTTCAACTTAATTCAATAATTATAGTTTCTTTTTAAGAGTTTCCATATTTCCGCCAAAGTGTTTTCAGAGTTGTCTGCTGCAGATTTGTTTTTTGTAGAAACGGTTAAGCCTTGACTATTTACCTGATGTGTTTTTATAGCAACTTAATTTGATAACATCTGAGAAAAAAATGCTGCATCTGCCAAATTGAAAGAAATAATTTGGATGAAATTATGGTTGGAAAAGCATATATTAAACATTTTCAGCAGTTTCTAGTTTCCACCACTTAATTTAACTGTTATCTGCTGCAGTCTGGGATCATCAAGTTAGCAATTTGACTGCTGGAACTCATTTTGTGAAGGCTTAACCACCAGTATAGAGCTAGGTAAGCTGGCACATACACACTGTCTGACAATTAAGGCGCTTTACTGTTGGCTGCTCAATTCAACATTTTTATGTAAATAATCATATGGACTCTTCCAAATGCAAAGTTGGTTCAGTTCATTTAAGACAATTCAGCTAAGTGTTAAAGACTGGTACAGATGGGATTGAATTCTAGGTCTTACATTGTTTTTAAATTATATATGTTTTTTTACACTAGATGTTCAGAAAGCAAGGCAATAATGAATGTGCACCTGACTTTTTATATCCAATTGGATTTTATGTCAACCCTTATATATGATGTTATTGTTAAAAAGATGTAGTCTGGATTATTGCATACGCAGATTTTAAATCCTTCGATATTTCAATATACGATGAGGAATCGATGTTTTTTATGTATACGTTGTGTTGAATACTAATAATATTGGTGAGTAAGAGAGCAATGGTATAAGTGTTACATCCATCATGTTACATTAACTATGGGAATTAGAGGTATGGACTTCAAATACATGCAGTTATGTTTGTTGATTCTACTTATTTATCATTTGATTTTAGTACTCCTTTCCCAGAAACATAAATCTGCAGTTTTAAAAACAGCATCGCAAAAAAATGAAAAAAAAAAATGAAAGTATAAAGATTGATTAAAGTTGAAACATAGTGGCAAAAGGAGAACTTGCTCATAATGAGCAATTTCTTTTGTCACAATGTTTTCACAAGTTGTCTGCTGCTATAATGTCAAAAAGCATCCATTTGTGGAGAAGGATTAAAAGTGTATGCAATAATAACAAAAACCTTACATGATTTGCCATAGGATATATGAGCTGATTCTTCTATAGAATGATACCTGTATTGCATTTGTGCCATATCATCATTATGCAAAAGACCGGGTTAATATATCAGCTTCAACCCTATAAATATGACATAAACTGTTTGTCAACCTTTTATCAGTTATTATAGACTTTTCCCAGTTGAAGATTCTTTTTTATATTGACACTAAAAGCAGATTTGAAGTTGAGCTATTCTTAAATAGGAGACTTATATCATCCCTTTCAGCCACCCTCTCACATGTAAATCATCGTTGGGTGTATGAAATGAAACAGAAATGCTTCTAATCTTTACATATAAAGATTTATTTATTTGAAAGTTATTTTAGTTTTCTATAATAATGGTAGTTGAACAACCATGCAATTTTTGTTGCAATTCTAATTTGTCAAAAGTTACATCCAAGTTTGGGGCTCTCATGAAGTAATTGGGCTTAAATTCTTACTTTGCCTGAAATTCCATTAATGACTTTTACCAAGTGTAGGTCATCAATGGCATTTCTGGTGAGAATAACATTACACATATGCATCGACTCACGAGAGTCCTTGGTGTTTATAGTGGCAGTAAGACAACCATTTTGCCTGATGCAACTCCTGTTTAACCCTTTCCCAAACACAACAAATATGCTGCAAACGACTTTGAACACATAGAGGCAAAATATGGAAACTCTCTACAAAAGAAATATCAATTATTGTATAAAGTAGTAATTGCTCATGATGAGCAGAGGTGCAAAGGTGTCGGAAACCATCTGTATGTGGGAAAGGGTTAACGAGGTATTCCAAATAAATCCAGACAATTGATTATTTCACCATTACTCATTCACTTAGTTACATGATCTCTTTCCATCTATGCATTGTTTATGTTGTGTTCCTACTATCATCGATGGTCAGTCATTTTAAAAAGAGCTACAATTACAGGTCAAAAATAAGGGGAAATAGTTTCCATCTTTTCCCTTGAATATTTCACTCATTATCAATCAAAACCAATGCTGTGTGTAGTCAAAAGAATCATATGAAACAATATGTTTGGGTACCCATCACAAAGGGCTAAAGAGTTTAGAACTTGGAGTACTTCCCTTAGCTTCAGCTATGGCTACATCTCTTCCTTTACAATTTGTATCATTCTAGATGCTGAACTCTTTTCATTGGTCAATTTCAATGCTTCTGGCCAATCAGATGCATACACACAAAATCTTACCCTACTTTTGTTGTTTTGGACACTCTTAAATATGAAACAGAGTTCAAAACATTGTTGAAAAAGGAGAAATGCTTATTATCAATAATCTCACTTACCACATTTTTTTTGAAATGTAATGTGTATTAATGTAGGTGGAAGGTAGGTATAATAGTTGGGTACATTATGGCCAATCAGAAAAGCAATTAAACACCCAAAATATGCGGTCCGATTTTAGCCTTTACCCGTTTCTAACATACAACAAATCGGCACCAGATGACTTTGGAAACATATAGGTGAAACTATGGAAATCTATTCAAATAAAAGTATAAAATTTAATATTGGAAAAAATTAAAAACACCGTAGCAAAAGGAGAAATTTCTGATTTTAAGCAAATTCTCTTTTTGCCACAATATTTTCAAATGCCATCTGCTGCAAATGCAGAACACTATGTGAGAAAAGGTTAAAAGCCAATAAATACAATGATGAATGTTTTATATTTGCGGTTATGAAAGGGACTGATAATTAAGTCATGCTACATGTACTTCATTTGGGTACTCCAATCAACTAAATCTGCTGTCATTGCAAAAAACATGGCTTTGATTAACCCTTTCCCTCATACAACAATTCTACAGCAGACAACTTTGAACGTATTTTGTCAAAACATAGGTTATCCAAGGTTATCCATGATTATCCATTATGGATAACCTATGACGAAAAGTGGAAAACATTGTGGCAAAAGGATAAATTGCACGTTTTGTGCAATTTCTCCTTTTGTCACTATGTTTTCAAAAAGCCGTCTGCTGCAGAGGCGTCCGAAAGCGTCTATATGAGGGAAAGGGTTAACAGTGTAGAACCAAACCAGTCTGTGTATTTGCAGTCCAATATTGATCTACACTCTTTGCAAATCACTAAAAAAACCATAGTTGATGTAGATTGATCTAGCACTTCACTTTTCACAATTGTCAACCTGTACATTTTCACATCATAAAGTTAAAAAAACTAACCATATGAAACTCGAGGTAACAAATATCTGGCACGAAGATCCTACTGTCTGAAGTTCATTGGTCTGTATACAAACAGACATTTGAATCAATACAGTAAAATGATACCATTTCTGGAGGTACTTCAGTTATCTTTTGTGGACATTTTAGATCCAGATCATGAATCTCAACCCCGACTCATATGATATTTTCATATTTGTCTGCTTTGAAAAGATTGTAGCAATTGAAAATATGGAAACATAAGTTTCATGTAGAGTTTAACCCTTTCCCTCATATAGATGCCCCTGCAGCAGACGGCTTTTTAAAACATAGTGACAAAAGAAGAAATTGCTCAAAATGAGCAATTTCTCCTTTTGCCACAATGTTTTCCAGTTTTAGTCATAGGTTATCCATTCAATTGAAGAGATTTTCTATTTTTTGATAAAATATGTTCAAAGTCCTTTGCTGCAGAATTGTCGTATGAGGGAAAGGGTTAACCCTTTCCAAAGTCCAACAAATCCACAAAAGATGACATTGAAAACATCTCGGCAAAAATATTGAAAACGAAATGTATAATTATTTGAAAACAATGCAGCGAAAGGAGAAATTGCTTGTGATGAGCAATTTCTTATTTTGACATAAGGTTTTAAAACGTCGTCTGCTACAGAGCCGTCAGAAAGTGTATGTATGTTCGAAAGGTATAGTAGGCAAAGGAATGACATAGAGTATAATTAATGAACAGAGGTGAAAACATTGTGGCAAAAGGTGAAATTGCTCGTTATGAGCAATTTCTTTTTTGTCGCATTTTTAGCTCACCTGAGCTTTGCTCAAGGTGAGTTATTGTGATCGCCTTTTGTCCGGCGTGCGTAAACTTCTTCTCCTCAGTAACCAGTGGGTCAATTGGGATGAAACTTCATAGAAAGCATCCTCACAATGACCTCACCAGATTTCCTTCAAATTTTTGGGATCCATGCAGAATTCTGGTTTCCATGGCAACGAAATGAATAAAACTTCAAAATTCTTCTTCTCCCAAACTGGTTGGCAGATTTTCAAATAATTTTGTAGAAATGTTCCTTGGATGACCCTTTATCAGATTCCTTCAAGCCATGTTGATTGGTCAAAAAACATGGCCACCAGGGGGGCGGGGCTATTTTGCCTTATATGGCTATAGTGAAAACTTAAAAAATCTTCTCCGAAAGTGTCAGGCTGATTTTCAAATAATGTTGTAGAAATGTTCTTTGGATGACCCTCTATCAGATTCCTTCAAGCCATGTTGATTGGTCAAAAAACATGGCCGCCAGGGGGGCGGGGCTATTTTGCCTTATATGGCTATAGTGAAAACTTAAAAAATCTTCTTCTCCGAAAGTGTCAGGCCGATTTTCAAATAATTTTGTAGAAATGTTCCTTAAGTGACCCACTTTCAGATTCCTTCAAGCCATGTTGATTGGTCAAAAAAGATGGCCACCAGTGGACAGGGCTATTTTGCCTTATATGGCTATAGTGAAAACTTAAAAAATCTTCTCCTCCAAAAGTGTCAGGCTGATTTTCAAATAATTTTGTAGAAATGTTCCTAGGGTGATCCTCTATCAGATTCCTTCAAGCCAAGTTGATTGTTTGGAAACTATGGCCGCCAGAGGGCGGGGCTTATCTAGTTTAATTGAAAAAAAAAAGGTGAGCGATCCAGGGCCATCATGCCCTCTTGTTTTAAAAATAGTTGTATGCTGCAGAGATATCAGAATGTATGTATATAATGTAAAACATAAAAGTTAAATAAATATGTTACTAGGTCTGCTTCACCTTAAGTATTTTGTCAAAAGATGCATTTAAGACTGTATTACATGGAAGGCACTGCTGAATCTTACATGTGCGCTAATGAAACCAGACCCAAACTCGCCAGTTGCATGGCAAATATCTAGTAGGAGAAGATTGGAGGAAGTGGAAGTTTGTAATAAATGACAACCAATGTTAAGTCTGACCTTATTGATTCAGTCGTAGATGAGTTTTCAATGTCAAACCACCTATTGCATTGTGTTCAAGCACTACTATTTAAATGTTGTTTGTTGAAGATGTCGTTACTTTGCAATTTGAACTTTTATTTGTTGCAGGAACTTATAGATATTAAGAGTTCATGCTTGCTGCAAATATTTTCACTGTCAATGTTGAATAAGTTTTATTATTATGATTTCATCAGTGTTTGGAAATAGATTTCTGTTGAATATTTTCCCTGAATAAGATGCTTTTTTACATGTAATAGCATTTATTTAAGATTAGATTGAAAATTGGTAGGAGTTTGATACAGGACTATACATTTTGTGTGAGGAAGGAGAACTTGTTTGTTTTGAGAAAATTATATTTGTCACGATGTTTTCAAAGTTGTGTGCTGCCGAATTGTTGTATGTGGGAAATGGTTAACCCTATCCCACATTCAACAATTTATTGCAAACAAACCTTCAACCTTTTGTATAGATGATGCCTTTTAACTCGTGTGTAGCGGAAGACTTTTGAAAACATCTTTGAAACTGAAGAAATTGCTCATAATCAGTTTTTTCTCCTATTTCCACATTGTTTTCAACTTAATTTAGTAATTAAACTTCCATTAATTGAGATGTCAATTATTTTTGCCTAAGTTTTTTTTATCTACTGCAGATATGCTGGAGAGTGTAAATACATCGAAGCCAGAGTATGAAAAATCTCTATAATGGAACTATTGAATAGAGTAGAAAACAGTGTGGCAAAAGGAGGGATGGCTTGTTATGAACAATTTCTTTTTTTTTTCAAAATGTTTTCATATTGTTGTCTGCTGCAAATGTGTCAAAATGTATCTCCAAGTGGTAAAGTGTTAAGATAAATCTGCTGCAGTGGCATCAAGACTAATTCTATAAACATAATACATTTATAATGTTTGTAACACTTTCCCACATGTAGTTGTATTCTCATCATGTTTACAAATGTTCTCTTCTGTAGATGCTTTAAAATGAGTCTGTATGGGTAAAAGGGTTTAAATCCTAAAACCAAATATTTTACACAAAAAAAGGTGAGCAATAAAACAAAAAGTCCGGAAAAAAAAATGGTTTTGCGTTTACATTTAGAAAGAATAAGCATTATCTGCTGTGAATTTAATATGATGTATCAATTACTGTATAATGCAAATTTATCTCCAAATGAGGGCTTATTTTCACAAAAATAATTTCAACTCTATAGCCCTTGAACAAATCTGCATCAGATGACTTTGAAAAAATCGTAGCAATAATATGGAAAATCTCTATAGATGAAGTCATGATTATTGAATAGATTTGAAATAAAAGTGGCAAAAGTTGTTTACTTCAGATGCATCAAAATACATTGGGAAAGGGGTACCGGTAACTACTCCAGACTCCATTTTTTACCTAACATTTCTGAAATCAAATTCAAAGCTCAAGATAGATTGAATTCCATATTGGATAAACTTGATTGTTTAGACAACCAGAACTGATAGTTGAGCTACATCACACAACAAACGCACTTCAAGGGGTTTGAAACGAAGGACTTTTCCTTTGGTCTTTACAGTTTTACTGAGGCTTCGAGTGACTATTCTTCATACACGAACGATTCTGATCAGGCTGCAAGGATGTATGGCTGATCTGGTTCTGCACTGGTCTCCTAGTCTCAAAAACTATAAGAATGAATAGTATAAAAGATCATTTATTGATATTGTGTATCTAGGTAAAACATATTATAATGACAGTTTGGAATAGGATCAAATTAAAACTGTTTTGCATTGAAAATTACAGACTGTTCTGATGTTGTTATTTCTGCAAATTGAACTGTCACTGTACACTATATATTTATATACATATGTATCAGTCTTCTCTGACTATTTAGGGTCTTATCAACTGGTCGATGTAGCATCTTTAACACTTTCCCTCATATAGACGCTTTCTGATGCCTCTGCAGCAGACGGCTATTTGAAAACATAGTGACAAAAGAAGAAATTGCACAAAACGTGCAATTTCTCCTTTTGCCACAATGTTTACCACTTTATATATATTATAGGTTATCCATTCAATTATAGGGATTTTCTCCTATTTGACAAAATATGTTCAAAGTCGTCTGCTGCAGAATTGTCGTTTGAGGGAAACTTTCCCACATATAACACATTTGAAGCAGACAACCTTGAAAACATTTACACAAAATTATGGAAACTGTCTATAAAGGTTTTACTATTGAATTGTTGAAAACTTTGTGACAAATGGTGAAATTGCTCAATGTTTTCAAAAGTTGTCTTCTGCAGTTCGAAAGGGTTAAATTTACATTGGTCATCAATTAGTGGAGCTATATACTTTGAGTTTTATGTTGGACAATATGTTGAGATCCTCTACATAGTCGTACAGTGAACAATCTGATGAGACTGCTCCTCCACAGGTTTTCAGTGGTTGCACAATCAACAGGACCCTAATTAGCCAGTTACTACTTATATATATGTGTGTGTCAATGTAAAACTGACATTTCATGTATTCAACCTGCGACATAAACTGTTGATGAATATGCGCTGGCTTTATTAACCATGCCATTTAATTTAACCAATTTGTTGTAAAATATAGTATGGTACACTACTAATCTTGTACTAAGATGTCTGATATACATTTTTATGGCTTTTTTAAGTTGTATTGCCAATTGTTATAAACAGTGTACTATATATTGCGTATTTTAACCAATTTTTTACTGTAATTAAATGGATTATTATTCTTTGTATAATTGTTTGAGGGCCTGTTTACCATTGCATTTTAATATTGCCAGATTTTATATTTATATTCTGGTTATAATTCAAGTTTATTGGTAAAACTACCTTACAGAAATTGTGTTACTTTGTGAATTTAGAATGAGATCAATGATGGTCTGTGAATACACAGTCCCTAATTTTAATTTTGAGCAATTTCTCCTTTTTATGCCCCCGGAATCACCGATTCGGTGGGCATCCTAGTTTTTGGCCTGTCTGTCTGCACTTTTTTCAAATTTTTTGACCTTGCGACCTTGGCCTAGATGTTGCCATTCTCGAAAAAAACTTTAACCTTGACCACTACTTTTGAACCATAACAGGTAAGGCTACCATATTTCACATGTGTATTCCTTGTGACATGACCTTTCTGTCAGTACCAAACATTTTGACCTTGCGACCTTGACCTTTGACCTAGATGTTGCCATTCTCGAAAAAAACTTTAACCTTGACCACTTCTTTAGAACTATAACAGGTAAGGCTACCATATTTCACATGTGTATTCCTTGTGACATGACCTTTCTGTCAGTACCAACATTTTTGACCTTGCGACCTTGACCTTTGACCTAGATTTTGCCATTCTCGAAAAAAACCTTTAACCTTGACCACTTCTTTTGAACCATAACAGGTAAGGCTACCATATTTCACATGTGTATTCCTTGTGACATGACCTTTCTGTCAGTACCAAATTTTTTGACCTTGCGACCTTGACCTTTGACCTAGATGTTGCCATTTTCGAAAAAAACTTTAACCTTGACCACTACTTTTGAACCATAACAGGTACGGCTACCATATTTCACATGTGTATACCTTGTGACATGACCTTTCTGTCAGTACCAAAATTGTTGACCTTGCGACCTTGACCTAGATGTTGACACTCTCGAAAAAAACTTTAACCTTGACCACTACTTTTGAACCATAACAGGTACGGCTACCATATTTCACATGTGTATACCTTGTGACATGACCTTTCTGTCAGTACCAACATTTTTGACCTTGCAACCTTGACCTTTGACCTAGATGTTGCCATTCGGGGGCATCAGTGTTTCACAAACACATCTTGTTGCCTCATTGTTTGAGGGGACATTTTTCATACTCTAAAATTCTTATTTGACACTTAAACCCTTTTTTGTGGGTACTCACATTTTGTTGTTTCTTTTGAGTAACCATGACATTGTGTCCTATTATTTGAGCAGTTGACATGATTAGACAGGCCCTCTTTTAGAATGTTTGTATCTGCTACAACACTCACTTACCAGGTAACATGTACAATGTTTGTATCTGCTACAACAATCACTTACCAGGTAACATGTACAGTGTTTGTATCTGATACAACAATCACTTACCAGGTAACATGTACAATGTTTGTATCTGATACAACACTCTCTTACCAGGTAAAATGTACAATGTTTGTATCTGATACAACACTCTCTTACCAGGTAACATGTACAATGTTTGTATCTGCTACAACAATCACTTACCAGGTAACATGTACAATGTTTGTATCTGATACAACACTCACTTACCAGGTAACATGTACAATGTTTGTATCTGATACAACACTCTTACCAGGTAACATGTACAATGTTTGTATCTGCTACAACACTCACATACCAGGTAACATGTACACTGTTTGTATCTGCTACAACACTCTCTTACCAGGTAACATGTACAATGTTTGTATCTGCTACAACACTCACATACCAGGTAACATGTACAATGTTTGTATCTGCTACAACACTTACATACCAGGTAACATGTACAATGTTTGTATCTGCTACAACAATCACTTACCAGGTAACATGTACAATGTTTGTATCTGCTACAACACTCACTTACCAGGTAACATGTACACTGTTTGTATCTGCTACAACACTCACATACCAGGTAACATGTACACCTAGCTCTCTCATCTTAGTACCTATGTAGGAAATAAATCAATAAAACTTCATTCCCTTTACCTCTGTTGTTTTTCATATAACCCCACAGATCCAGATGAACCAATATTAAACATTACAAAATCGATATTTGACCAAGAGGTTCATTGTTTACGTTAAAACCAAGAGGTTCACTGTTCATGTTAAGATCCAAGAGGTTCATTGTTTACCTTAAGACCAAGAGGTTCATTGTTCACCTTGTTCACCTTAACCCTTTCCCTCATACGACAATTCTGCAGCAAATATCTATTTTTGTCACTATGCTTTCAAAAAGGCGTCTGCTGCAGAGGCGTCAGAAAGCGTCTATATGAGGGAAAGGGTTAAGACCAAGAGGTTCATTGTTCACGTTAAGATCCAAGAGGTTCATTTTAAGGTTTGTGTCCGGTTGGATCGTTTAAGACCCTTGCATCCTAATAACATTTAAACATATAAATGTATTTAACCTTTGATTAGAAGTTGTATGCCCTACATTCTTCTCTTTGCATGGTTAACCCTTTCCCAGATACAGCAACTCTGCTGAAGACAGTTCGAATACATACCCACATCAGAATGGAATATATCTTTTAAAAACAAAATATTAATGAATAGTTTAACAAAATGTGGCATAAGTGGAAATTGCTAGGTATGAACAATTTCATCTAATGTTTTCAAAAGTTATCTGCTGCAGAGGCATCATAAAATGCCTATATGTGGGAAAGGGTTAAACTGACAGTCTAATTGGAGCTATAAATTGTTGACTGTCAACACTGTATAATTAAGACAATCTCTTAACTATTCCATCTTTAGGTGTGTACTTAATGAATGAGCAAACCTCCTGTAGAAAACACCAGTTTGAACCACCATATATGGAATACCCTCGAAAGAACTGGAAATATCTGATACAGCCACTACTAACTGCCAGATTCAACCAAAAATGTAATTATGTCCTTGAAGGGATGTGAACCAGTTCAAATATTTAATTATACACAATAGGTGAAATTCCTATGCTGATAACCCTTTCCCTCATATAGACTCTTTCTGACGCCTCTGCAGCAGACGGCTTTTTGAAAACATAGTGACAAAAAGAAATGGCTCCGAAAGAGCAATTTCTTCTTTTGCCGCCACAATGTTTTCCACTTTTAGTCATAGGTTATCCATTCAATTATAGAGATTTTCTATTTTTTGACAAAATATGTTTTAAGTCGTCTGCTGCAGAATTGTCGTATGAGGGAAAGGGTTAAACAAGATGGTTTCTACAGAATGTCATTAGTCAGAATGTCATTAGTGACATAAGTTATTGAATGCCCCTTGTAAAATTTTCAGAATTGTTTGCTTTGAAAACATTTTATGAAAGCAAATGATATCTCTAGCAAATTGCAGTATCATTTTGATTATAAGCCATGTCTAGCCTTTTTGTTTTTACAGGGAATTAAATGTAGTCCCACAGGTTTGATGCCAATATGCAACAGGAGAACATGTTACGGTCGGAATTAGATACGAATAACTGAGGACATTCAACAGTATAGCCAAACTTTAATGTAACAAAAATATAAAACTTTTAACGCACGAGAAACAAAAGCATACCCTTAATAATGAAGACATATTTTGATGTATATGATGTATCAAACGACTTCAAAAAGCATAGTTGCAAAAGGAGATATTAGATATTGCTCATGATGAGCATCTATTCTTTTACTCTTATGTTTTCAACACTACTCAATAATAATGATTCCATTTTTAGATACATCCATACTTGTCTAGTTGTTTTCAAAAACACCTCCTGCAGAAATGTGGGAAAGCCTATATACATGTACATTATTAACAAAGACAACAATAATGTATTTGATAAACAAGTGAGATTAAAGTTTTAATATGATATCAACTTCGAAATTAATTAAATACAGCACATAGCTACTATTTGAATCTGTCATAAATACACATTGGTCTATCCACTCTGACTGTGTTCAACAAACAGATTTATTACCAGTCCATTTTCTCTGTTCACATTGATCTTAAACCAACTACATGTACATTACATTGTTAGTAAGTTGGAACAATCAATTATCAATCAAACAGATCAATTATCTTGACGTCAAACCAGCAGTTTCAGCAGTTGAATTTAGACCCTTTCACACATAGAACAAATCCTAGCAGAATACATTTAGTCAAAAATACATGTATCTATAAATAAAAGTATTATCAACGATTCTGAATAGATTGAAAACACTGTGGCAAAAGCAGAAATATTATTAATTAAACAATGTCTTTTTTTTGCCACAATGTTTTCAAAAGTCGTCTGCTATATATGTACAAATGCGTCTGCAGGTGGGAAAGGGTTAAAGCTCTGATGCCAGATGACAGCGTATCTTTTTAGCTTATGGCTTGGCCAAAATTTGTAGAGGGTCACCTAAGGAACCTTTCTTTTACAGTATATTGAAATCAGATCAGCACTTTCAGAAACAAAAAGGTTTTGTTTATATCCTTTTTTTAGTGCCACCAAATGACTTGAGCAATTTGTGTACAGGTTTATGTAAGTAATACAAGGACATGTTATCTTGAAAGAAGACAAGCATTTTCAGAGAAGAATGTTTTGTCAGTTAACTCCTTTTATAATGCTTATCAATACAGCTTAATTTATTTTTGTTGAGGGTCACTTAAGGAAAGATTCTGCTTAGAAATTACAAGCAGATTCAAATGAGAAGCATTTCAATTTATTGTCATTTTGAAATTTTCCTAGTATTTTAAGAGGAAATGTATTTTAAAGAAAAATTTGATGACAACTGACACAAGATCATCACAGTAGCTAAGTTTGAACACTTTGTGAAGAATAAACAATTTCTCCTTTTGCCACAATATTTTTACAAGTTTTCTGTTTCAGAAGAATCAAAATCAGTTTGCATGAGAGAAAAAGTTTAATTTAAAATCTTCAAAACGTAATTCCAACAATTTTTACAATTGATTAAAGATAAATATTAAAGTTCAACAAACATAATGTTTACATTATCACAATATGAACAAGTTCTGCTATATGAAACATTTTCAAACAACAGTCAACTGTTTCTTTAACAATCAGATATTTACTGAATAACAGTCTGAACATACAACACCAACCTGAACAACAACAACAAATGGATCATGTCATGTGATTTGAGATCCTGTTGCCTGTTCAATTAGTGACAACTCAGTCTCATCTAAGCCTTCACTGTCTGACTTCAACGTAATATTTAATATACACATGTTTTGTTTGCCTGTCAAGAATATGATTTGGATAAAGTTGAAAACATTTAGAAACGGGATAAAATTAGTTTTCATTTCAAAATTTCCTGTTTCCACAATGTTGTTAAAATATTGCTGCTGCCGAGGTGTCTTTAATTTGTATCATGCAAGTAGGTTACCCAGCCCTTTCCCCGGACACAAATAGGTTACTCAGCCCTTTCCCCGGACACAAGTAGGTAACTCAGCTCTTTCCCCGGACACAAGTAGGTAACTCAGCCCTTTCCCCAGACACAAATAGGTTACTCAGCCCTTTCCCCGGACACAAGAAGGTAACTCAGCCCTTTCCCCGGACACAAGAAGGTAACACAGCCCTTTCCCCGGACACAAGAAGGTAACACAGCCCTTTCCCCGGACACAAGTAGGTTACTCAGCCCTTTCCCCGGACACAAGTAGGTAACTCAGCCCTTTCCCCGGACATCCCGGACACAAGAAGGTAACACAGCCCTTTCCACGGACACAAGTAGGTTACTCAGCCCTTTCCCCGGACACAAGTAGGTAACTCAGCCCTTTCCCCGGACACAAGTAGGTAACTCGGCCCTTTCCCCGGACACAAGTAAGTAACTCAGCCCTTTCCCCGGACACAAGTAGGTAACTCAGCCCTTTCCCCGGACACAAGTAGGTAACTCAGCCCTTTCCCCGGACACAAATAGGTAACTCGGCTCTTTCCCCGGACACAAGTAGGTAACTCAGCCCTTTCCCCGGACACAAGTAGGTAACTCAGCCCTTTCCCCGGACACAAGTAAGTAACTCAGCCCTTTCCCCGGACACAAGAAGGTAACACAGCCCTTTCCCCGGACACAAGTAGGTAACACAGCCCTTTCCCTGGACACAAGAAGGTAACACAGCCCTTTCCCCGGACACATTTGCAGCAAACAATTTTTGGAAACATTGTTGCAAAAGCAAAAATTGCTCATTATGAGCAAATTCTCGTTTTGCCAGAATGTTTTAAATTGTATAAGATAATTGTTCTTTCATTTATATAAGAGTTTCCATACTTTGACTGAATGTCTTCAAAGTTGTCTGCTGCAGATTTGTTGCATGTTGGAAAGGATAACTAAGCAGGAACATGCCAATACTCTGTAACTTTTCCCAACATATGACAAAAGCTACACAACTTTGAAAAGACCTACACAAAATTACGGAAAATCTCTATATATTTAATGAAAGTATATTAACTGAACTGAACAGAATTGAAAGCTTTTGGCAGAAGTAGAAATTTCATGTCTACTGCAGACATGTCAAAAACAGTTAAAAGGGATAAATCCTGAAGATCTTAAATTGCTCTAACTTAGGAGACAATATTCACATAAACGATAATCATTTGCTATTTGCCCTTTTCAATCAGAAAAAGTAAGGTAATGCAGATGACTTTTGAAAACATTGCAATAAAAGAGGAAATTGCTCAAAACAAGCAATTTCACCTTTTATTGCAATATTTTCAACTCTTAATCAATATAAATATTTCAGTTGTCTAGATTGGTGAAATTGTTTGTCTGATGATTGTAAAGCAGACAACATATGAAAAATCATGTGAAGTACAGTTAAGAACATCATGAAATTGACAATCTGAGCGGAACGTGATTGGATCGTGAGCATGATTGGAATGAAGTTGGAACGCTTTTTTGAGCGGAACGGAATTTTGCGCTCTGAAAGAAACAATCATAATGATTGCAAAAATCCAATCATTTGCTCATTGAACAGTTGCAACAACTATCCGATAATTATTTTACGAAACTATTTTATTAAAAGTCATATTTGTATACTAAACTTTTGTTTTATAAGACACTCAAGTATCCGATTGAATTAGAATGTAACAAATATTATTAATATGATCATTTTCGTAATACAATTGCTACTAACGATTGTGCTGAAAATACTCAAGATCATTTGTTGATATTTAGGGTTAAGTAAAAAAAAATATAAACGAAACTAAATTAATTTAAGCCAATCAAATCGTTGAACGAATTTTGATCGAAAAAAAGCGTTCCGAGTGAGCGTAAAAAAGCGCTCAATCTGAACGGAACGGATAAAAGCAATCACAATGTTATGAATGAGTGAACGCTTTGAGAGCGGATTGGAACGTGAGCTAAGCGGAACGCAACAGAACGGAGCGGAGCGTGAACGGTAAATTTGTCAATTTCAAGATGTTCTTAACTGTAATGGGTTAATAAATAAATGTACATGTATATGGGATTGGTATTTTATACACAGAGGTCTAACCCTTTCCCACATACAAACACTTTTCAATGCATTTGCAGCAGACGACTTTTGTAAACATGGTGGCAAAAGGTGAAATTGCTCATAATGAGTCATTTCTCCTTTTTCCACAATGTTTTCAATTTTATTCAATAATTGTTCTTTGATTTATAGACAGTTTCCATATTTTTGACAAGATGTTTTCTAAGCCGTCTGCTGCAGATTTGTTGTATGTGGGAAAGGGTTTTAAAAGTATTATGCATTATTTTAAATTTTTGAAACAAATTGCATTAATAATAACAAATTATATCAACACTGAATAATACAACAACATCTTACTAAGCTAAAAATTATGCATTTCATAGATATATAGAGGATATTTGTTTGTTTTGAGTGGATATGAAATATATATCTCATCGAGAAGTGATACAATTGAATATTTTCACGAGTGCGTAGCGCGAGTGAAAATGTTCACTTCAAGTTGAAATATATTACATATCCACTCAAAACAAACAAATTTTCTTTTTATTTTATGATAAGTGATGATGAAATAATGGAACTATCTGGTGTCTTCGAACCTGTTCACACGCAGATGAATCTGTGTGAATGTATTTGTTTACTACACAATGTCAGACAACTCAAGTCCGATTTGTTAAATTTACGGAATACGGAATTATTCATGGGTATAAATAAGATAATGTTTGTATCACATGACAATGCTTGTATCCGATCTAATAATATAGCCATTACGTTTCTTTATATATATAACGTGTGTAGTATAACATGACCGGAAACTAGGAAAATGACGTCATACCTATATCACTCACAGTGTGGGTGATATGGATTATATCTCACTGATAGAACTCGGCATCTCATCGTTTTGCATTAAATAAAATGAAATTATAAAACAATGATATGTAAATAGAAATTAAACAAGTCAAAAGTTTGTGCATCAAATAGAGCAACTTTTTTAACATTTCAAAGTCATATTGAGTCACAATTTTTTCATTGTGGAGAGTTTACAATTTTTCAACCATTTCTACATACAACACATCTGCAGCTGACGACTTCAAAAAGATAAAAATATATCAAAAAGTACATGTATAATTATTAAATAAAGTTGAAAACATTGTGACAAAAGGAGAACTTACTCATTAAGAGCAAGATTTCTTTTTGCCATGATGTTTACAAAGAAATTGTGCTACAGATCTGTTGTATGTAGAAAAGGATTACTGTAAACAAAATGATTAACTAAAGTTGAAAACATTTTGGCAAAAGGAGAAATTACTCATGAGCAATATCTCCTTTTGCCATATTATTCAACCAACTGCAGCTTCCACGAAACATCTGATAATTTGATAAATATTTTATGAGTTTATCAAAGATTGCTTCAAATCATTTACAATGCAAAATTTATGTGTATCCGAGGTCTGCTAACTCAGAAACTGTCAGCCCTTCCCCACATACAGACCCTTTGCGACACATCTGCTGCAGTCAGAAGACTTTTAAAAGCATTGTGGCAAAAGGAGAAATTACATTATAATGAACAATTTTTCCTTTTGTCACAATATTTTCAACTTTAATGTTATCCAATAATTTTTTTACATTTATAGAGATATTTCATATTTTTGACTTGACATTTTCAAAGTTGACTGCTGCAGATTTGTTGTATGTGGGAAAGGGGTTAAAATCTATATCTATCCTCTCCCACATGCAAACTACAAAAACATTGTGGCAAAGGAGAGATTGCTCATAATGAAGTTGCCTGCTGAGATTCGTCTTTGGGAAAGGGGGATTAACCCTTTCTTAATACAACAATTCTGCAGCAGACGACTTTGTACATATTAAGTCAAACAATTGAATGGAAAAAAGTGGAAAACATTGTGGCAAAAGGAGAAATTGCTCGTTTTGAGCAATTTCTTCTTTTGTCACTATGTTTTCAAAAATCTGTCTGCTGCAGAGGCGTCATAAAGCATCTATATGAAGAAAAGGGTTTAAGCCAATCTAGATGATAACTAAACGCTTTCCATAACATCCACATATAATTCTCTAAACAAACGCTCAGAGTATCCACTGTATGCCAGTTCAACAAGGCATGGTATGGCATGTGTATAGTATGAAATTAACAAGAGTGCTCACAGGACAACAAAGTTTAACCCTTTCCCACAATACAGACACATGTCTTTGCCACAATGTTTTCAACGTTTTCGGTTATCATGCCTGAATGTATCGAGACTTTTCATACGCTTGCCTATATGTGTTCAATGTCGTCTGCTGCAGATTTGATGTTTGTGGGAAAATGGTTAACTCGAATAACAAACATTTTTCAGTGCATTCACCGGTTCTTACTGGGTTAGAACCTTAACTCTTCATAGACACAGTCCCCTTAAACTTAACTCTCCATGGACACAGTCCCCGTAAACTTAACTCTTCATGGACACAGTCCCCTTAAACTTAACTCTTCATGGACACAGTCCCCTTAAACTTAACTCTTCATGGACACAGTCCCCGTAAACTTAACTCTCCATGGACACAGTCCCCTTAAACTTAACTCTCCATGGACACAGTCCCCTTAAACTTAACTCTTCATGGACACAGTCCCCTTAAACTTAACTCTTCATGGACACAGTCCCCTTAAACTTAACTCTTCATGGACACAGTCCCCTTAAATTTAACTCTTCATGGACACAGTCCCCTTAAACTTAACTCTCCATGGACACAGTCCCTGTAAACTTAACTCTTCATGGACACAGTCCCTTAAGCTTAACTCTCCATGGACACAGTCCCTCATGGACACAGTCCCCCTTAAACTTAACTCTCCATGGACACAGTCCCCTTAAACTTAACTCTCCATGGACACAGTCCCCTTAAACTTAACTCTTCATGGACACAGTCCCCGTAAACTTAACTCTCCATGGACACAGTCCCCTTAAACTTAACTCTTCATGGACACAGTCCCCTTAAACTTAACTCTCCATGGACACAGTCCCCGTAAACTTAACTCTCCATGGACACAGTCCCCTTAAACTTAACTCTTCATGGACACAGTCCCCGTAAACTTAACTCTTCATGGACACAGTCCCCTTAAACTTAACTCTTCATGGACACAGTCCCCTTAACTCTTCATGGACACAGTCCCCCTTAAACTTAACTCTCCATGGACACAGTCCCCTTAAACTTAACTCTTCATGGACACAGTCCCCTTAAATTTAACTCTTCATGGACACAGTCCCCTTAAACTTAACTCTCCATGGACACAGTCCCCTTAAACTTAACTCTTCATGGACACAGTCCCCTTAAATTTAACTCTCCATGGACACAGTCCCCGTAAACTTAACTCTCCATGAACAGTCCCCTTAAACTTAACTCTCCATGGACACAGTCCCTGTAAACTTAACTCTTCATGGACACAGTCCCCTTAAACTTAACTCTCCATGGACACAGTCCCCTTAAACTTAACTCTCCATGGACACAGTCTCCTTAACTCTTCATGGACACAGTCCCCTTAAACTTAACTCTTCATGGACACAGTCCCCTTAAACTTAACTCTTCATGGACACAGTCCCTGTAAACTTAACTCTTAATGGACACAGTCCCTTAAGCTTAACTCTCCATGGACACAGTCCCCTTAAACTTAACTCTTCATGGACACAGTCCCCTTAAACTTAACTCTTCATGGACACAGTCCCCTTAAACTTAACTCTCCATGGACACAGTCCCTGTAAACTTAACTCTTCATGGACACAGTCCCTGATGCCTCTGCAGCAAATGTCTTTTTGAAAACATAGTGACAAAAGAAGAAATTGCTCAAAACAGTCCACTCTGAATATCTGAATATATGTAGCGAAAATGTACAAAATCTCCATAAATGACAGTATAACAAACCATTGAAAAATCATTGTTGTAAATGGAGAAATTGCTAATCATGACCAATTTCTTCGATTGCAACATTGCTCTCAAAAGTCTTAACTGCAAATGGATGCATTACAATGTGTCTTATAATGATTGGAAAAGTGTTAAAATTCTCAGCAAAAAGCACATTTGTGCTTAAATTGTCTTTGATATATATTTGAGATCTGCTGGAATATGTTTGTTAATTCTTTACATGAAACAGTTGATTTATGATGCCCCTTTGACATTTTGCTCAAAACAAGCAATATCTCCTTTTTAAATCTTTCCAATTTTAAAGTAAAAACAATTTCTTCAATTTTCAAGGAATTACCTTGTTTTATTTCAGACTCTAAAACGACTGAGGCAAAAATCACTATAAATAACATTTGCTACATAATGATAACGTATTATTATTCAAATCAAGATCAACCTTGGCATCGGCATAGATTGTTCCAGTTGTAAGAAGGTCACAAGATTTTTCAATTATTTCCCACATACAACAAATAAAAAAGATAGTTTAATTGTTGAAAAGAGTTGAACATATTGTATCAAAAGGCTTCTACATGTGGGAAAGGGTTAAGCATTTGGATAATTATCTACATTTATCATAAATATGCAAATGCTGTCTTTCCTAAGGCATTATAAATCAACTTAGAGCATTAACCCTTTTCCTCATATAGAACTTTTCTGACGCCTCCGCAGCAGACAGCTTTTTGAAAAACATAGAGACAAAAAAACGAGCAATTTCTCCTTTTGACACAATGTTTTTCCCTTCAAGTCATAGGTTATCCATTCAATTATAGAGATTTTCCTTTTTTTAACAAAATATGTTCAAAGTCGTCTGCTGCAGAAATGTTGTATGAGGAAAAGGGTTAAGTAGTGACTGACAAAACTATATTAATCATATTAAAACAAAACAATAAATAAGATGGAGAAAGAACATTTGATGGTCAGGGAATGAAGTATAATCTAACCGTTTCCCATACAGATACATTTTGACGCACACATATGTATGAGTTTGGAAACTGATGTGGTGAGAGGAGAAAATACTCTCATCATTATGATGAGCAAGTTATCCTTTTACCACACTGTTTTCAACTATTCAATAAATATAACCTTTTTTTTTAATAGAGGAGATTCAATATAGGTGACCCAAGGGCAGGGCCAATTTTGACAACAGGGGCATAATTTGAACAATCTTTGTATGCTTTCAAGTTGGCTGCTACCGATGAATTGTATGTGGGAAAGGACAATACATCGCTTATACATTCAAATGTGAAACAATGTGACAAACTCTGCTGGTGTGATAGCTTTACTCTTTGGTGGTAGGTCACGCGGACATGGATGGCCGATGGACTGAAATGATAGCATAATAAAAATGTAGTAAAGTCCATTATCCTTTTCCCACATGCAGACGCATATTAATGCATCTGCAGCAGACATATTTTGGAAAAAAAGAGTTGCGAAAGGAATAATGGCTCAAAATAAGCAATTTATCCTTTTGTCACAATGTTTTCAGCTATGCAATCATTATTTTATCATAAAATAATATATAAGGAAACTCAGTTTGGTCTGCAGCAAGAATTATCACTGTTTCACAGCTCTAGGTACTCAAAAAATTAAGTCCATGAGACGATTCTTTTAAGTACCTACAACATAGGGTTATGTTGAGTGATAAGAGAGATATTGTGGGTAGAAGACCAGTTTACTTCCCCATTTTCTAGTCCTCTGCTATGAACTTTCTTCTATTTACCAGAGACATTCCTGTATCTACTGAATATTTTGTTCCTAAATCTGCAAAAATTATTTCCAGTGTAAGGTAAATTCTTATCCATTTTTATTTGTTTGGAACAAACAAATTTAGAGAGCTAAAATTCTGAAGCCATACGTCTTATGGAAAATTCCCTAAATTTCATACGCGTGAAAGTAGTACTCAATACTTGCTCTTACTTTTCAACTGTATCACGATATTTGAAATAATCATATATTTATATCGTCTTTGTTTTCTTATGTGGTTCTTATATTCAAAGAGAATTTGGAAATAAAATGAAACATTGTATTTTAAAATATGAACTAGGATTGATTTATAAATCTCAATGAGTGAACTTCTACAGGGAGAACTATTTCCGATTTAAGCTCCAGATACGGTATTTGAATTTTCAATCACGCATTGAAAATGTAGATAAAAACAGAATTGAAAATATTTTCTTTGTGCCTTGTCGGCCATATAAATATAGTATAAAGAATTAAAAAAGCAAATATGTGCGTCATAAAATGCATTTAAAATGAGAATAACACATTTGCAGAGAAATCGTGATCGTCGAATTCTATTTATAAATACAACGGTATGGGGGGAGGGTCTAAAGTGCGGACGCGATCTGCGGACAAATACATTATAGAGGGAAAATGCGGACAAATGCAATATAGAGGGAAAATGCCGCAAATCTGCGGACGCTATGATTTGTTGTAAAAAATGTTTAAATAAAGATGGGCAAATGTGTATAATTTGTTTCATATGATCATATCCGGGGTTTTCTTTGTAAATATATAATGTGTTTGATTGCTTTTATCAGTGATATAGAATTAAACCAAAAATCGAGATCATGCTGAAATGGAATCTCTTTGTAAAGTGTTTTAACGACTTTCCTCTTTATATCATATCTATAGATATCAATAACGAGAATTGATGAATTGATTTTCCGACAAGTAAATGTCTTTTGACGCATCTGCAGCGGACGAAATTTGAAAACATTGCAAGAATAGAATAGGTTGCTAGTAACTACCGTATATACTCAGTTATAAGTCGCCCTCGACTATAAGACGCACCCCCTACTTTGAGGTCTAAAATCTAGGATTTTATGCTGTTCTCTCTAATAAGACGCAGTCAGATTTCTGAGTTTTTTCAACCCCCCTCCCCCCGAAAAAATAAAATTTCGAAAAAGATTCATGTCAAACAAATACGATAAATACTTCAATAAAACATGATTCTCGATCTAAAACTGGATAATGATACATGAAGATAATAATGCACAAACCTGATTTTATAAATCCAAATAAGCCAAACTAACTAGTCCAAATTTCTTAATATTTGTTTCAATATATAAAAATAAAAGCGCGAAACATGAATAAAGGGTTTTGTTGATGTCGGTGTCTCTTACCATGCATTCAACCCTTAAGCCCCATTTGTCCGATTTCACACATGAAAATTAATCCTTTCAATGTTTTCAAAAAATAATGAGTTAAAAGTAAAACAAACACAGGAGTTTGATAGCATTAATACAATTATGCGTATGATGCATGATTTAAATAGGACAATACATGTTTCTCCTTTTCTGACAATATTTTCAAAAGCTGTCTGCTGCAAATGCGTCAAAAGTTATTGCATTGACGAAGTTTATCAAAAGTGTGTGTAATTCACAGATAGGTGAAGACAAGGGTTTTAAAGGTCTGTGGAAAGAAGGCTGGACTCTATGGTTATATGCAAACGGTTGTAATTTCTGCAGGAACATGCTGTAGTTACAACAGATTTGCATTAACCCTATAAATGTTTGTCGCGTGAAAAACACAGGGCTCAATAAATGACGTCACTAATTTACCAGCTGATTCAGCCGCCACAAATGAAAAACACCCATATATATAAATTAATGATAAATTTACGATCCTATTAGCTTGGTTATACTTGTGAATAAACTGCACATACTCTTGTTTATGACGTAGCTCATTTGTCGGGGGGGGGGGGGGGGGGAATGGTTTGCGGAAATAAAGATTTCACTCTTACCAATTTTAACATGCATTTATACACATCTGCAGCAGACTTCTTTTGATAGCGCTCCGAGGAGAAATTACTACATTTTCTTTAAATTGGACAAATTAACTTTGAATTGAAAAGGATTTAAAAGGGCATGGTATTTATTTTTCCTTTGTTTAACAGCTTTGAAACTAGATAAAAAAAATGTAAGGAAAGGATGCATCGCTGATAAAAAGCAATATCTCTTTTTCTCACAACGTTTTCCAACACTGTCTGCTACATCTGCATTTAAAATTACAAATATGTGGTAGTGACTACTGTCTACACAATTTACAATGAGGTACCTCCAACTCGATGGTTATATGCAAACGGTTATAATTTCTCCTGGAATAGGCTGTAGTTACAACCGACTTGCATTAGCCCTAAAACTGTTTGTCGCGTGTTAAATAGCCGTAGGAGAGATTAGCATTTTAGACAATTATTTAATCTCGACTTCGGCGCCGCAATTTATATTTTCACAAAAATCAAAATGGCTTCCGATCATGAATAAATCTAAACAATAAAGACAAAAGAGTGTAAATTCATAATTATATTTTTTCTTCTGTTCGGTTTCTAAACAAATCAATTCAATATGTTATTATTATTTCAATCAAACTTGAATTATTCTGTTAAATCGGCTCTTTATATAAATGACAGCTTTTGAAGATAGGTAGCTCGGTGGGTATTTTTTTTTCTGAAATTTTGCTTGACCCGCTTATAAGTCGCTCCCCCAACTTTACTTTCGATTTTGAAGGTAAAAAAATGCGTCTTATAACCGAGTATATACGGTAGCCATAGATTTTGCTTCAATTATATCCTCTCCTTTACAATTGATTGAAGGGTCATGGGTTCTAGTTATTGTTTGGCCTCTTCATTTTCTACTTTGTAACTTTCAACAGTTTTCCATGTGCCATACTACGAGGCAAATGATCCATGTAACATTCTATTCTGTAGGGTACTTGGAAGGGGCAGAACAATTTAAATAACAAATAAACAATAAGTATATATATATATACAACACTTTTAATCTTAATTTGTTTCTAGTAATTATATATATATACAACAATAATACTAATCTATAAAAATAAGTTAAATGTTTTTTTCTTGCTGTGTAAACAGTAAAAAGCAACATATATTGAAAACATTGTGGGAAAAGGAGAATTTGCTTATTTAAGCAATTTCTTAATTCCCATAACCTTTCTTTACCGTTGTATAAACCAAATTTGTATTTGAAGGCTGTTATAAGTAAAAAACTTAAATGTTGTCAATTTAATCACATATCTTATCATTATAATAACCAAATAATTAACAAAAGTTACAATTAAAGTCCGCATCTGTTGTCGAAATATCCACAGGTGCATTAATTTGTGCATTATCATATTGTACCATGTCGGTATCGACACATCCCGGCAAGTTACAAATACATAAATGTATATGATAGGTTTATTGGGAAAAGGGGTTACATTTATAATTTGTTTGGAATGACACTCGTACACAATGGTAATTAACAGTGTATGGTCAAGCATCCTTAATTGATTTGGCAAGCTTAAACACCCTTTAAAGGAAACAGCGGCCAGCTTAGGTGTATACTGTAGAGTAAAATGGGGACGGCACAGGTATTGGTTTTCTCTGGAGCATTTAATCCTTTTATAATGCAAATGAATTCAAAAGCCTCTGAAGTCTGAAGCATGTTTCTTTTAAAGTGCTCATATAAATATTAGTACTGCCTTTTTTCACAATATTTTCTACATGATTTCAATTACTCTTTCATTTGGATAGATGTTTCTTTTTTAGCTCACCTGAGCACGAAGTGCTGAAAGTTAGTTATTGTGATCTCCTTTTGTCCGGCGTCTGTCGTCTCCTCAGTAACGAGTGGGTCAATTGGGATGAAACTTCACAGAAAGCATCCTCTCATTGACCTCACTAGAATTCCTTCAAATGTTTGTGATTCATGCAGAATTATGGTTTCCATGGCAACGAAAATAAAATAACTTTAAAATTCTTCTTCTACCAAACTGGTTGGCAGAATTTCAAATTATTTTAAAGAAGCGTTCCTTGGCCGCCAGGGAGCGGGGCTTTTTTGCCTTATATGGCTATAGTGTAAACTCAAAAAAATCTTCTCCTCCAAAAGTGTCAGGCCGATTTTCAAATAATTTTGTAGAAATGTTCCTAGGATGACCCTCTATCAGATTCCTTCCAGCCAAGTTGATTGGTCGAAAAACATGGCCGCCAAGAAAAATCTTCTCCTCCAAAAGTGTTTGGCTAATTTTCAATTCTTTTTGTAGAAATGTTCATTGGGAGATCATCTATCAGATTCCTCCAAGCCATGTTGATTGGTCGAAAAACATGGCCGCCAGGGGTCAGGGCTATTTGCCCTTATATGGCTATAGTGAAAACTTGAAAAATCTCTTGTTAAGCAGGAACCTTTTGAGTAAGATTTTAGAAAACCCTTGGTCAATTGTGATTTTTTTTGTAACAAAAATTGGTAAATACTATAATGAGTGAGTCGGGGCCATAATGGTTATCCATTTGTTTTACATGTCTTTTGAAACTTGGAAATTAAATATAATATTCACATGTATGTCTCATGATTTATTTTTATAGACAACTAAAATGGCATTTAATTTTAACGGATGCGTCATTTATGCTTTTACCCGAAGTTGTAATATTTATAAACAATGCATAGTTTATAAATCACACATCTATGCAAAGGCAAATGTTTGAACAGTTTTATGTACCCAAACAAATTCAGTGTCTTCAGCGCTTTGATTTTAAAATAGTGTTTCCTGCCCATTATCAACATGAATTATTATTACACCTATTCATTTCACATAATTTAGGTTGTAAATACAAAAACAACAAGAGCTGCCTGAGTTTCGTCCTCTCAACATTTTCGTCCTTGCCAATAAAACAAAACTATTTTAGGTGGTACAGAAATCATAACCAAGTACCATATTATGTATAAGTTAAATACTTTATAAGTCGAAAGAGGGTCATAATTCTTACAAAAACCTTCACTGAATTATGTACTCTTGGCTGTTAGTGGAGGTAATGATGGTAAATACATATTGTAAGTGTTTAAGCTATATCTCTTATGATTTTGATTTTGTTTAAATTTGGTATGAATAACTTAACCAAAATTCTAAATAAAAAACGGCCATTATTCTTTAAAAAAATGACACAGTTATGTTCTCTTGTCTGTTGATGGATGTAATGATGTTTAGTAAGTATTGTAAGCGTATAATCTATATCTCTAATGGTTTAAGAAAAACTTAACCAAAATTATAAGTCAAAAAAGGGCCATAATTCTTACATAAACATTGACAAGAGTTATGTACTCTTGTCTGTTGATGGAGGCAATGATGGTGAACAAGTGTTGTAGGTTTCAAAGCAATATCTCTTTTTTCTTTGGAAAAAAGTGGGGTGATACTAAAAACTTAACCAAAATTCTATGTCGAAAAAGGGCCATAATTATTACATAAACATTGACAGAGTTATGTACTCTTGTCTGTTGATGGAGGTAATGGTGGTGAATAGATGTTGTAAGTTTTGAAGCAATATCTGTAATGGTTTTGACAAAAAGTGAATTGGTACAAAAAACATAACCAAGGTGTGACACCGACGCCGAGGCGAGAAGTATAACTAGCCTTTTCTTTGAAAAGTGGAGCTAAAAATACAATTAAATAAAACAACAACCATCAATGATAGACCCTTTTCCTTCATACATTATTCTCTGCAGCAGATGACTTTGAAAGCATCTAGTCAAAAATATGGGATGTCTCAACTCTAAAAATGAATGGAGTTGAAAACATTTTGGCAAAAGAAGAAATTTCTCATCAAGAGTCTCGTCTTCTGAAGAGACGTCAGAAAGTGTATATATCTAGGAAAAAGTTAACCTGTACCGACACCAAATCCCTAAGGTTGAATCTGGTGTTCATAGGATTCAAACCAAACACTTTTGGGTCAAGGGATTTGTACTCTTGGTCACTATCTTCTATAAGGAGTTGTTAACTTGTCTTCTATATTAACTGTTGATGTTGATGAATAAACAGATACCTGGATAAGAAGTCGTTAATTTGTCTCATGACAAGCAATTCCTACTTTTGCCACAATGTGTTTTCATTTAAAGAGAGTTTCTATATTCTGCTAAGTTGTCTGCTGCAGATTTTTTGTATGTGGGAAAGAGCTCTGAAAGATGTACTAACCTGCCAGAAGAAACGAGTACAGTTACAGCAGATGGCCAACATGTCCGCATAAAGCTCCTTCTTACCGTATCTCCTGTAAATACAAACATAGATAAGCAAAAGCAAACAGCACTATTGGACTTAAAGCACACATCATCATCAACCACATTGAATGGTGACCTGCAAAAACAAAGATATTCCTGCAAACTGACCCATTCTGGCAAGCAGTTTATTCAATATGTTAATTTTATAGTCATCTGTATTAAAAAAATATTTTAGGTAACTAGAAAGGTGTCTGAAGACCCACCAACTATCATTGATATATCTGCCAAGGAAAATGCCCAGAAACTAATTTATTATAGATGGACAGTGGATGGTATGGTACCACTTAATGGTCTTGGCAGAGTTAGGTATCTTTTTCAATATTCAACATGATGATTAGGATCTTAAAAGACGGCCCAGACACTCTAACCTACCGTCTAGTCCCTCTAACCAACGGTCCAGACACTATAACTAATGGTCTTGTCACTATCCAATGGTCCAGACAGTCTAACCGGTGGTCTCTAGTCACGCTAACCAACAGTCTAGTCACTCTAACTGATGGTCCAGTCACTCTAACCAACAGTCTAGTCACTCTAACTAATGCTCCAGTCACTCTAACCAACAGTCTAGTCACTCTAACTAATGCTCCAGTCACTCTAACCAACAGTCTAGTCACTCTAACTGATGGTCTTGTCACTATCCAATGGTCCAGACAGTCTAACCGGTGGTCTCTAGTCACTCTAACCAACAGTCTAGTCACTCTAACTAATGCTCCAGTCACTCTAACCAACAGTCTAGTCACTCTAACTAATGCTCCAGTCACTCTAACCAACAGTCTAGTCACTCTAACTAATGCTCCAGTCACTCTAACCAACAGTCTAGTCACTCTAACTGATGGTCCAGTCACTCTAACCAACAGTCTAGTCACTCTAACTAATGGTCCAGACGCTCAAATCAACTGTATAGTCAATAAACAATGGTCCAGACACTCTAACAGACAATCTAGTCACTCTAACCGACAGTCTAGTCACTCTAACCAATGGTCCAGACACTCTAACCAACAGTCTAGTCACAAACCAATGGTCCAGACTCTCTAACAGACGGTCTAGTCACTCTTACCAATGGTTCAGACACTCTAACCAACCATCTAGTCAATAACCAATGGTCCAGAGACTCTAACCGACAGTCTAGTCACTCTAACCAATGGTCCAGAGACTCTAACCGACAGTCTAGTCACTCTAACCAATGGTCCAGAGACTCTAACCGACAGTCTAGTCACTCTTACCAACAGTGACAGCCCAATCATTATAATAAATGGTCCAGTCAGTCTAGTCCCTCTAACGGATGGTCAAGTCACTCAAACTGACAGTCCAGTCACTCTAACTGATGGTCTAGTAACTCCAACTGATGGTTCAGTCACTATAAATGATGGTCCAGTCACTGTAACTGATGGTCTAGTCACTAAAAATGATGGTCCAGTCATTGTAACTGATGGTCAAGTCACTCAAACTGACAGTCCAGTGTACAGATAAGGGGCCAAAGTGTGGCTAGAAGGTACTAATCTTCTCTAGCCATAGCATTACTGTACAGATAAGGGGCCAAAGTGTGGCTGGAAAGTAATAATCTTCTCTAGCCATAGCATTACTGTACACACAAGGGACCAAAGTGTAGCTGGAAAGTAATAATCTTCTCGAGCCATAACATTGATGTACAGACAAGGGACCAAAGTACGGCTGGAAGGTAATAATCTTCTCTAGTAATGGAATTGCTGTACAGACGAGGGATCAAAGTGTGGCTGGAAGGTATAATCTTCTCTAGCCATGACATTGTTGTACAGACAAGGGGCCAAGGTGTGACTGGAAGGTAATAATCTTCTCTAGCCATGGCATTGCTGTACAAACAAGGGACCAAAGTGTGGCTGGAAGGTACTAATCTCCTCTAGTCATTGCATAGCTGTACAGACGAGGACCCAAAGTGCGGCTGGAAGGTACTTCTTCTCTAGCCATAGCATTGCTGTACCGACAAGGGCCAAAGTCTGGCTGTAAGGTAATATTCTTTTCTAGCCCCATATGGTATTGCTGTACAAAAAAGGGGCGAAAGTTTGGCTGGAAGGTACAAATCTTCTCTAGCCATATCAATATTGTACAGACGAGGACCAGAAGTTTGGCTGGAAAGTAAAAAATCTTCTCTAGCCATAGCATTGCTGTACAGACAAGGGCCAAAGTGTGGCTGTAAGGTACATGTCTTCTCTAGCCATGGTAATGATATACAGACAAGGGGCCAAAGTGTAGCTGAAACGTAATAATCTTCTCTAGCCATGGCATTGCTGTACAGACAAGGGGCCAAATGTGTCGTTGGAAGGTACTTATTCTCTCTAGCCATGGCATTGCTGTACAGACAAGGGGCCAAAGTGTGGCTTGAAGGTACTAATCTCATCTAGCCATGGCATTGCTGTACAGACAGAGGGCCAAAGTGTAGTTGGAAGGTAATAATTTTCTCTAGCCATGGCATTGTTGTACAGTCAAAAGGCCAAAGTGTAGCTGGAAAGTAATAATTTTATTCAGCCATGGCATTGTTGTACAGACAAAGGGCCAAAGAGTGGCTAGAAGGTAATAATCTTCTCTAGCCATGGCATTGCTGTACAGACAAGGGGCAAACGTGTGGCTTGAAGGTAATAATCTTCTCTAGTCATGGCATTTCTGTACAGACAAAAGGGCAAAAGTGTGGCTAGAAGGTAATAATCTTCGCTAGACATGGCATTGCTATACATACAAGGGGTCAAAGTGTGGCTGGAAGGTAATAATCTTATCTAGACATGGCATTGCTGTACAGATAAGGGGCCAAGGTGTGGCTGTAAGGTAATAATCTTATCTAGTTTTCAATATCTGCATCATCCAACAATGTGTCAGTATTGCCAATGTAAAGGACATGTGACAAATAAATGAAGTTTTTATCGTGTTCACAAAGTCAATTATAACAATTTTGCCAATTTTACAGGGCCATAATCCTGTCATGCATGAATGGATCGAAAGGAACCGAGCTCTCTTGTATATCTAGCTACTGAATAGGTTTGGTAAACATTGGATAATAAATGAAGACTTTATCGTGTTCACAACAAATTGCGGACGGACGACGGCCAAAGGGCGATCACAAAAGCTCACCTTGTGAGCTGAGAAAATAACTATGCTACCACATACTCCTAATTCACCAGACCTGGCACCATGAACATTTTCCTTTCATGTAGATATTGATCTTGAAAAGATCTCCATTCTGCTGTTCATCAGGACTACCTAATTAGTATACCTAAATTAAACCCTTTTCGGAAATGGTTGCATAGAGTAAATTTTTGAATTTCTAACCATTTGGAGTACTTTGGAGTACTTTGGAATGACAAACTGCATGTTGTGATCAGTTTATAAGTTACAAAAGAGAATACTTAAAGGTTATCCCTCATATTGATTCAATAAAACAATATTTGATAATCTTTAGAATCTATTAATGTTATCTTGAAAATTCTCCAACTTAATGACACAGATGTATCTGCAGCAGACAACTTCTAAAAATAATATGGAAAAATGATCACAACTGTATAAATAATTATATTTTCAATTATCATAAAATAGTATTTCCCTAATGGATAACCTATGACAAAAAGTGGAAAACATTGTGGCAAAAGGAGAAATTGCACGTTTTGTGCAATTTCTTCTTTTGTCACTATGTTTTCAAAAACTGTCTGCTGCAGAGGCGTCAGAAAGCGGTTATATGAGGGAAAGGGTTAAAGGCTTCTGCTACAGACCTGTTGTATACTTGAAACAATAAACAAAGCTAACAAACAACTTACAGATAACGAAACAATAAACAAAGCTAACAAACAACTTACAGATAACGAAACAATAAACAAAGCTAACAAACAACTTACAGATAACATCTTCTGTAAATATTTTTCCAGTCTATGTAAAATTCTTCTTTATTGTCGTTTACAAAAGTTAAAATCTGCTTGTTCGAAAAGTGAAAAAGACACATTTGTTTCCATATCTGGTTGTCGTCGGCAACATCATGTATGTTTTTATTGGTTTGTCCCAAATGTATGATATCTGCATGGTCTGGGATGGACGCCAAAATACTGAGTATGCAGTCCTGTGGAAGTTCACTCAAGGTCAACTTGTCGTCTCCCTTCCTCTGTAAAGACAAATATAAACTTTACGCCTTATCGCTTTCCCACATACATTGACTTTGTTTATTTTTTGCTTTTTAACGTACAACATTAGTCTGGAGCAGAAAGCATAGGGGAAAAAATATGTAAAATCTCCATATAATGAAAGTATAATTATTGGATTCAGCTGAAAACATTGTGGCAAAAAGGAAAATTGCTCATGATGAACAATGTATCTTTTTGTCAGAATATTTTCAAAGGCATCTGCATTTTTGCAAGTGTTATGCACGTCAAAAGGGTCCTTCATATTTCACCTTATACTGTATTTTTTCCCACTTATAGAAAATCTGTCACAGATGAATTTGAAAACATTAAGGCAAAAATAATTATGTAAAATCTCCATAAATGAAAGCATAATTATTGAATTTAGTTGAAAACATTTTGGGCAAAGGAAACATTGCTTATGATGAACAGTTTATCTTTTAGTCACAGTATTTTCAAAAGGTGTCTGCTTCAGATGCATCAAAATGCGACTGCATATTTGAAAGGGTTATCATTATGTATTGAAACAAGATGGCCAAGATGGCTCTAAATCGATCACCTGAGTAATAGTATAGTACTCAGTAATAGTAGCAAATATTTAACTGCAAATATCTGGGATTTTTTTTAATTAGGAGTGCAAATGAAACTGCAAGAAGTTACAGAAGCGTCCTGGTGCCAATTCATAATGTTCTATAAAAAAGAATAACTCCTACGTAGGAGATAAAAAAGCCTAATTAGGACTTTGTAACTCCTACGTAGGAGATAAAAAAAAGCCTAATTAGGACTTTATAACTCATACGTAGGAGATAAAAAAGCCATAATTCTCTCTGTCTCTCTCTGTTTCTGTCTCTCTCTGTGTGTGTCTCTCTCTGTCTCTCTGTCTCTCTCTGTTTCTCTGTCTCTCTCTGTGTCTCTCTCTGTGTGTGTGTCTCTCTCTCTGTCTCTCTCTTTCTCTGTCTCTCTCTCTCTGTCTCTCTCTGTTTCTATGGCTCTGTCTCTCTCTCTCTCTATGTCTCTCTGTGTCTCTCTGTGTGTCTCTCTCTGTCTCTCTGTCTCTCTCTCTATGTCTCTCTCTGCCTAATTAGGACTTTATAACTCATACGTAGGAGATAAAAAAGCCATAATTCTCTGTCTCTCTGTCTCTCTCTGTTTCTCTCTCCTCTCTGTGTGTCTCTCTCTGTCTCTCTGTCTCTGTCTCTATGTCTCTCTCTGCCTAATTAGGACTTTATAACTCATACGTAGGAGATAAAAAAGCCATAATTCTCTCTGTCTCTCTCTGTGTGTCTCTGTCTCTCTCTGTGTCCTCTCTGTGTGTCTCTGTGTGTGTGTCTCTCTCTCTCTGTGTGTCTCTCTCTGTCTCTCTCTGTGTCTCTCTCTGTGTGTGTGTCTCTCTCTCTGTCTCTCTCTTTCTCTGTCTCTCTCTGTTTCTCTATCTGTCTCTCTCTATGTCTCTCTGGCTCTGTCTCTCTGTCTCTCTCTGTTTCTCTATCTGTCTCTCTCTATGTCTCTCTGTGTCTCTCTGTGTGTCTCTCTCTCTATGTCTCTCTCTGTCTCGATGTGTGTGTCTCTCTCTGTCTCTGTGTCTCTGTCTCTGTCCCTCTCTCTGTCTCTCTGACTCTGTCTCTCTCTCTCTGTCTCTCTCTCTCTCTCTGTCTGTCTGTCTCTCTCTCTCTCTCTGTGTGTGTCTCTCTCTCTCTTTATCTCCTACGTAGGAGTTATAAAGTCCTACGTAAGAGTTATAAACTCCTAATTAGGCTTTTTTATCTCCTACGTAGGAGTTACATAGTCCTAATTAGGCTTTTTTATCTCCTAAGTAGGAGTTAAAAAGTCCTACGTAGGAGTTATGAAGTCCTACGTAGGAGTTATAAACTCCTAATTAGGCTTTTCTTTCTCCTACGTAGGAGTTACAAAGTCATAATTAGGCTTTCTTATCTCCTTCGTAGGATTTATAAACTCCTAATTAGGCTTTTTTATCTCCTACGTAGGAGTTACAAAGTCCTACGTAGGAGTTGCAAACTCCTTATTAGGCTTTTTTATCTCCTATGTAGGAGTTATTCTTTTTTATAGAACATTATGATTTGGCACTAGGACGCTTCCGTAAGAAGTGGACACTGTTAATGAGATATCTTAAAATTAAAGGTCATTTGTAATAAGGCATCACATATTGAATAATCTAAAAGAGGACCACCAAAGGAACATTACTGTGAAGTTCTGTTGATATATAATAATTTAGGCGGAGATGTTTGAAGCTAAAATTTCATTTACCCCTTGTCTGATGCCACCTAAGTTTGATGACAAACAAAATGTGATCCAAATAAATGTGGTTCAGGTGATTATAAAACAAGAGTACCGCAAACGGTACATAATATGCCCGTCAGGAACTTCTTTGTAAGTTTCCTCTTTGTTTTGATATATTGTTTGTTTGTAAAAAGTTAATAAAGTCGTTCAGGAATAAGTTGTTAAAGAATAATGGGAAACTATGAAAAATGCATAACTCATGCAGAAATTGACAAATATTCTAAGTCCAAAAAGGGGCATAACTCATTCAAAAATTGACGAAATCCGAGGAAATGTGAACTTGGTCTGTGACACATGATTACAAAGCCATAATACAAAATTTCAGGTCAATAGCTCAAGTATGTAGGAAAAAAGTGCGGAAAACCAATATTCTAAGTCCAAAAAGGGGCATAACTCATTCAAAAAATTACAAAATTCGAGGAAATGTGAACTTGATTTGTGACACTTGATTACAAAGCCATATACATAATTTCAGCTCAATACATCAAAGCATGTAGAAAAAAAGTGCGGAAAACAAATATTCTAAGTCCAAAAAGGGGCAGAAAAATTGACGAAATCCCAGGAAATATGAACTTGATCTGTGACACATCACTACAAAGCCTTATACAAAATTTCAGCTCAATAGCTCAAAGTATGTAAGAAAAAAGTGCGGAAAACCTGAACGGACGGACGGACGGAGGGAGGGACATGACCATACCATAATACGTACCGTTTTTAAGAAACGGTCGTATAAAAAGCAGTTCATTTTGACCCCTCTCTGATGATGCTTAAAGGTCATTCTTTTTCAACAAATCAAAAAACAAATTATCTTAGTTTCATAACAATGTAATTATAAAGTTTTGTCATATTGTCAATTTTTGAGCCACTCATATAATTTTCGAATCTGATTAGAAGATTAAAAGGTGGAGGATTTGAAAGTTTGGCTATCCCCACATTTCTGATGCTGCAGCAACCAAAGTTCTATAAAGAATTTAAATCTTTCAACAACTTTGAAAGATGACCACCAAAGGTACATTCGTGTGAATTTTTAAACAAGAGGCCCATGAGGGCCTATGCTCTACTGGCATTGATCTGGCTTGTTTCAAAAGGAACCAATATGTCATCAATATTCAAATACCATCTAAGTTTGGTGAAGATCAGATAGTAAATGGAAGCTCTATTGTGTTCACAAGCTGTATTATAGCAATTTTGACAATTTCAAGGGCCATAATCCAGCCATGCATGGGTAGATCTGGCCGTTTTTTTGGAAATTAACCAAATACCATCTAAGTTTGGTGAAGATCAGATAGTAAATGGAAGCTCTATTGTGTTCACAAGCTGTATTATAGCAATTTTGACAATTTCAAGGGCCTAATCCAGCCATGCATGGGTAGATCTGGCCGTTTTTTTGGAAATTAACCAAATTCTCATGGATATCTAACTACTGTATAAGTTTGGTTGAGATACAATCAAAAGTAAAGACTGTATCGTGTTAACAAGCTCTTTTATAGCAATTTTGACCATTTCAAGGGCCATAATCCAGTCATGCATGGGCGAATCTGGCTGGTTTTCGAAAGGAACCGAGCTCTCATGGATATCTAACTACTGTATAAGTTTGGTAGAGATACAATCAAAAGTAAAAACTGTATCGTGTTAACAAGCTCTTTTATAGCAATTTTGACCATTTCAAGGGCAATAATCCAGTCATGCATGGGCGGATCTGGCTGGTTTTCTAAAGGAACCGAGCTCTCATGGATATCTAACTACTGTATAAGTTTGGTTGAGATACAATCAAAAGTGAAGACTGTATCGTGTTAACAAGCTCTTTTATAGCAATTTTGACCATTTCAAGGGCCATAATCCAGTCATGCATGGGCGGATCTGGCTGGTTTTTCGAAAGGAACCGAGCTCTCATGGATAACTAACTACTGTATAAGTTTGGTTGAGATACACTCAAAAGTGAAGACTGTATCGTGTTAACAAGCTCTTTTATAGCAATTTTGACCATTTCAAGGGCCATAATCCAGTCATGCATGGGCGGATCTGGCTGGTTTTTCGAAAGGAACCGAGCTCTCATGGATATCTAACTACTGTATAAGTTTGGTTGAGATACAATCAAAAGTGAAGACTGTATCGTGTTAACAAGAAATTGTTTACGAAGGGACGGACGCACGCACGACGGACAAATCGCCACAACATAAGCCCTTCTGGCCTTTGGCCAGTAGAGCTAAAAATTATATTGGAATCCGATAAGTAGATTCAGAGGAGAAGAATTTAAAAGTTTGGACATTTTGCCCCCTTTCTAATGACACAGCAACCAAAGTTTTCCATGGAATTTACCTTTGAGGTACAGGCCTGGGTCTTGTGCGCCACATGTCACATCATCATGCTGAAGATATGTGCCCAGTAACTTGGGACTCCTATGATACATGGTTTCTCATTTCGACCTCTAAGTGACCTTGAAATTGAGGTACAGGCCTGTGTCTTGCGCGCGACATGCCAACTCACCATAGTGAACATGCGTGCCAAGTTATTGGGAATACTATGATGCATGGTGGAGATGTTGGCTGGACAAATTTTTGTTTATTGGCGTTGTACAGTCCTATGACAGTACTCTTTTTAACCTTTGACCTCTTAGTGTGACCTTGACATTTGAGGTACAGGCCTGGATCTTGTGTGTGACACGCCGCTTCATCATGGTGAACGTTTGTGCCAAGTTTCTAGGAAAATTCTATGATGCATAGATAAGATGCAGCCCAGACAAGATTTTGACGGTTGAACACACATACATACACTGAACCGCCATTGTGACAGCTATGCCGGGCTCACCACAAGTGGGCTCGACATGAATGTTGCTGAAAGTCAAAATATATCTAAATGTTTTAACAAATAAAAGCTATTTTTAAGAAGATGCAATGTGTTAAATTAGCTAGATGGATTGTTTTTTTGTCTGCTACAGATCATTCAAAATGTTGTTTTATCCAGTATATGGTATATAACTGATATAGGAGTTTGACCTCCTTTCCTACAAACAGACCTCTTCTGACGCCTCTGCAGTGGACCCTTTTTGAAAATTGTGCCAAAAGGAGAAATTGCTCATTATGTTTTCAATTCTATTTAACCCTTTCCCTCATATAGACGCTTTCTGATGCCTCTGCAGCAGACAGCTTTTTGAAAACATAGTGATAAAAGAAGAAATTGCTCAAAACGACACAATGTTTTCCACTTTTAGTCATAGGTTATCCATTCAATTATAGAGATTTTCTATCTTTTGACAAAATATGTTCAAAGTCGTCTGCTGAAGAATTGTAGTATGAGGGAAAGGGTTAATGATTTAAATCTCATGTTTTGTGATTTTTTTTTTGAATTTTTCTCCTGCAGAATGGGATTTCTTGTAGGCGAGAAAGGGTTAGAAGTTGTCTGCATTGAAAATATATGAGGGAAAAATGGTTGTAAAGTAGTGAGTGTATCATTAAAATTTGAAGAATATATTCATTTTACATAAATTATTTCAAAATGTGTCTGCTGCTAAGAAGAATGTATCAGTCAAAAGATCTTATATTATTTATCTAAGTTGATTTTAACCCTTTCCCTTATATGGACGCTTTCTGACGCTTCTGCAGCAGACGGCTTTTTGAAACATAGTTTTGAGCAATTTCGACTTTTGCCACAATGTTTTCCACTTTAAGTCATAGGTTATCCATTCAATTATAGAGATTTTTTATATTTCTTGACAAAATATGTTCAAAGTCGTCTGCTGCAGAATTGTCATATGAGAGAAAGGGTTAAAACAGGTGCCATACCTCCATAATTGTGAACTTCCTCAGTTTGGTGGCCATTCTGTTTATAGCCTGATAGTGACTGTTCCATAAATATGAACTACCAATATGGGCCATCCGATGTTCACTCAAGGCCTGTGCAGTAAAATTGACAAGTACCTTCATCTCATTTACATTGTACTGAGATTTTGTAGCTGTAACAGAAAACAATACTGACAACATAAATAAGTCTTGCTATGAGATATTATAAAACAAGAGGTCCAAGAAGGCCTGTATAGCTTCACTGTCAATAAGGAAAATATAAATCAAAATTGCCATATAAAGCAAAAAAGACCCGCCCCACCCTCTTGCTGCCATGTTTTTCTTACCAATTATCCTGGCATTGAGGAATCTAGTAAGGAGGCAAACGAGGAACATTTCTTCACAATTATTTCGGAGGAGAAGATTTTAAAGACACCCTCCGCTCTGTGACCATGTTTTTCCAACAACCATCATGACTTGAAGAAATCTCATGGAGGGTCATCCAAGGAGCACTTATACAACATTATTTGAAAATAGGATTCGTAACTTTCGAAGTAGAGGATTTTTAAAGTTTTGTCCATAGGCATAAGGCAAACAGCTCTGTCATCTAGCCGCCATGTTTTTTTAACAATCAACATGGCTTGCAGGAATCTGATAGAGGGTTACCAAGGAACATTCCTGCAAAATCGTCTCATACTTTCAGCGGAAAAGACTATAGCCATTAAAAACAAAACAATCCTGCCCTCTGATGGCCTTATTAATTTATCAATCAGCATGGCTTGAAGCAGTCTGATAGAGTGTCACCCAAGGCAAATTTCTTCCAAATCATGTGTATATCAGCAAACTAGTTTGGAAGGATGATTTTTCACATAAAAGACAAAAACAGCCCCACCCCTGGCAGTCTTTTTTTGACAAATCAACATGGCTTGAAGGAATTTGATAAAACTCCGCTAAAGGAACAAATTCCTTCCTGTATCATGCAAACACAATAACTTTATGTGACTGCGATATTTGATTGGCCTTGTATGCTGCTTGGATTTGCATGGATCCATGGAAGTAATTAAGGAAAACAAAGATATGATTCAAATTACTATTTATTTTTTATCTTTCATGTTTTCCAGTAGAAATCATAGTGGATTACATTCTGATGAACTCACTGTTTCAAAAGCTTCTAATAAATTATTTTGGAAATCGGACAACCAGTTTCAGGGGGGAAGAAGTTTTTTTATAATTTGTTTATGTTACCGTCATTCTGATGAACTCACTGTTTCAAACATTTCTAATAAATTATTTTAACTTCAGACAACAGTTTCAGAGAATAAGAATTGTTTAGTTATTTCATGTTACCCCTTTTCTGATATCGTCATTTCAAGCAATCTATATCACTTGAATAATATTTGTACCCAAGTTACCAAATTATTTTGAAATTAGACAAGCAGTTTCAGAGAAGAACGATTTTAAATGTTCTTGTTTTACCCCATTGTTTATGCTATGGAAACCGAAGTTGTATATAGTTTTAATTCTTTAAACAATATGAAATACCAGAGAAGCATTGCTGTGCAGCTTGGTTGAAGTTGGTCAAGTGACTTACATAAATGTCATGTTTTTTAAAGAAATTATTGATGATGCACAACAGACCATGTATACAGGGTTGATCACAAAAGCCCATTTGTAAAAATTACAGGCTGTTAACCCTTTCCCTCATACGACAATTCCGCAGCAGACGACTTAGTACATATTTTGTCAAAAAATTGGAAAATCTCTATAATTGAATGGATGACTATGACTAAAAGTGGAAAACATTGTGACAAAAGGGGAAATTGCTTGTTTTGAGCAATTTCTTCTTTTGTCACTATGTTTCAAAAAGCTGTCTGCTGCAGAGGCGTCAGAAAGCGTCTATTAAGAGAAAGGGTTAAACAACATGTTTTGTCATTTGGCAAGGAAACAAAACTAAATTCTCCTTTTTTTCAATACCATCATTGATAGAATAAAACAAAACAGTTACTTTCTTACCATGATTGACCATTTCTTCAAGGATGTTGAACACATGTTTTTGTGCGCTTCCACTCATAAAAGCCAGTTTGTCTTGTAATAATATTCTCAGCAGCTAAAAATAGATTAGGTTTTATTTTAACCCTTACCCACATACAACAAAATTGCAGCAAATGACCTTGAAAACTTCTGTACATAAATATGAAAACTTTCTATAAATGAAGGTATGATTATGGAACACAGTTGAAAACATTGTGGCAAAAGTCATAAAATGCACATGTGGCCAAAGGAGATTTGTTCATAATATCTTTTAAAAACCTTTTTTATTTTATTTTTTTAACAAGGGGGCCATGAGGCCCTCGAATCGCTCACCTGAGAATGGCTATTTAAGACTTAACTTTTTCAGCGCAAATATGGCAATATCATCAAGACAAACTTTCTGACAAAATTTCAAGCTGCTCAAGTCAAAAATGCGACCTAGTGACCTAATTTTTGACCTGATATGACCAATATTCAAACCTGGCCTAGATATCATCAAGATAAACTTTCTGACAAATTGTCAAGCTGTTCAAGTAAAAATTGTAATCTCTATAGTGTTAAAAATATATTCACAATATAGCCTAGTGACCTAGTTTTTGTTCTGACCAAACCCATATTCGAAGTTAGCCTAGATATCATCAAGACAAATATTCTGACAAAGTTTCAACATGCTCAACCAAAAATGTGGCTTCTAAGATTTTCCTTAAATTTGGCCTATTGACCTACTACCTAGTTTTTGACCTGACATGACCTATATTCAAACATGGCCTAGATATCACTAAGACAAATATTCTGACAAAGTTTCAACATGCTAAAGCCAAAAGTGTGGCTTCCAGAGTGTCAACAAGATTTTCCTTAAATTTGGCCTAGTGACCTAGTTTTTAAACAGACATGACCCGTATTCAAACTTGGCCTAGATATCATCAGGCCAAACTTTCTGATAAACTCAAGCTTAAAATGCGGTTTCAAGAGTGTAAACAAGATTTACCTTTAATTTGGCCTAGTGACCTAGTCTTTGACTCAACATGACCTATATTCGAACTTGGCCTAGATATCACTAAGACAAACTTTATGACAAGGTTTCAACATGATCAAGCCAAAAAATAATGTGGCTTCCAGAGTGAGATATATGTTCTGATAATCTTTCATGAAGATTGGATGCAAAATGTTGCCTCTAGAGTGTTAACAAGCAAATGTTGACCACGGACGAAGGACAAAAGGCGATCACAATAACTCACCTTGAGCACAAAGTGCTCTGGTGAGCTAAAAATATGAGAAAATCTCTTAAATAAAAGTATAATTATTGGATCAGGTTGAAAAGATTATGGACAAAAGGATAAATTCCGTATCATGAGCAATGTACTAGGACATAGATTGTGTTACAAAGATGAACTTCCTACCTTGATCACATAATTAAACCTCCTGAGATCTTGTCCAGCAGTAGAAATATCTAAGTGGATCAAAGCATCGCTGATACTCGTCAGATGTTTACTCTGTTGATATAAATAAGATTGTTGAAGGAACACAGGACTGTGTCACCTGCCCAATGAACATGAAGGTCTGACAGACAGACAGACAGACATGGGATCCACATTTGTATCCCTGGCAAGGCAAGTGACACAAAAATACATAATGCATTAATGATATGAATGGTTGTTCAAAAATACCGATGCATTTATAATACAAATGGTTGTTCAGTAATACATAATGCATTTATAATATGAATTGTTCAACTCTTTTTACCTGTATAGAAGGAAGTTTATTTCCTTGCAGCAGACAACTTATTTTAACAAGAGTTGGAGAAGGATAAATTCTCAAAACAAGCAATAATTGTTTACAAAATAATACTTCCATTTGTCAAACAAATCTGCAGCAGACGACTTTGAAAATATGGTGACAAAAATCTGAAAAATCTCCATACAAGATAGCTTAATTGTTAAATAAAGTTGAAAACATTGTGGCCAAAGCAGAAATTGCTCATCATGAGCAATTTCACATTTGGTCACAATGTTTTCAAAAGTCGTCTGCTGTTTTTGCATCAAAATGTGTTTGCAGGTGGGAAAGGGTTAAAAAGCAGACAACTCCAAAAATTGTTTTTCAACTCTTATCTGCTTCAGTTTTGTTGCTTGTGTTCTGTCACCATGACATAGACACAAGTGACTGCTTTGCTTGTTAACCCTTTCCTCATATAGACGCTTTCTAACGCCTCTGCAGCAGACGGCTTTTTGAAAACATAGTGACAAAAGAAGAATTTGCTCAAAATGAGCAATTCTCCTTTTGCCACAATGTTTCCCCGTTTTAGTCATAGGTTATCCATTCAATTATAGAGATTTTCTATTCCTTGACAAAATATGTTCAAAGTTGTCTGCTGCAGAATTGTTGTATGAGAGAAAGGGGTTAATCCCATGGTTATTTTGTCCATCTACAAGGGACATAACTGATATAAATAAATGTACATTTATAAATCATAGTTACCTCCCTTGATGTTGCCCTGGTATACTGTATGTATGGTTGATGCTGGTTGTGTAAATCTTTATAGTCCCCATTCCATTCATTCAGGGCCAGTCTCACTAATCTGAAGGTAAAATTGCAACCCTTTCCTAAATGAAGTGACTTTTTGAAAACGTTGTAACAATCAACTTCGGACATTGAGCCGTGACTGCAATGAAACATAACAACCATTTCCCACATACAGACGCTTTCTGTGGTCTCTGCAGCAGACATTTTTGAAAACAATTTGGGAAAGGAGAAATTGTTCATTATGTGCAATTTCTTTACTTGCCGCAATGATTTCAACTCTATCCAAAAATTAAACTTTTATTTATAGATATTTTCAATATTGTTGCATACCGGTAGATGTTGCTGGGCACACAAGTCTCAATTAATTAATCTTAAATTATTGAAAAGAACTGAAAAAAATTTGACAAAAGGAGAAATTGTTCATTTTAAGCAATTTCACCTTTAGCTAAAATGCTTTTAAATTTTGTCTGCTGCAGAGGCACCAGAAAACGCCTATCCCATTATGTGGGGTTAACAAGTGCTTGTGTATGGGAGGGAATGGGGATCATATTGAAAACATAAGGACTGGACTATATAAACACTATTTTCATGTTATTATCTCTTTCCCTCTTCCAGACGCATTTGGAGGCATCTCGTGGTGAGCAATTTCTCCTTCTGCCTTTATGTTTTCAAAGTTGTCTCCTACAGACTTGTGGTATGTGGAAAAAGGTTAAACAAGCAGGAAGGCGACGTGATCGCCTTTGCATAGTTTGCAAACTTCTGGCTCTAGCTCGGAAACATGAGGTCGGAGGTCAATCATGTAAAATAACAATTTTGGAGCTCTTGAATAGCTCTATCAGATGGTGCAATAAAATCGCTATTGAATACTACCACTGCAGCGCTAGGGGCGATTGAAGTCAAAACCGACTGTAAAAAGATACCCTATCTTTGAAAGGCAACCATTTGGAAACTAAGGCCTAAATCAAAAATCATTACAGATCTATAACCGAAGTTTCAGCTCTTCAAATTCAAAATTGTAGGAAAAGATAGAAAAATGGTTTGGGTTCTTAAAACGCTTTTGTTTGCTAGCTGCATAGCAATGGGTGGGTCCTTAGCAACAAACTCAAATGCACACCCTGAGCCCCTATGGCACCTGTTCACCAAGTTTCATCGGAATTGGCCTTGTTGGTTTGAGCTGTGGAGCGTCACTTTACAAACAACTGGACACACACACAGATAGACAAGACGGAAAAGCCTGACAATGAGGGATAGCTAGAGAACCCAAAAAATTTACACTTTATAATATTTAACCCTTTCTCATATACAGATGTTTTCTGAAGCCTGTGCAGCAGATGACTTTTGAAAATGAGGAACTTCTCCCTTTGTCACAAAGTTTTTACCTTTTTTTCAAAAACTATACTTTTGTTTATAGAGATTTTCAAAGTTGTCTGCAGCAGATTTGTTGTATGTCGGAAAGGTTCTAAGTGAACTGCTTTTAAAAGTTGGACAGAAAAAGAACATCTGGTTTGAAACTCTCATTTTAACACCATGTTGTTATTTTAAAATCATTGGCAAAAGAGGCATCAAGTTTTGTGTACAATTGGCAGGGACGCTTAAGCCTTTCCCTCATATAGATGCTTTCTGACGCCTCTGCAGCAGACAGCATTTTGAAAACATAGTGACAAAAGAAGAAATTGCTCAAAACGAGCAATTTCTCCTTTTGCCACAATGTTTTCCACTTTTAGTCATAGGTTATCCATTCAATTATGGGGATTTTCCATTTTTTAACAAAATATGTTCAAAGTCATCTGCTGCAGAATTGTCGTATGAGGGAAAGGGATAAATGAATTACATTTCAATTGTATGTCCATCTTTCTTCTGTACACCCATAATGCTTTCACTTACTGACAAAATTGCAGTTTACACAACAAATATTGTAGTGTAGTAACAACACAGGCAAAATAGGGTTTAGGGGCCTTAGCGCTGACATTGCTATAGCGACGACAATAAGATTGTACACTATTTGTAATTTATTATACCTCAATTTTGTCTACAATGGTAAAATCCAATTACACGAAAAAGAGATATTTTGACTATCAGAAACATTTTCAACCTTTTGCCACGACACGTGACCAAGCGAAAATTGACTGTCAGGTCATGTGACCGCAGTGATATTTTGAATGTCATATAAGGGCAAATAACCGCTTCAATATTTTAGCTAAATCATGACATGATTGCCTGTCTTATACACATACAGCAGTGACGTCACTATTCAATGTGTACATAGTTCCATTTTGTTCGAAAATGAACATTCAAGTACAATAAAAAAAGTTTTCGAAGGAATTTAATTAGCATTGTTAACAGCGGAATTTTGTTCTTCCTCAGTGATTGTACACTATTTGTAATTTATTATACCTCAATTTTGTCTACAATGGTAAAATCCAATTACCCGAAAAAGAGATATTTTGACTATCAGAAACATTTTCAACCTTTTGCCACGACACGTGACCAAACGAAAATTGACTGTCAGGTCATGTGACCGCAGTGATATTTTGAATGTCATATAAGGGCAAATAACCGCTTCAATATTTTAGCTGAATCATGACGTGATTGCCTGTCTTATACACATACAGCAGTGACGTCACTATTCAATGTGTACATAGTTCCATTTTGTTCGAAAATGAACATTCAAGTACAATAAAAAAAGTTTTCGAAGGAATTTAATTAGCATTGTTAACAGCGGAATTTTGTTCTTCCTGATATATGTGATATTTTGTTTACCTTGTTAAACTTACGCCTCAGGTGACATTCTGCTCTCGGCTTGACAATATCAATGTCACACATGCTGCCATATGATATTTATATAATGTAAAGATAAAAATAAACAATTAATGAAATATATTTTGATGTCTTTTATCTTTATTTATAGAGTTGAAAGCAATGTGGCAATAGGAGAAATTGCTGCCTTTTTTTCCCAAAGGTTGGAAAGATTTAACCTTGAACCACATACAAGAAATCTGCTACAGACATCATTTCAAAAACAAGATGGCCATGATGGCCTTGGATCTCTCACCTGAATTATACAGTTCATGCCATCCACAATGACTTTTTTTACCAACCAACATGCCTTGAAGTAATTTTGTAGTCCTGGGTCACCCAAGGAACATATTCTACAAATTATTTGGAAATTGGCAAGATACTTTCGAGGAAGGAGATTTTTAAAGTTTTCAATATAACCATATAAGGGAAAACAGCCCCAACCCCGGGTGACCACATTTTTCGACCAATCAACATGGCTCGAAGGACCCAGTTAAGAGGTCACTCGAGGAACATTTCTAAACAAGAGGGCCATGATGGCCCTAGTTCGCTCACCTTAATTAAACAATGTACTGCAATGCAAAACACATCAAGACAATTTCCAATGTTAACAAGATTTTCCTTCATTTGGCCTAGTGATCTATATTTTTTTTACCTGATATGACTGACCTATATTCCAACATTCCTAATTATATCTAGGTTAAGTTCGAATATGTGTCATATTGGGTCAGACTAGATATAATTCAGACAAACCTTCTGACAACATTTCAAGCTGCTGAAGCAAAACATGCGGCTTCTAGAGTGTTAAGAAGATTTATACATTTTTCATGCCTTCCACAATTACTTTTTTTACCAACCAACATGCCTTGAAGTAATTTTGTAGAGGGTCACCCAAGGAACATTTCTACAAATTATTTGGAAATTGGCCAGATACTTTCGAGGAAGAAGATTTTTAAGTTTTCAATATAACCATATAAGGGAAAACAGCACCAACCCCGGGTGACCACATTTTCCGACCAATCAACATTTCAAGCTGCTGAAGCAAAAAATGCGGCCTCTAGAGTGTTAAGAAGATTTTCCTTCAACTTGACTTAGTGACCTACTTTTTGACCCAACATGACCCATGTTCAAACTTGACTTACATATCATCAAAACAAACATTTTGATAACGATTCATCATGCTCAAGTTAACAAGAGGGCCATGAGGCCCTGGAATAGCTCACCCGGCTATTTAAGACATAACTCTCTCATGCTCAAGCCAAACATGTGGCTTCCAGAGTGTTAACAAGATTTCCCTTAAATTTGGTCTAGTGACCTACTTTTTGACATGACATGACCCATATTCGAACTTGGCCTAGATATCAACAGGACAAACTTTCGGATAAAGTTTCAACATGCTCAAGTTTAAAATGCGGCTTCAAGAGTGTCAACGAGATTTTCCTTAAATTTGGCCTAGTGACCTAGTTTTTGACCTGACATGACTCATATTCGAACTTGGCCTAGCTATTACTTAGACAAATATTCTGACAAAGTTTCAACATGCTCAAGCCAGAGTGGCTTCCAGAGTGTTAACAAGATTTTCCTTCAATTTGGCCTAGTGACCTAGTTTTTGACCGGACATGACCCATATTCGAACTTGGCCTAGATATCATCAAGACAAACTTTCTGACAAAGTTTCAACATGCTCAAGTTTAAAATGTGGCTTCCAGAGTGTTAACAAGATTTTCCTTCAATTAGGCCTAGTGTCCTAGTTTTTGACCCGACATGACCTATATTCGAACTTGGCCTAGATATCACTAAGACAAACATTCTGACAAAGTTTCAACATGCTCAAGCCAAAAATACGGCTTCAGGAGTGTTAACAAGATTTTCCTTAAATTTGACCTAGTGACCTAGCTTTTGACCCCACATGACCCAGTTTCGAACTTGGCCTAGAGCTGATGGAGATATATATGTTCTGATAAACTTTCATAAAGATTGGATGCAAAATGTTGCCTCGGACGACGGACAAAAGGCGATCACAATAACAAATAAAAATGCAGTATCCAGAGTGTTAATAAGATTTTCCTTCAATTTGGCCTATTGACCTAGTTTTTAACCTGGCATGACCCATATTCGAACTTGGCCTAGATATCATTTAGATAAACATTCTGACCAAATTTCAAGCTGCTGTAGCAAAAAAAAGCAGCTTCTACAGATTTAACAAGATTTTCCTTCAATTTGAACTAGTGACCCAAATTCAAACTTGACCTAGACATTTTTAAGACAAACATTCTGACAAAATTTCAAACTGCTGAAACAAAAATTGAGGCCTCTAGGGTGTTAACAAGATTTTCTATCAATTTGACCTAGTGACCTAGTTTTTGACCCAACATGACCCATGTTCGAACTTGACCTACATATCATCAAGACAAACATTCTGATAAAGTTTCAACATGCTCAATTTGAAAATGTGGCCTCTACAGTGTAAACAAGATTTCCCTTCAATTTGGCCTAATGACCTAGTTTTGACACGGCATGACCCATATACAAACTTGGCCTAGATATCATTCAGCCCAACATTCTGACCAAATTTCAAGCTGCTGAAGGAAAAACTGCGGCTTCTACAGTGTTAACAAGATTTCCCTTCAATTTGGCCTAGTGACCTAGTTTCTGGCCCAATATAACCCATAGTCAAACAAGCTGGACAAAATGTGATCACAATAGCTCACCTTGCACTTCGTGCATAGGTGAGCTAAAAATGATTTGGAAAGTGGCCACATTTTTTGGTGGAGAAGAAGATTTTCACTATACTATATATAGCCATAAATGGCAAAAGAGCTCTGCCCTCTTACCGCCATGATTTTGACTAATCAATTTGGCTGAAAGGAATCTGATAGAGGTCACCCAAAGAACAATTCTACAAAATAATTTGAAGACCGGATACTTTTTTAAAATTTTCACTTTAGCCATGTAAAGCAAAATAGCCCCGCCCTCTTGCTGCCATGTTTTTCAACTAATCAACATGGCTTGAAGGAAACTGATAGAGGGTCAACCAAGTTTTCACTATAGCCATAAAGGGCAAATGAGTCAAAATTATGAAAACACTCTGGAAATGAATGCATAATTATTAAATAGAGATAAAAACATTGTGTCAACCAGTGAAATTTAGTCTGTTCCCTTTTGCCACTTTGTTTTTAAAAGGCATCTGCTGCAGACGCACCAAAGTGTCTGCTAAGTGAAGGAAAACAAAGAGATATAAAAAGATAATTATTATTATGGCTTTTACGTGAATATCACCATGCATCAATTAATTCAGAATGTGATAAATTAGTACATTTTGTATACCAATGACCACTTAAATCATTGACCCAATATGGAATATTTAGGTCAATCAGATGCAATTTGACACATATACATGTATCAGTTGGCTTTTAGAAAACATTCTATAAAATGTTGAAATTGTTTATTATTACATTTATAAATATTTTCAATATTTTGGACTTGAAGTTTTCAAAGTTGTCTTTGCATACTTATTGAATGGGGGGTAAAGATTAACCCTTTCCCTCATATAGACGCTTTATGATGCCTATGCAGCAGACAGCTTTTTGAAAACATAGTGACCACAATGTTTTCCACTTTTAGTCATAGGTTATCCATTCAATTATAGATATTTTCTAATTTTTGACAAAATATGTTAAAAGTCATCTGCTGCAGAATTGTTGTATGAGGGAAAAGATTAACCCTTTGTCTGATACCACACAACTGCAGCAGACCACTTTTGGAAATAATGTAACAATAGGAAGTTTTCAACAAATTATCAGGCATATCACTGTTGCCAGTTGAGTTCACATTCCCATGTGTTCGAATTCTAGGCAACGGGCTGTTTTTCCAGAATCAGGGTCAAAAAGGACCAAAACTTAAAAGGAACGGGTCAAAAAGGCCCACTTTGTGAAACCAATTTCATATTTTAGTTTTTTTTAAACCATATTATGAAAGAATCAACTTTAAATGGTAGGTAATATTGAGATAAATGTGTGTATTTGATTTGAATCGTTTTTCGACTTTCATCAAAATAATACACCTAATTGTGTTCTGATCAACATTTATTAATTATTTAACCCTTTCACTTTCATAAATTAGCGATAATGTTTCAATACTACTTTTCACTTTCATAAAAACCATTGTAATTGCATGAAAAAGAAGCCTCAATATTTCATTGCACATGAAGAAATTAAAAAAAAGTAAATTTAAATCCACAAACATTAGAAAAATTTAATCTGTATTTAACCCTTTCCCCCATACTACAATTATGCAGCAGATGACTTTGAACATATTTCATCAAAAAATAGAAAATCTCTATAATTGAATGGTTAAACTATTACTAAAAGTGGAAAACATTGTGGCAAAAGGAGAAATTGCTTGTTTTGAGCAATTTCTTCTTTTGTCACTATATTTTCAAAAGGCTGTCTGCTGCTGAGGCATCAGAAAGCGTATATATGAGGGAAAGGGTTAATAATGCAGATTTGGGTATTTGAAGATTTAACTTTAAGTATTATGTAGGATATTTTACCTGGCAGTCTGTGTTTTAAATGAATGATATAATTTAGAGACATATAAGACTAATACAAAACATGGACAATATCTATAAATGATAGTAAGATAATTGAAAAGAGGAATTATTATGGCAAATGGAGCAAATCCTCATTATGAGCAATTTCACCTTTTGCCATAATGATTTCAAAAGTCATCTGCTGCAGAGGCTCAGAAAGGGTATAATATACTTGTAAGTGGGAAATGGTTAAAACCGTAAATGGAGAAAATTAAGGCAAAACATATTTGGTCACATTGAATGCCATGGGTATACAAATATGAAAGGTAAAGGTGTTAGAAATTTACAACATGAGTATATTGCAAAAACACCACTTTCTTATATTGTTTCATCAAAATGTCGAACAAGCAAACGTCCTTTTTCGTTTCTCGGTTCAAGCAATTACATCACATAGAAAAGCCAATGAAGCAGATAAGGAAACGAACAGAGGGTATTCTGGAGTTCCTTTCCTCTTATTACTGCGTAATATCATAGGCTTAGGATGTCAGGAACCAGACTACATTTAGTGCACCTTGTTTTGGTAACCAGTTTGATATACTATTTAAATTATAAAGCGTATGAGGAAGGTTACCCAATTCAGTAGATTGGTTCACTGTTTTTAATGTTTAGACTGGATACAGTATTAATTTTGCTAAACCAAAATTGTAAAAACTTTGAATTAATATACCGGTCACATGTATATAGAGTGTAAAAGGGATGTTTTAAAAGTCATTTACCTTAAATTAATATACAGTTACTTAATAAATACAAAGAGAAATCCCGATATGTGGTCACAGTGGCAGGTCTAAATATCTCCTGCTCTTCCAGTAATTATATAATTAGTTATAATTATGATGGAAATAATATTTTAGTAATTTTTATTATAATTATAATTGTTCTACGACACAAACATCATCTTGTATTGTAGAATTGGGCCATATTTTACCAAAATGTTAGGGTCGCTCTTAAAGTCGAATAATACCAAATAATTCGAAAAAACTACAGCATAATACATATACTTTGCAACTAATATTCATATTCGTGCACATTAAGGTGAAACATATATGAATTTGATATAAAAATCCTGTTATTGGCATATTGTCTCAAAATGTCGGTTTCGTTTATATTGGAGTGACCTCCCTTGAGAATGTATGGATTATTTCCCTTGGTTTAATTCAGATGCAAGTGTAATAACTTGGAAAATGTGTCTGATCTACGGAATACCGTTAGGGCCACCCCTTATGAATGTGTTGATCTGAAACGCGATACTCGACAGTACGATGATGATAACACGACAGTACGATGATGATAACGCGACAGTACGATATTACGATATTACAATAGTGAAAACGTGACAGTACGATGGTGAAAACACAATAATACGACAGTACGATGATGGTAATGCGATATACTATCGCGTTTTCACCATCGTACTGTCGCGTTTTCACCATCGTAATATTGTAGTATCGTACTGACGCGTTATCATCATCGCAATGTTGTGCTATCATCATCGTACTGTCGCGTTATCACCATTGTACCGTTGTGTTATCATCGTACTGTCGTGTTATCACCATTGTACCATTGTGTTATCATCATCGAACTGTCGCGTTATCACCATAGTACCGGTCGTGTTATCACCGTCGTGTTATCACCATCGTACCGTCGCGTAATCACCATCGTTCGTGAATGTTTACTTGAGTTGTGTACTGCGCATGTCCAGATTTTCTACTCGAGTAACTGGATTGCATTAGCCGAAAACGCTCTTAGTATATAACAAAGGGACGCAATCAATACCGTATCAAGGGAGGTCACTCCAAAATATATTAAACCGACATTTTGAGACCACTATATGTCAACAAAAGGTTTCACATATAATACCATATAACACCTAATGGAAAACGACTATGAGAATTTCTTGCAAATTAAATGTATTATTCTGTAGTTTTTTCGGATTATTCGGTATATTTCGTATTATTCGATTTTAAGAGTGACCGAAAATGTTATAAACAAAAAGACATCTTTTTCACATAGACTGTTGAAGGCAAATCATTCTTGACAAATTGTCTTTTATCGAACAGCAGAAAGCATGTTGGCCGAACTGTGTTTCGAAATCACAACCCATGGATTGACGACCCTCGTCGCTATCGCCTGAGCTACCAGGGCTCGGAATTTTGAGACAATCAAGTTAACAATACGGAGAATATAGATCTGTTCACATTGACTAGGGTTTTGATTGACACACGTAATTTACCTCAAATATGTGTTTTAAAATATATATGAGGTGCAGTGAAGTCATTACCAAAATAGCAATTAAAATTAGAAACAAAACATGTGATGCAAATAAATTAAGAACACATCGTTAATTTATAAATGATCATGTATTGATTTTTCAGTTAAAAAACACATTGACTCACCTCGCTAAAAACTCAGAGTTCAGGTTTTCGAACACTTTAACTCGCCAGAGTTTCAACCGTTCCCATCCCTCCTTTGTTTTAACCCATTCATCGCCCGGAGATCTCCAATCTCTTCCTAAATATGGCATGATTCGAAATACAATATGTCACTTTCTCACGTTTTAATTCTTTGTTTGGGTTTAGCGCACCATGTTTACATTTTACAGGAATATGTATGAAAATCTACGGAAAAAATTGTAGGCTCACTATGATTGGTCAAATCCAAAATGAAGATTCCTCTGATTGGCTGATCCAATTATGCATAATTAAGCGTGTTAATAATCACGTGACTTTGTTTACATCGATCAGCTGGGAAAACAAAGTTGATGCGTAATAGTTACTGAGACGTAATTTCAGCCCCAAATAATCCCTTTGCCACACATCTGGAACGTTTATTTTATCTGCCTCCATGCACACATACAAGAAATCTGCAGTAGACTACTGTAAAAACTCTTAAGCTAAACTAGAGAAATGTTCTGTTAATGGACGTCTATTGAATAGAGTGAAACTATAGTTGTGGCAAAAGTAGTAGTCTAGATAAATCAAAATTTGCGTCCGTAAGTTGGCAAACGGGATTAACTAACAACTACGAATGCAGTTCCACTTTTGTGTTTGTGTAAGGCTGCATTAAAGTACAAAACAATATAAATTAAAAGTTCTTCTTAGATAAATGAAAATTGAAAATGCGTGTCCTTTTTTTTTTTGTATTATTATTAAATTAATCTGTTTTGATTTACATGTATATTATTTGAAAACAAAAGACAGAAGCTATGAGCCACGTCACACGAGAACTGACCCGGGACTTTGAGCGCAGGCACTGTCAGACTCCACTCAGTCGTACTAGTATCTGGAGAGCCTCTGCAGATCGGTTACTTAACCCTTTCCCTCATACGGCAATTCAGCAGCAGACGACGTTGAACGTATTTTGTCAATCTCCATAATTGAATGGATAACCTATGACAAAAAGTGGAAAACATTGTGGCAAAAGGAGAAATTGCACGTTTTGTGCAATTTCTTCTTTTGTCACTATGTATTCAAAAAGCCGTCTGCTGCAGAGGCGTCAGAAAGCGTCTATATGAGGGAAAGGGTTAACTCGACTAAACAAGTACATGTATCATACGGGTGGTTTTCGCATTACATGTATATAGTATTCATAAAGCGACACTGCTATTACTTTGTTGGGGGAACTATAGCTATTTCCGTGATTATGACTTTTAGCAGGGACACTATATTACATATTGTGTCCCTGGTTTTGAGACTTCTGCGGTGGACTAAATTAACATGTTTATAGATTGCTTTTTTCTCATTTACTAATAATGTATTACATTCTGTCAAATTAAGTTTCAATGTAAACCCAAAATACGCTATCGTTGCATCAACAGTGGGAAACGGAGAGAAATTACGTTTTTATGTTTTCGAACAAGATGAGTGGTATCGTACCAGGTAATTAGAAATCCAGTTTATGGATAAGAACGTAATAAACGTAAAACCCTTTCCCACATAAGACACATCTCGGAAGGAGACGATATTAACCCTTTCCCTCATACGACAATTCTGCAGCAGACGACTTTGAACCTATTTTGTCAAAAAATAGAATATCTCTATAATTGAATGGATAACCTATGACAAAAAGTGGAAAACATTGTGGCAAAAGAAATTGCACGTTTTGTGCAATTTTTTCTTATGTCACTATGTTTTCAAAAAGCCGTCTGCTGCAGAGAAGTCAGAAAGCGTCTATATGAGGGAAAGGGCCAAAAATCTCTAAAAACCGAAGGGATACTTGCACTAAATTTGCGCAGTAAGATAATAAGTCGTTCAGTCTCTCTTTCATAAACTGGCAGCTTTTCAAGAATAGAACAAAAACACCAATGTTTACAGTTCACATCGTCGCTAATTGTTTTGAGAAAGTTGCATTCAATCAAATAGGTTCAAATTGAAATCACTATAATGGTGTTGGAAAACCAGGAAACTGGCCCAGGTGACAACACGGCCAAAATCAATCAATCATATTGTATGTGCGCTAGAACATTGCCTTTTAACAAATAAAACTATATCGATTGAAACTCAGTCTCACTCTCTATCCGTAAACCCCACATCCCACACCATGCCCCTCGGTCTTAAGCAGCAGTCACATCTTACGGTCACGCACGTAGTTGACCGTAGTTGACCGTAGTTCATTTGAACGTAGTTCACTGTAGTGCCATTAAGGTCAACTAGGTAGAAGTAGGATGAAGCAGGTTCGAGCATAATGGCTAGGGTTAACCAGGGTATCACTACATGTAGTTACGGACAACTACGTTGAACTACGTGTGAACTACGGTCAAGTAGGGTCAAATACGGTACACTAGGTAGAAGTAGGATGAAGTAGGTTCGAGCATAATGGCTAGGGTTAACTAGGGTATCATTTCAATGTAGTTACGGACAACTACGTTGAACTACGTGTGAACTACTACGGTCAAGTAGGGTCAAATACGGTCAACTATGTAGAAGTAGGTTCGAGCATAATGGCTAGGGTTAACTAGGGTATAACTACATGTAGTTACGGACACCTACGTTGAACTACGTGTACACTACGGTCAAGTAGGGTCAAATACGGTCAACTAGGTAGAAGAAGCACGAAGTAGGTTCGAGCATAATGGCTAGGGTTAACTAGTGTATCACTACATGTAATTACGGACAACTACGTTGAACTACGTGTGAACTACGGTCAAGTAGGGTCAAATACGGTCAACTATAGGTAGAAAAGTTTCAAAATTTAGGCGCGGACGAGTAAACCGTAATGATGCGTAACTGAAGCTAACTGATGGCATTTATCCGTATCTAACCCGTATCTAAACCTATCATTCCGCAGTCCAACCCAAGTTGTGGACTGTTACGGTTTCATGCGGATCGTTACCTTTAGTAACGGTTAATTACAGGTTTCGTTCTGCGTATTGTTACGGACTGTTACCTACAAAAACGTTTCAATACGGATAGCTCACAGCCATGGATAACGATCGCAGACTGCTCTTGCTGAGACTCAGTCAGTCCAACATGAACCTTACAATCATCTATGCACAGCTCTTGCGCATCTGGATGGCACGCCGTCGGGAGAGGAGGTGGTGGGTCCGCCGTTGGATCACTCTCAGACCGGAACAGGGAGCGTATGGCAATTCCGCAACTTCACCAGGCTCGCACTCTAGATGATACGTGGTGGAGCGACTCACGCCGAGACTACATAAGAAAGACACATGGTAAAGAGACTCGCAGGAGGTTGGACTGAAGGTGGCCATCACACTCAGGCATCTGGTCAATAGTGAAAGGCTACACGTCGATGATGTACAACACCATCCTCCTTATACTCCAGGATGTCTGTCAGGCTATTCGGGACGAGTACGGCGACGAGGTTGTCATCAACCCGACGACAGCTGAGGGTTAGAAGGAGGTCTGCAGGCTACTGCATCCGGTGGAACTTTCACCAAGTGCTAGGTGCCTTGGATAGAAATCTCATACGCATCCGTTGTCCTGCCCCCAGGGCATATGGTCCCAGTTCCACAACTACAAGTGGTACCACTCAATTGTGCTCCTAGTCCTCGTTGACGCGAACTACAGGTTCACGTGGGCCCAAGTCGGTACCCCATGGGCAGCATATAATGCCCGCAGGGCCTGCTCTAGGTTAAAGTTTTGCCCAGCTGTGGAACGAGTCGGCTCTGCGAGATACGGTCACCTCCAACACCATTCGCATCCCCGAACCTGAACCTCTGCCTGCCGACGACCTTCAGATGCCGTATTTCATCATCGGATATAACCCATTTGCCCTCAACGAGTGGATGAAGAAGCTCTTCGCTGCTATGCCTCTGGAAGAGCACGAGCGGGTCTTTAACTATCGCCTTTCTCGTGCCAGACAATGTGTGGATGGCATATTGGCCAACCGCTGGAGCTGCCTGCTCACAGCCCTCCGACAGGAGCCGCATAACGTAGAGACCATGATGCTGGCGTGTGTGGCACTTCACACTATGCTGAGGACGGCCTGAGCATATGATGGTGCATTTGACCTTGATAACAAGCAGCACAACCTTATCCCTGGCTCGTGGAGAGATGATGCTGTTCTGGATGATTTGGAGAGGCGGATGTACGTCAACAACACCAGCAGGGCGGCGAAGAGACATATACTGTATCTAAAGCACTACTACAACGGAGAAGCCGGTCGGTGCCATGGCAGTGACGTATGGTGCAGTGATGGTGCGGTGCAATGCTTGTTAATTGCAAAAGTGGGGTCACCATTTAATAAACTTATTTGACCTTTATTTATTTAGTTGTACAATTATGGACAAAGAAATAAAGGTTTGTGAAATAAAGGTAAATAAATTAATGGTAAAATAAATAAATTAATGTCTCTTGGACTTTTAATGTTTCAATCTTGATCCCACCTATAAATGAAGGCAAAATAAATAAATATCCAATAAAGGTAAAAAGAAATAGGTGTAAGAAATAAATTTATCTTCAAAATGCCAATGGGGATTGTGGACGTTATCCGTTCTATCCGAACGGCATGTGCAACAGTCCGTATCTGAAGGTACCAGAAGGTAATGGAAGGTAAGTAATCCGTATCTATCCGTATCTATCCGCATCGTCTCAATTCAAAGGGAACGTATCTAACCGCTGACATCCGCATTTATTCTCAACCATC
>JASEVX010000001.1:186347983-186356732 GCA_031761405.1 Serripes groenlandicus
ATATCTGTAATCATCGGCTGGTAGACATGATATAACTGTAATCCTAATATACTTGGACTGGTCGCCGTGATGTAACTGTAATCATCGGACTGGTCGCCGTGATATAACTGTCATCATCGGACTGGTCGCCGTGATGTCCACTGTAATCATCGGACTGGTCGCCGTGATATAACTGTCATCATTGGACTGGTCGCCGTGATGTCACTGTAATCATCGACTGGTCGCCGTGATATAACTGTAATCATCGGGCTGGTCGACATGATATAACTGTAATCCTAATATACTTGGACTGTCGCCGTGATGTAACTGTAATCCTCAGACTGGTTGCCGTGATATATACAGAATTACACGGACTGACCGCCGTAATATAGCGTTAAATAATCGGACTGGTCGCCGTCATATAACATAATTTCTCGCACTGGTCAACGTATTATATCTGAAATACTCGACTGGTCGCCTGATATAACAGAATTACTCGGACTGATTGCCGTGACCGAGTATAACTACAATGAGCCGTCTCGCGAGAAAACCAACATTGTGACTCTGCGTATAGTGTCGAGCCGGATCAGCTTAAGGCATGCCGCGCAGGCTTCCCGGATAGACGCGTTTCGCCTCCTGTTGGATTTTGTGTTTCAGAAATCATTACTCTATACCTCTTTCCCACTGAGACGGAATGTGTCGGCCCGGATCAGACTGCGCGGGACTGCGCAGGGCTGATCTGGTCGATACATTACGCAGAGGCCATAATGTGGTTTTCTCACGGACGGCTCAGGATTAATTAACCATCCGGTGACCGTCGTGTATTTGCTTATCCGGCCCCTTGTAGTTAGGGGTAGATTATCGGACAGTTTTAAGTGCCAATATCAGTATAGATCTAGATCGATTCACTGCGATATACCTTTAATGAATAATATTTCTACACCAAGAGTTACACAACATTATTTTACGGTGCGCAGTATTATCTGTAGGAGGATTCGAAGATGTTGCCTGCCTGACTGTAAAGGGACGCTTTGTTGGTAAATGTATATTCTAAAACAAACCCGAACACACGGGGAGTTAATGGGGTTGTCTTTGCTTTTTGCCTTTTTCTACTTAAGTAAATGGTAAACGTTTTGAATAGATAAGTATTAGATACATTTTATCAATGTTAACTTTCACGTTCTCTTTCCAATTTTAAAACGAGTTTTATATACAACTGGTTCCTCGGTAGAAAAACAGAACTACCAACGATCGCACTTCATTCTTAAATTGGTTAGATATATGTGTAGTTATATCCCTAGCCGAGTGTTTTTACGCTACTTCATGACAAGACTTAGACATATTATACTTTACTTCTTTAAAAAGTGAAAACAGTCAAACCTGCGCTAAGACCCCTAATTACCTGATGCGGATCAATTCACTCGAAAAGGGAACGTTTTCTGTAATGGAAAGGATTGTATATATACTCCTGTAATTTAAGCATTATTGTAAATAATGTCTAGTATTAGAGTGTATCGGAATGCACAGCTGTATACAGCACCGGTGCATAATGTCAGTCGAGTACATTTCTAGGTAGGGTTAAAGTTGATTTATTACATTTTGAGCGTTCGGCTTTGTTCGATCGCGCTGATCCCGTTCAGACTACGTTCACAGTTCATTTATACAAGCTGCCATGAAGCCGTCTTCGACACCTGTGTGGTGTTCAAGCTTTTCAACATACCAGTTTGCAACAGTCGATTTTGAAATCATCATTAGCAAAAATATGAAAAAGTTTAAAAGATTGAAAGTTAGTGTATTGAATTAGGTTGTATACAATGGGGCAATATTATACATTGCGCGGTCTTCATCCGCACTGGTGCTTCACTGTACGTCTTACTACATCTACACGACTAAGCATTGTACTAAGTCTGTATTGTCTAGAAGGGCGGTTTGAGGCACCGAGTGTCATATCGATAGCGTCTGTTACTGGGGATAATGAGTTGACACATATCCTTGCTTGAACAGCCTCTCCGCATAGGTATATGATCAATAATAAACTCTCAATCTTATCGTCTTTCATTACGTTGATCTCATGTGTGTCTGCTGCAGATTTGGTAGTGTTGTGGGATCAGGAGCTAGGTGTTTTCCTCGTCACGCGTGTTTTTTATAATAACGGGATTGTACTCGTTACTAAGCAGACTACACTAACAGTCGGGTCATCACTAGTCCGACATCAATACGTTTCACGTTTTAGTTTATGGCTCCAGTGATTGTCTACCAGATATGTACGATGGTTTGGCAATCTCCGCATGAATGTATATTATTTCATTTAAAATCTCTCAAGTGTCGGCATCAGGTGTGAATGTATTCAATTAGTGATACCTCGTCAATATTGATCATAATGATGATGTTGTATCAAGTTTGAGTATTCTGCTTAGAGTATTGCGCCTTGTTGCTACGGTATGTTATCTGATTCAGGCATGTGCTACTTAGTCTATGCTTTCGGAGTTTTGGTGTCTCCTCTGATATTTATTCTATCACTGTGAATCGTAGCGTATATCCGGCGTTAATTATTGATCTCAGTGCTCTGAGGTATCGACTGTGCCTGCGTGTGGTACCGACTGGTCTTAGGTTAATAGTCGAGTTGTACCGTTTCTACTGGACAACGAGGTGCTGAAGCGAAAGTCTTGTGTATGGATTTGTGTAAGATACAGTATTAACGTCGTTTTGGGATTAGTTTTGGTGTTGAGTAGGGTTATGTTTTGTTATGTGGGATTTTGTAGTATTGTGCTTAGTATTTTGTGTATGTTCTAGTGTGGTGACAGGATTGTGTGAGTTTTTAAGAAGGAATGAAGGAATGATGAGTATGTGAGGTTGTGAGTAGTGCGTTGTTATTCACGACTCGGTTGCACTGTGTATATGTGAGTTAGTTTGTGTGTTGGATTGCAAGCGTCGAATGTATATGAGATAGGTGAAGTTGTTTGATTTGATAGAGTTTGGTTTTGTGAGGGTTGTTTTAGTGGTTAGAAAATTTATTGATTTGAGTTGTGGTTGGGGTGTTTGTTGATGTTAGTTTGGTTGTTGTAGGTGGGAGGGTGATTTAATTTTTGTGATTGGGATGAGTTGTGGTAAATATATTTGGGATTTGTGGGGTTGAGTTTGTGATTAGTGTTGGTGTTATTGGTTGAGATGTTGGAGATTGATGTTTAGAGAGTGTATGGTATATTGGTTGTGTTATATTTGTGTTGTTATTTAGTGTGTTGTTAATATTGGGTATAGGTGGTTTTTAATTAATTTTAGAGAGAGTGATTTTAGATAGTGTAGTGGAGTGGAATGTGGGGTGTTGTATGTAATGTAGGTTATTTGAGAGATGAGAGAAAAGAGAGTGAAATGAGTTAATATAGTTAGATGTGTAGATGAGTGAGAAAAATGTTTGATTAAAGAGAGTGAAAAGAGAGAGATTGAGTGAATAAGGTTGTTGAAATAGAGAAAAGATTGTTGAGTAGAAAGGTGAGAAAATGTGTGTAGTAAGAGAGATGTGAGAGGAGGTGAGAAGAGGGAGTTGAAGTAAGAGAGGAAAGAGTGAGATAGAGGTGGGAAGAGAGTGTGGAGAGAGATAAGAAAGAGTGAGAAGAGTTAGAGGGAAAAGATGGAAAATTGGAGAAGGAATGTGAGTAGAGAAAATTGTAGAAAAAGTGAGTGAATATAGAGGTAAAGAGAGTAAATTTGTTAATAAGTGATTAAATAGAGGAATGTGTAATAAAGAGTGAGAGTAGAGAGATTAATGTATGTAGTTAGTATTATTATGTTTGGTAGTGTGTTTGTTGTAGGTATGTGTGTTTGTAGTGTGTGGGGTTTGTGTGTTTGTGTGTGGTGGGGGTTTGTTGGGTGGGTGTTGTGTGGTGTTGGGGTGGTTGTGTTAGGTGTGTGGGTTGGTGTTTGGTGTTTGGTGTGGTGTGTGTGTTTGTGTTGGTGATTGGTGTGTTGTGTTTTGTGTTTATGTTTGTTGTTTGTTGTGGGGAGGTGTGTGTGTTGGTTGTTGTTTGTTGTTGGTGTGTGGGGTGTGTTGGGAGTGTGGTGTTGGGTGGTGGTGTTTGTTTTTGGTTGGGGGGTGTGTGTTTGTTGGTTGGGGGTGGAGAGGAGGGTGGTGGTTTTATGTAGTTGGTTTGGAGGGTGGTGGGGGTGTGGGTGTGGGGGGGGGGGGTGGGGATGGGGGAGGTTGGGGGTGAGTGTGTGGGGGGTAAGGGTGTGTGGTAGGGGTTAGGGTTTGGGATGAGTGTGAGGAGGAGGGGGTGATGTGAGTGGTGGGGTTTTAGGTGTGTAAGTGGGTTGTATTGGGGGTTTGGTGGGGTTTGTTTTTGGGAGAGGGGGGGGGGTGTGTTGTTTTTAAGTGATGGGTATGGTGTGGTGTGGGTATTATGTTTTTTGGTGGGGTGGGGATGGAAGAAGGGGAGTTATAGTGGGTTTTTGAAGGGAGTGGAGGGTGTTGATATGGTAGGGTGAGTTGTGGGGGGATATGAGTGATTTGTGGTGTGTATTTTATAGTATGGGTTTATTTTGTGGAAGATGTATTAGAGGAGTAGAAGGAGGATAGGTGGTAGGGGGTTTTTATGGGAGATTTTGGTTTGGTTGATGTTTTATGTGGGTTGATGGGGGGATATTGTGGGGAGAGTAGGGTGATTTTTATGTGGAGGGGATGGGTTTGTAGGGAATGTGGGGTAGATTGGGAGATTTGTGGAGGGGAGATTTAGGGGGGGATGTTTTAGGATTTGAGGTAGTGGGGGAAGGTGTAATTAGGGTTATTAGTGGATTAGTGAATGGTAATGTGGATTGGGGTGTAGAGGGGGAGGGAGGGGATGGGGTGGGTTGTTGGATGGGTGTTTTATTTGTATTTATGTGATGTGTGTGAGGAAGGTGTGTAGGTTTGTAAGGGTGTTGGAGAGGGTAGAGTTGATTGTGATTGGGTGTTTTGTGATGTGTTGTTGGTGGTAGGGATGATGTTGGTTGTAGGGATATAGTGGAAGTAAGGGGTTGTTGGGGTTTGTTGTTGTGTATGAGGAGTGTGGGATTTATTGAGGTTGGTGGTGTGATGGGAGGTGAAGTTTGTTTTAGGGTTAGGGGGGTGGAGGGTGTGGGTGGTAATTAGGGTGTGGGTGAGGAGGGTGTTAGTGGTATTGAAGGGTGGTGTTTTTATAAGGGTAGTGTTTTATTAAGAGAAGAGGGAAATATTTAGTAATTGAGGATATTATTAGGGGGTGAGTTGGTGGGGTTTTTGGTGGTGTGGGTGTGGTGAATGGTAAGTGGAGTGGGGAAGGGGGGATTGGATTGTGTGGGGGATTAGAGGGGGGATATGGTATTAGAGGGGAGGGTGTAGAGGAGTTTAGAAGGGGGTTTGTATAGGAGGGGGGTATTGGAGTGGAGGGGTGGTGTGTTTAGGTATGGTTTGAAAGGGATGGTTTATGTGATTGGTGTTGGGGGGGAATATGTGGGGGATTAGGGGTGGATTGTTGAGTAGGGATGGGGGTTGTGGGGGATGTGGGGGGAGTGTGGGGGGATTTGAGTAGGGGGATTTAGGTGGGTTTTTGAGGGTTATATTATGGGAGTTTGGAGGATGGATGAGGGGGGGTGTTTGTTAGGGGGTTAAGGGTGAGGGGTGAGGTGATAGAAGGTGAGGTTAGTTGGGAAGTTAGATGTTTGGGGTGGTTTGTTAGGTTTAAAGTAGTGTTTGGTAGAGTGTATGGGGATAAGGGGTAGGTGGGGTATGAGGGATTGGAAGTGTTAGAGTTGGAGTGATGGGTGGGTATTTGTTGGAGGTTTGGTATGGGGTTGTGTAGTATGGAAAGGGGAAAGGGGTATGTTTGAGGGGGAAAGGGGGAGGGGGGGTTGGGGGTTGGGGGGGTGAAGATGATGTTGGGGGGGGGGGAGGTGAGATGGGGGTAGGGGGGGATTAGGGGGGGTTTGTGTTGTGGTGTGGGTTGTTGTGGGTATTGTGGTGAGTTTTTTATTGAGGAGTGGTGTGTTAGTTTTGTGTAGTGTAGTATGGGGTGTTGGTTTGGAGTGAGTGGGGGTGGGAGGGGGGGTGTAAGTGTTAATAGGGGGGTTAGTTTTAGAGGGGGGTTTTGGGGGGGGTTTTGTGTTTAGGGTTTGGGTTTATTGGTGTTTTGGGTGAGTTTGTAGGTGTGTGGATTTAGGGGTTATGTGTGTTGGTTGTTTTTTTGGGATTTTTGATTTGTATTAAATGGTTAGAAAAAGGGGGAGGGGGGGGTGGGTTTGTGATGTTGGGTAATTATTTGAGGAAGTGTGTATGGAGATGATTATTAGGTAGTTAGTAGAATAGTTTAGTTTTAGTAGATAAGTTTTGTTTGTGGGGGTTTTGGGGGGGGGTGTGTGGTTTGGGATTGATTGTTGGTTTGAGGACTGGGTTGAGTGAGTGTGAGTATTAGGTTTGGGGGAGTAGGTTTAGGGAGTTTTGGTAAAAGTTAGGTATTGGGAAGGTGTGGATTTGTATAAGTAGGGTATTAGGTGGGGTGTTTGGTTGAGGTAAGGAAAGGGTGTTTTAATTATTGTTGGAAGGGAGGGGAGGGTTGGTGTAGTAAATGTTATTAATGAGATGGGGTGAGAGAGAGTGGATGTTGAAGGAAGTATATGTGAAGTAGATGGGGGTTTGTGTTGGTGTGGTTGGTGGGAGGTTTATTTTTTGATTATGTGAGTTTTGAGGAGTGAAGGGTTAAGGAGAGATTGAGGTTGAGGGTGAGGTGAGGTATAGGGTAGATGTGGGAATATTGGGGGGGGGGGATAGGAGGGTGTAGGAGATGATGTGGGTGGGGTAGAGGGATAGGGATTTGATGAAAGTGGTTGGAGGGGTTGTTGATGAGTAATGGAAGTGTGGTGATGGTTGTTGTAGGGGTAATGGAGTGTTTTGTAGTGGTGTGGTAGGAGTAATGAAAGTGGTTGGGTTGAGTGTTTTAGGAGGTATGGAAGGGGTTGGAGGGGTGTTATAGGATTAATTGAGGTGGTGGTATGGGTATGATAGAGTAATGAAGTTGTTGTGGGGTGTGTTATGGTGTGATTTGAGGTAATAAAGTGGTTGGTATGGTGTGTATAGGGAGTAATGGAAAGGTGGTGGTATGGGTATTGATAGGGAGTAATGAAATTGGTGGTATGGGTGTTGATAGGAGTAATTGAAGGTGGTATGGGTATGATAGGAGTAGATTAAGAGTGGTGTATGGGTGTGATAGAGTAATGAAGTGGTGTTATGTGTATTATAGGAGTAATGGAATTGGTGTGGTGTGGTATGGGTGTTGATTGGGAGTAATAAAGTGTGGTGTATGTGTGTGAGTAGGGGTAATGGAAGTGTTGGTATGGTGTGTGATAGAGTATTGTTAGTGTGGTATGGGTGTATGATAGGAGTAATGGAAGTGTTGTATGGGTATGATAGGGGGAAGTAATGGAGGTGGTTGGTGTGGGTGATAGGAGTTAATGGAAGGTGGTGGTATGTTTATGATAGGAGTAATGGAAGTGGTTATATGGGGTATGGTAGAGTAATGAAGGTGTGTATGGGTGTGATAGGAGTAATGAATGGTGTGTATGGGTAGGGGATAGGGAGTAATGAATTGGTGTGTTGGGTGTTTATGGGTGTGATGGGAGTAATAAAGTTGTGGTATGTGTGTGAAATGGAAAGGTGTGGTATGGTGTGTGATAGATTAATGAAGGTGTGGTATGGGTGTGATGTAGGTAATGGAAGTGTGGTATGGGTGTGATTGGAGGTAATGGAAGTGTGGTATGGGTATGAATAGGTAGTAGGATGAAGTGGTGTGTATGGGTATGAAAGGAGTAATGAAGGTGTGGTATGGGGTATGATAGGGTAATGAAGTGGTGGTATGGGTATGATAGGGGAGTAATGGAAGGTGGTTATGTTATGATGGGGAGTAATGGGATGTGGTTGGTGGAGTTGATAGGGGAGTAATGAAGTTGTGGTATGGGTATGATAGGGAGTAATGGGAGTGTGTGGTATGGGTATGATTATTAATGGAAGTGGGGGTGGTATGGGTGTGATAGGGATTAAAGAGTGTTGGGTGGGGTGTGATAGGAGTAATGGAGTTTGTTGGTGGGGGTGTGATAGGGAGGGTAATGAGGGGTTGGTGGGGGTGTGATATGGGAGTGTGGTTATGGGGTATGATTGGATTAATGGAGTGGTGGTATGGTTATGATAGGATTAATGAGGTGGTTGGTGGGGTGTGATAGGATTAATGAAGTGTGGTATGGGTTTGTATAGGATTAATGAGTGGGGTTGGGGTTGGTGTGGGTAGGAGTAATGGAGTTGGGTTGGTGGGTGTGTTTGAGAGTAATGGAGGTGGTTGGTGGTGGTGATAAGGGGTAATGGAGTGGTTGGTGGGGTGTGATAGGGTGTATGGGGTTGTTGGTTGGGGTGTGATGAGTAATGAAGTGGTGTATGGTTATGATAGGAGTAATGGAAGTGGTGGTATGGTTATGATAGGGGAGGTAATGAGGGTGGTTGGTGTGGTGTGATTGGAGTAATGGAAGTGGTGGTATGGTGTTTATAGGAAGTATGGAGTGATGGTATGGGGGTGGTAGGAGGAATGGAAGTGGTTGGTGGGGTTGTGATAGGGAGTAATAGGGGTGTGTATGTTGGTGTTGTGTGATTGGAGGTAATGAAGTGGTGTATGGTGTGTGATAGGAGTAATGGAAGGTGATGGTATGTGGGGGTGGGTAGGGAGGAATGAAGTGGTTGTATGGGGGGTGTTTATAGGGAGTAATGAGGTGGGTTGGT
>JASEVX010000001.1:186356932-186435436 GCA_031761405.1 Serripes groenlandicus
CTCTATCTCTCTCGCTCCCATTCTCCCTATCTATCCACCCTCTCTCATTCTCTCTATATCTCCCGATATATCCACCCTCTTCTATCCCTCCTTCCCTCTCCCATCTATCACTCTCTATATCCCTCTCTCTCTTCTCTATCCTCCCCCTCTCTCCTATCTATCCACCCTCTCTCATTCTCTCTCTCTCCCCATATATCCACCCTCTCTATCCCTCCTTCCCTCTCCCCATCTATCAACTCTCTCTATATCCCTCTCTCTCTTCTCTATCTCTCCCCCTCTCTCCCTATCTATCCACCCTCTCTCATTCTCTCTATCTCCCCATATATCCACCCTCTCTATCCCTCCTTCCCTCTCCCCATCTATCAACTCTCTCTATCCCTCTCTCTCTTCACTATCTCTCCCCCTTTCTTCCTATCTATCCACCCTCTCTCATTCTCTCTATCTCCCCATATATCCACCCTCTCTATCCCTCCTTCCCTCTCCCCATCTATCAACTCTCTCTATCCTCTCTCTCTTCTCTATCTCTCCCCCTTTCTCCCTATCTATCCACCCTCTCTCATTCTCTCTATCTCCCCATATATCCACCTCTCTATCCCTCCTTCCCTCTCCCCATCTATCAACTCTCTATATCCCTCTCTCTCTTCTCTATCCCTCCCCCTCTCTTCCATCTATCCACCCTCTCTCATTCTCTCTATCTCCCCATATATCCACCCTCTCTATCCCTCCTTCCCTCTCCCCATCTATCAACTCTCTCTATCCCTCTCTCTCTTCTCTATCTCTCCCCCTTTCTCCCTCTCTATCCACCCTCTCATCATCTCTCTATCTCCCCATATATCACCCTCTCTATCCCTCCTTCCCTCTCCCATCTATCACTCTCTCTATCCCTCTCTCCCTTCTCTATCCCTCCCCCTCTCTTCCTATCTATCCACCCTCTCTCATTCTCTCTATCTCCCCATATATCCACCCTCTCTATCCCTCCTTCCCTCTCCCCATCTATCAACTCTCTCTATCCCTCTCTCCCTTCTCTATCCCTCCCCCTCTCTTCCTATCTATCCACCCTCTCTCATTCTCTCTATCTCCCCATATATCCACCCTCTCTATCCCTCCTTCCCTCTCCCCATCTATCAACTCTCTCTATCCCTCTCTCTCTTCTCTATCTCTCCCCTTTCTCCCTATCTATCCACCCTCTCTCATTCTCTCTATCTCCCCATCTATCCACCCTCTCTATCCTCTCTCCCTTCTCTATCCCTCCCCCTCTCTCCCTATCTATCCACCCTCTCTCATTCTCTCTATATCCCCATATATCTACCCTCTCTATCCCTCCTTCCCTCTCCCCATCTATCCACCTCTCTATCCCTCTCTCCCTTCTCTATCCCTCCCCCTCTCTTCCTATCTATCCACCCTCTCTCATTCTCTCTATATCCCCATATATCTACCCTCTCTATCCCTCCTTCCCTCTCCCCATCTATCCACCCTCTCTATCCCTCTCTCCCTTCTCTATCTCTCTCCCTCTCTCCCTTTCTACCCACCCTCTCTCATTCTCTCTATCTCCCCATCTATCTACCCTCTCTATCCCTCCTTCCCTCTCCCCATCTATCCACCCTCTCTATCCCTCTCTCCCTTCTCTATATCCCCCCTCTCTCCCTATCTATCCACCCTCTCTCATTCTCTCTATATCCCCATATATCCACCCTCTCTATCCCTTTCTCCCTTCTCTACATCTCCCCTCTCTCCCTATCTATCCACCCTCTCTCATTCTCTCTATCTCCCCATATATCTACCCTCTCTATCCCTCCTTCCCTCTCCCCATCTATCCACCCTCTCTATATCCCTCTCTCCCTTCTCTATCTCTCTCCCTCTCTCCCTTTCTACCCACCCTCTCTCATTCTCTCTATCTCCCCATATATCCACCATCTCTACCCCTCTCTACCCCTCTCTCCCCATCTATCCACCCTCTCTATCCCTCTCTACCCCTCTCTCCCCATCTATACACTCTCTCTATACCTCTCTCTCCCACTATATCTCTCCTCCTCTCTCGCCATCTATCCACCCTATCTCATTCTCTCTCTCTCTCTCTCTCTCTCTCTCTCTCTCTCTCTCTCTCTCTCTCTCTCTCTCTCTCTCTCTCTCTCTCTCTCTCTCTCTCTCTCTCTCTCTCTCTATATATATATATATCCCAATATATTATATCCACCCTCTCTATCCCTCTCACCACATCTACCTCTCCTCCTCGATATCCCTCTCTCCCATATATCCACCCTCTCTCCCCCTATATATCTCCCCCTCTCTCCCTCTATATCTCCCCATCTCTCCCCATCTATCCACCCTCTCTCATTCTCTATATATCTCTTTGTCTTCCTCGCTCTCTCTCTCACTCTCTCTCTCGCTCTATGTTTCTTTCTCACACCCTCTCTCTCTCCCACTCTCTCTTCCCATTTATCCCATCCCATCTCTATCTCCTCCGCTCTCACCCCCTCATTCCCCCATATCTCGCCCATCTCTATCTCTTCCCAATCTCTCCCCATATATCCAGTCTCTATATCCTTCTATCCCCAATATATCCACCCTCTATATCCCTCTCCCCCCATATATACACCCTCTCTATCCCTCTTTTCCCACATATCAACCCTCTCTATCCCCCTCTCTCAATATATCCACCCTCTCTATCCCCCTCTCCCAATATATCCACCCTCTATATCACTCTATCCCCATATATACACCCTCTCTATCCTCTTTTCCCACGTATCAACCCCCTCTATCCCCCTCTCCCAATCTATCCACCCTCTCTATCCCTCTCTCCCCATATATACACCCTCTCTATCCTCTTTTCCCACATATCAACCCTCTCTATCCCTCTCTCCCCATATATACACCCTCTCAATCCCTCTCTCCCATATATACACCCTCTCTATCCCTCTTTCTCCATATATCCACCCTCTCGATCCCTGTCTCTCCATATATTAATCCTCTCCATTTATCCACCCTCTCTATCCCTCTCTTCCCATATATCCACCCTCTCTATCCCTATATCCCCATATACCCCCCCCCCCCTCTCTCTCTCTCCCCATCTATCCTACCTCTCTTTCCCTATCTCCCCATCTATCCACCCTCTCTATCCCTCTCTCCCCATATATCCACCCTCTATATCCCTCTCTCCCCTTTCTTCAAACGACACAGGTACTTTAATTTTATTTAACCTGTTCCCACTTGCAGACGCATTTGAACGCATCTGCTGTAGACGGCTTTTGTAACAATATTTTCAATTTGCGTCTTTCATGAGATTGGCAAAATTTTTTCAAATCCGTCTATATCCGAATTGTTGCATGTTGGAAGGGGTTAGAAGTTTAAACACGAATTAGGTTGTTTGTCCTTGTTTACGGACAATTAGCATTTTATTGTTGATTGGGGTTTAACGCCATTTTCAACAAGTGTTCAGTCATATCACGACAGCCAGTTCACCTACTCATATGTTTCCTGGCTTTCTCATACCAGTACTCCACTGTTCAAGCAATTTGCTGCGTTTCCACATATACTGTTAGCCCATTGGTGGAAGACGAATGAAACTTGTCACAGTGACTTTTGTCAAACGTCAGAATGAATGCTGGCCGAGCTGGGGTTCGAACACACACTTAATCATTTTACATTAAGTGCGAAACAAGCTTTCAATTTGATTAATCCCGCTACTCTAGTTTAAGTTTAAACTTATTTATTTTACATCAAATGCAATGCAAGCTTTCACATTTTGTGAACCACGCTCGGTGTCAGCTTCCTGGAACTCTTACCAGTGCTCGCACAGTATTGTGCGGACAAACCCCAAAGGAAGATTCCGCTGTCACCAGGTCCCGGGACGTTTGGTAGGAGACACTAACACCGTATCACTGTTCTAGTCGTCCTCTAGTTAATCACGATGGCAGAAGTGTGCACATTTCCGTATTTCTGTAAAACATCGAAGCAGCTCAGAGGGGAAAAAATCATGCAAGAGGACAAGACAAAGATAATACACGAATTGAAAAATTTAAAATACGTTTATATCACGATTACTGAATGGTGGCCAATTGACGATGTAAAAGAGTGAGAATCGTGAGGCATCACTAGACATTGAAACAATTTCAAAGAGGATCTTGAGTTTTAACACATGTAGTAAATTTACAACAGACGCCTTTGCATATAGGCAAAGGTATGGAACATTTCTTTATCAAAAAATGTTTAATTATTTAACAGAGTAGAAACAATCATATGAAACAAAGAAATTGCCCATTACGAGAATTTCTCTTATTGCTTTTCAACAATTTTTCAGTCATATCACGGCGGCCAGTTCACCTACTCATGTTTGAAAGCGCCTGCTGCAGATACGTCAAAATGCGACACACGTGGGAAGGGGTTAACATTTCGGACCTAAAAATACTATCACCAGGCATGACTTCAACTGATAGCAGTTTGGATTGTTAGATTCTTATCTCCGGTCAAAGTAACCAGATTGTGTCTACTAGAATGGAATAATGTTGAACATAATAAAGTCACTGACACTATTGACATAGTCCGACAACCTTTCACGTCAAGGTCTCTACTATTTAGAAGGAATTATTGTCGCCTCTGTACCAGTCGATGTTTGAAAGTCTTAAAGGGACCAGTAAATGTTTGAAAGTCTTAAGGGGACCAGTCAATGCTTGAAAGTCTTAAAAGGACCAGTCAATGCTTGAAAGTCTTAAGGGGACCAGTTAATGTTTGAAAGTATTAAAGGGACCAGTAAATGTTTGAAAGTCTTAAGGGGACCAGTCTATGTTTAAAAGTCTTAAGGAGACCAGTCAATGCTTGAAAGTCTTGAGGGGACCAGTCAATGTTTGAAAGTTTTAAGGGGACCAGTCAATGTTTGTAATCTTATATGGGACCAGTCTATGTTTGAACGTATTAAGGGAACAAGAGAATGTTGTTCTAAATGAGCACCCTTCATGTTCCTACAATATTTGTTTAACTAGTTATCAAATATAAACCTCCACATTTCTAGATGTTACAGTTGTTCTTCTTGGATATCGAGGGCTTGGCGTGAAACGGTAGTAACTACCAGTGGTATTTTTGTTACCAAGGTTAATCACATCGCCATAAATTATTTATAAGCATTGAATAATTGTTCTTGGTAAACAATGGAAATTTAGGTGCCATTGCTCGTTCTGAAATAGGTTTTTAGTTACAACTGTTTCACGCCAAGCCCTCGATATGTTCAACGCAGAAGAAAGTCTAATAATTCTGAGCAGGTAAACAGTTTGAAGGCGTTTACTGTAAAAGAAGGGTTATACTTCAGATGTATGAGTACAAATTTAATAATGTTAATTGTTCTAAATCGGTGTTTCTGTATAAAGCCCATCATAACAGCGCTGTTTCCATTTCGAGAACTTTAATTGGAATATAGACGAATAGAACTGTCTCATTATAAAAAGCACAATTAAACAACAATCAAAACAAATCAGTTCGAGTGTAACGCATTTAGAAAACTTTAATCTATCATAAATTGTGTGCATTCATGACAGTGTGTGATCTTATATTTGTTGTTAACTGTTAATCTAACGTGATAAATCTGCTGCAAAAAAGACCAAAACAATACACCTTGTTATATTTGTAAATTTGAAACATTAATCTGGAAGCGTATCTTTTTATATAGTTTAGAGTATGGAACGCCTTTATTATTGTATTGTACGCAGTACATGTTCACGTATACGAGGTACATACTTCAATTGACATGGTACATTTTGCATGATATGCGGTGCCTTTTCATATGCAATACAAACAACATTATATGCGGTTCAAATGATATTGTATTAGTCAGTATTACGAACCATTCGGTGGTATTTTGATTATACGTAGTAGTTTTACCATTATATGCGGTGCGTTTTCATTACAATTATCATACTTTTTTCCTGAATCATTTCCGGAAATAAGCGAGTATGACAGTCGATTTAAAAAAAAAATCTATAAATAGAAGTGTCCACAGAATGTCGTCTATGCAGATGCTTTTTTAGGCCTGGGGCGGACAACTATTCAACTCATTGTGGCAAAAGGAGAAATTGCTTATCTGGAGATATTTCTCCATTTGCCTCAATGATTTAAACTCTCTTCAAACACTGATGTACTATACTTTTGCATTTACATCTGATGCATAGTTGTTTTATGTGGGAAAGAATTTAAGAATGAATAAAAAAAGGTTATAACATTATAGTAAAACAACTTTTAATTCCTCAGCAAATAGCTGAAAAAGAGCTTTATATTATATATTTGAGTTTGTCTTTAGGAAAAGGTACAACTTCATTTTAGCAACATTGTAGGTTCAAATCAGCCTGTATATTTGCTATGTCTTATCAGATTATTCACAAGTTGACTGAAGCTTCTAACAAGCATATGTAAGTACGTGTAAGATTGAGACTGTATATTTTGATCAGGCTGTGAATGAACAGACTGCTCTGGATCTACAATATTCCCAAAAGCGGATTTGTACCTTTTTCTCATGGAAGGGCTTATATAAACTGTATTTCTAAGAGGAGCCCGGTAGCGACGAAGGCTGTTAATCCATGGGTTGCGAATTCGAACCCCAGCTCGGCCAACATTCTTTCCGAGGTTTGACAACATTCATTGCGTCTTCCACCAATGGGCTAACAGTATATGAGGAAAAGCAGCCAGTTGCTTGGAAAGTATGTTGTGCGGAGTGTGAGAAAGGAACACATGAGTAGGTGAACTGGCCGCCATGATATAACTGAACAAATGTTGAAAACGGCATAAAATCCCAATTAATCAATTAATTTTTTAAGAGGAATTAAACCCCTTTCCCACAAGCAGATGCTTTCTCGCGTGTCTGCAGATGTTGAATTGATTATGAACAGTTTGGCAAATGGAGATATTGGTTTTAATAAACAATGTCTGCTTATGTCATAATTGTTTTATAATCTTTTCTAAAATGGTACTTTCATTTACAGAGATATTCCATAATTTTTCTTCAATGTTGTCAAATTCGTCCGCTGAAGATTTGTTTTATTTGAGAAAGGGTTACACATTTACCGCAGAAGAAATTTCAAGAGTCATTGGAAGCCGCCAAGAGGCGGCTTCCTGTAGGGATGCTTAGAAGTTTCGGACAAGGAGAATATTTAGACCTGCCAGCGTAACCACATATCTTGATTTCTCTTTGCCCTTACTAAGTACATTCATTTAAGGTAATTACTTTTAAAACATCCCTTTTACACTCTATATACATGTGTGAGTTTTACAAATTAAAAACAAAAGACAAAGGCCAGTATATTAATTGAATGTATGTACATTTTTATTTAAGCGAAATTCATACTGTATCTAGTCTAAACAGTAAAACTGAATTGGTTACCTGCCTCAGACCCTTTATTAGTTCGGTAGTATGTTAAACCGGGAACCATAAACAAGAGGAGGCTCGCAGTAAATGTAATCTGGTTCCTTACATGCTGTCATATATTACGCAGTAATTAGATGAAGAAGTGCAGACATGAACATATATAAACCACAGAAATATCTGTTTCAAGATAGATTTTGCCGTCTAGTTGAAATGTTAATGTTTATCAAACGTGTTCATACGAATCACAAGAAAAAAATCCTGGTAGTATTTAAAGGGAGTTAATTTGTACGCACAATTTAACTAAGTGCAGCAAATATTTTTTCCATTTGGTCTGACACCTTTGTCTAATAATACACATGTATGACGATTTAAATAAACAATTTAAAGGGAATACAAATATTTAGCAGAGTAAACATTTAAATAAATGTTCAACAGCTAACCGTTTTCCACTATAGATTTTCATTTTCACAATTGTCATCGCAAAGTGCAGACATGAACATATATAAACCCCAGAAATATCTGTTTTAAGAGAAATTTTGCCATATTATGAATTTATATTCATACCTATACATTAGGGTATCTATAAACAATTAATAAAATATGTACACATTTATCTTGGCTTAAATTTAATTTTGATGTTGTTACTAATTTGTTGTGGATTTAAATGTTCTTTTTTCTTATTTCTACATGTACAACGAAAAATTGCGGCTTCTCTTTGACGCTTTGCGTCAAACATTCGTCTTGTCTGATTTGAAAACATTTTTAATTTCAGCATCGTCTATAGCAGATTTTAGTGCAGATTTTAGTCAATCTGTTCCTCGTGTATTGAGAACATGTGACACTTCTATTTATAGATTGTTCAATGACCTATCTGTCATACTCGGAACATTGTGGTAAATTGAAAGATGAGCATTTTATCCTTTTGCAACAATGATTTCAAGAATTGTCTGCTTCAGGCCTCAAAGTGCGTCTGCATTGACGGCATTCTGCACCTTGTATATTCTGAAAATGTGAACACTTCTATTATAGGTTGTTTTAAAATGGACTAGACGGTGTTAATGTAAATCTCTATCTGTCTTACTCGGTATTTTCCGTAAATTACCGGAGAATGCCGGAAAGTATGATCTGCACCACATATGAAGGTACAACTACTGTATATAACAAAATAGCACCACATGTATCGACAACCCGACTGCATATGATGTTGTTTGCACAACATATAATGTTTATTCTTCTGCATTTACCCCCATGTTGCACTGCATATTGTTAAATAACCACCATATATTATAGAAAATGCACTGCATATCATGAACAAAGTACCATGTCAACTGAAATATGTACCTCGTATACATGAAAATGTACTGCGTATAATACCATACAACATACTAAGACAGTAAATAAGTTCCATATTAGAGCGCTATTATGAAAACATGGCGTTACGTTAATTATCTGAACTTTATGATTAAGTCCTCCAGTATGTTCGCGAAAGTTTTAAAACTAATCTTATTTGCATAATGTTTCAAACAGTAGCCGGTAGAAAAGGTGTTATTAAAGTCGTCTGTATGAGGGAACCCAAACGTCGTGTTATTACTGTGTATTGTTTTGAATAGTCACTTACCTCTACGCGGGGGAGCCCATTAAACGGCTTGTTCTGTATGTTTATTGCCTTGCAAGTATTCATTGAAAATACAAGGACATCCTTAACAAGTAATCAACACAAGTACCTGATAACCTAGGGAGTAGACGTGAACATATTGGAACACTTCTAACTATCAAATGAATTAGGTCGAAAGCAAAGAGATGTTTTAATGTTGCCGCAAACACCTTTATTGTGCTGCAAGCATGCCTTTTCACGCTACGTTCAGAGCTCCCATATCAGTCAGAGTATTCGGAAAGTGTAATATTGGTGTGAAAATCAGTCTGGACTCACAAAACAATTCCTCCCGGCCAGGTCATTCAAACTACTTTGTGTTTGTTTTATTGGGATTTTACGCCGCTTTCAACATTATTTCAGTTATATCACGGCGACAGTTCACTTATTCATGATCCCTGTGTAAACAAACCAGCACTAGGCTAGAAAATGTGCCTTGCCCGATGGCACTACATCATAACCTTTGTGCCGCGAAAGGGGATCGAACCCGGGACGCCCGGTTTGAAATCCCCGACGCTAACCACTTGACCTCAAACTTCTTTAAAAATGGTAGTATATTTAATGGCTTTCCCTCCTTGGCGCTCAGGAGTGTGGTGTTAGAATTACGACTGACTCGTTGGTGTAAGGATACATGGACATTACCAAGGAAACGCTATGATATAACTGGACATTACCAAGGAAACGCCGTGTTATAACTGGACATTACCAAGGAAACGCTATGATATAACTGGACATTACCAAGGAAACGCCGTGTTATAACTGGACATTACCAAGGAAACGCCGTGATATAACTGGACATTACCATGGAAACGGCGCGATATAACTGGACATTACCAAGGAAACGCCGTGATATAACTGGACATTACCAAGGAAACGCCGTGATATAACTGGACATTACCATGGAAACGCCGTGATATAACTGGACATTACCAAGGAAACGCCGTGATATAACTGGACATTACCAAGGAAACGCCGTGATATAACTGGACATTACCAAGGAAACGCCGTGTTATAACTGGACATTACCAAGGAAACGCCGTGGTATAACTGGACATTACCAAGGAAACGCCGTGATATAACTGGACATTACCAAGGAAACGCCGTGATATAACTGGACATTACCAAGGAAACGCCGTGTTATAACTGGACATTACCAAGGAAACGCCGTGATATAACTGGACATAACCATGGAAACGGCGCGATATAACTGGACATTACCAAGGAAACGCCGTGATATAACTGGACATTACCAAGGAAACGCCGTGATATAACTGGACATTACCATGGAAACGCCGTGATATAACTGGACATTACCAAGGAAACGCCGTGATATAACTGGACATTACCAAGGAAACGCCGTGATATAACTGGACATTACCAAGGAAACGCCGTGTTATAACTGGACATTACCAAGGAAACGCCGTGGTATAACTGGACATTACCAAGGAAACGCCGTGATATAACTGGACATTACCAAGGAAACGCCGTGATATAACTGGACATTACCAAGGAAACGCCGTGTTATAACTGGACATTACCAAGGAAACGCCGTGATATAACTGGACATAACCATGGAAACGGCGCGATATAACTGGACATTACCAAGGAAACGCCGTGATATAACTGGACATTACCAAGGAAACGCCGTGATATAACTGGACATTACCATGGAAACGCCGTGATATAACTGGACATTACCAAGGAAACGCCGTGATATAACTGGACATTACCAAGGAAACGCCGTGATATAACTGGACATTACCAAGGAAACGCCGTGATATAACTGGACATTACCAAGGAAACGCCGTGATATAACTGGACATTACCAAGGAAACGCCGTGATATAACTGGACATTACCAAGGAAACGCCGTGATATATCTGGACATTACCATGGAAACGCCGTGATATAACTGGACATTACCAAGGAAACGCCGTGGTATAACTGGACATTACCAAGGAAATGCCTTGATATAACTGGACATTACCAAGGAAACGCAGTGATATAATTGGACATTACCAAGGAAACGCCGTGATATAACTGGACATTACCAAAGAAACGCCGTGATAAAAATGGACATTACCAAGGAAACGCCGTGATATAACTGGACATTACCAAGGAAACGCCGTGATATAACTGGACATAACCAAGGCAACGCCCTGATATAACTGGACATTACCAATGAAACGCCGTGATATAACTTGACATTACAAAGGAAACGCCGTGATATAAATGAACATTACCAAGGAAACGCCGTGATATAAATGAACATTACCAAGGAAACGCCGTGATACAACTTGACAACACTGTTAAAAGAGGCGTAAAACATCATACAAACAAAATAATGAATTCTTATGAAAATAACTCTACAATAGTACAAGGGTTTGATCAAACCAAATAATGAATTATTATGAAAACATTCCCTACAATAATACAAGGGCTTGATAAAACAAAATAATGACATATTATGAAAGCATTCTCTACAATAATACAAGGGATTGATGCAACGAAATAATGATGTACCATTTGGATAAGCCATTGATTAGTCGCCACTTTTTATCCTCCTGTCAACTGACAATGTTCAAAAACAAAGAAAGAACGACGCACAGATGCTGGAATAGATTTCGTATTTTTTTTGCAAAAGATACACGATATAACTGAAATTGATTTTAAAACCCAATTCCGCCATTGTGAAAAAAAAATGAAGAAAATAACTTCTACAGTTTAAGTCTGTTTGGACCAGTGAATCAGCAAAATTATAAAACAAATTGACTTGCAACATCAAATATCTTTATCTTAACGCAAGAAGGGTCTAAATCAAACCAAGTATACCACTTGCTTTGTCTGAAAAGGCAAGAAAGGTATCAAGTAATTTGACTTCGTCAAACGACGTCAATATTAAACACTCAACTTTTAATTGAGCCTTATGATATACTTTATGTAGAAACGAAATGCTTCTTTATCCCGTTTGATCTGCTTCAGCGGACGACTACTGACAACATGGCCGTAAGTGAGCAATTGATCCGCCCCCGACGATGTTTAAATACCCTACTTGAAATGTTTACATTTAGGCTTTTATTTTTTCAAGGTAAACTGTTCTATTTTATGTGATGAATAACAAAACGGCTTTTCAGTTAACCGGATAATTCAAAGTAGATATCTTATGAACAATTTCAGTTTCAAGGAGATATCGATATATATGTGTGCCCATTCAAATACATGTAGCAACAAGTGGGTGACACAAGTCTCTGAGTAGGGATTGATATTTTCTTTTTCTTTTTTTTTTAAATTTATCTAAGAGATGAGATAGCGAATTGAATCAGTTAGCTGGAATGCCACTTTCGGTTGGTTTCAGTGAAATTGAAACAACCTTATAACTTATAAGTAACAAAGTAGTTCTAGCAAAGCTTTGATCGATCAATACGTTACACCATGCAGTTACATGTATAGACGCATCTGCAACAGAAGACTTCTGAAATCATTGTGCTTATTATTTTCAAATCTATTAAATAACAATTATATAATATATATTGTCTAGATGTTTTCACAGCGACTGCAGCAGATTTGTTGTTTGTTGGAAATGGTCGCGAATATGCTTGTTTAAGAAGCAAACACGAAACTGTTTACGGAATATGAACCAAGTACCTATACCATTCCTTTCTACAGGGTGGTGCTAAACGTTTTCCATTTGACGTTATAACTTGTGGTTTAATCATTGGTTAAATATTTAATCTGTGGTTACTAAACCAAGGGTTAAATTTCTGTTGCTCAACTTTGTTTAACCCCGAGGTTACGTAACCCATGGTTAAATATTTAACCACTGGTTAAATTTATCCCGATTTCCCACAATGCACAGCATCTCTGAACATGGTTGAAAATGGCATCCATTTTTCTTCGCTAGAAATTAAAAATATCTGAATAGACTGAGACCATTTTAACATTTCAATAAAATGTACCAAGTATTGGTGAACAATACGAAAGACTACATTATGGTTCATCATTGATCAACACTTTTCTACAATCAAGTTGTTGTTGTTTCTTTTTGACATTTGCGGGCTGACTCCATTTCCAAATATGATGACCAAAAACCTGTTTAGGAAGCATAGAGTGGACCATACTCGTAGAAAGATTTATCTAGATACTACATGAACACATGGGGATGATGACAATTGTCTGTACTGGACCTTACAACACAGGGGAACGATTTGCCTATGCGAATGATTAGATTGACCAAAGACCTAATAATTCTGGGTTCATTCGTCCCAAAACCGTTTCACCCAAAGTGTTTTTGCACACTACACTGTAACAGCACTATGACTAAATGTGTTTTATATTATTTCGCATTTTGTACTACATTTCATTAGATTTCTTTAGTGGGACAGATGTTGGGAAAAGTTTAATCTTTATTAAAAAATAATACAAAGTCAATTTAAACCGGGTCTTTCAATAGTATTGAAAGACCCTGGATGATTGTATCAGAGACATATGTCTCTGACTGTATTGATCCAGCCGAAAATGAGTGAAGACATTTACAGAAAGGACAACCGGAAGAGAAAGTCGACAAGCCCGAGAAAGAAAGAAAGAAACATAACTGCTAAATAAATGAAACTATTATTAATATTTATAAACTTTGAATTTGAGTTTCTAAATAACATGCAAATACTAAGGAGTCGATCGAGCGTCATTTTGACGTACACTATTTTTGGCATACGGCCACAGGTCGTCATTTCCCCCCTTTGACCTGAGAAAAACCAGGACTACTGTTAAACAATCGTCTCATTGGAAATATATAAATGTCAGAAAAATCACGCTCGATAATATTATTCCACCCAAGAATTAACTTGGAGGCATGTAGAGAACCACCAAACCAATGAACACTATTCCGTCATGATGATAAGCGGTTAATTATTATAATTCACAACTTGATTAAAGTTAAGGACTTGACCAAATCAAACATCTACATAATTTGATGTGATTGAAGATCTTGTATGTTTTTTTTGTTTTTTTGTTTTTTGTTGTTTTTGGGTTGTTTTTTTCTGGTATTTTGATTTGTTAATTCAGTGTATTTGGTTCGAAACATTGTATGTATGTTTATAATCAATAAAAATATGTTCTATGTTCTATGTTCTTGATACAATTACTGCTTGATTAATTTTTCTGAAGGCGATGTATGTTTTTCACAGCTTGCATAGAAATTCTTCTCGTTTTGGCATGCCTATTGTTCGAGATAGATTGATTGGACGGTGGATTGGTGCATGCCAGGTGAAAGCGCCTCACTCTTGCTTCGAGTCGCACTAGCCGGATTCCACCCAGATGTATCGCAGCTGGCTGCAATGTTCAGATGAAGTTGGCATTTTGGCCAAGTCTACAGCCCAACTCCGGCTGTATATTGCTCGATATTAGAGAGTTTAACTGGCATCCTGACATATGTCAGGTGAAAGAGACATACTCTGGGTCCCAGACACGCTAGCCGGATTCCACCTGGATTTATCGCAGCCGGCTGCAAAACCCAGCCGGAGTTGGGCCGACATAGTGGCTTCCACCCTCGTTTTGGCGTGCCTATTCTTCGATATAGATGGATTGGACGATGGATGGATGCATGCCAGGTGAAAGCGCCTCACTCTGGCTCCGAGTCGCACTAGCCGGATTTCACCTGGATTTATCGCAGCTGGCTGCAATGTTCAGATGTAGTTCGCATTTTGGCCAAATCTACAGCCCAACTCCGGCTATATATTGCTCGATATTAGAGAGTTTAGCTGGCATCCTGACATATGTCAGGTGAAAGTGACACACTCTGGCTCCCAGACACGCTAGCCGGATTCCACCCGGATTTATCGCAGTCGGTGAAGACGGAGTTCCAGCTGTTCCGGCTGGTTTATACAGCCGACGTAGCTGGAGTTCCGACTGTTCCAGCTGGTTAATACAGTCGGACTTGACGAAGTTCCGGCTGTTCAGGATGGTCAATACAGCCGGATCTACGGCTGTTCCGACTGGTTAATACAGCCTACGTAGCTGGAGTTCCGACTGTCCCAGCTGGTTAATACAGTCGGTGTAGACGGGAGTTCTAGCGGAGTTCGGCCTGTTCCGGCTGGTTAATACAGTCGGACTTGACGAAGTTCCGGCTGTTCCGGATGGTCAATACAGCCGGAGTTCCGGCTGTTCCGGCTGGTTAATACAGTCGGTGTAGACGGGAGTTCTAGCGGAGTTCGGCCTGTTCCGGCTGGTTAATACAGTCGGTGTTTCGGATGGTTAATACAGCCGGAGTTCCGGCTGTTTCTGCTGGTTGATACAGCCGGAGTAGCTGGAGTTCCGGCTGTTCCGGAGTAGCTGGAGTTCCGGCTGTTCCGGCTGACCGGCTATTCCGGCTAACTTCACGCACATGGATATGTATATAAAACTTGCTTTAAAATTGGAAAAAAGAAACGTGAAGGTTAACATTGGTAAAATGTATCTAATACTTAAATATATTCAAACGTTTAACTTTAATTAAGTAGAATGGGCAACATCTGTCTAAAAGCAAAGACAACCCATTAACTCCCCCGTGTGTTCGGGTTTGTTTTAGAATCATTAGTCGCCGGGCAGAAGCCCGCGACTTCTATTTTTAATAGCTTTTCGGAAATCACATGGGAGGAGGAGTTATTATTAGAAAAAAACAAATTTAAATGTCTTGAACATATTACAATTGCGTTTGTTTAAAAACACTAAGTTATGACACATCTAAAATGAAATAAATATTCCGATGTTTTAAGTATTAGTAGTTTCTTTATTTTGACTCGCATCTCTTTTTTTGGGGTTTTATTTACGAAGACAAAACCGTCCCCATGAGACTTGCAGCAAGCAGACTGTTTTGTGTCAATATCAAGTAAAATTCACGTCGAATTCTCCTTTAAAATAGCAATCTTAATTTACTGAATGTTATTTTCATGTTCAAAGAGATGTCTTGATTTGTGAGGAATTCATTTTATAATGTTTATCCATGTATATCTAAAATATGAACTGTTTCTAAGCTAAAACTGTTGATCGCGTGACTCGCGAATACCAACTGCGTAGATCAATCTCCTTTGCAGAGAGCAGCTCTTTACACTCACTTACAAATAGTAAATTATAGGTGATTTAAAATGTTTATTTGGTTCAAAACAAATGAAGAAAAGAACAAACCGAGATAAAACTAGTTTTAATAGAAAAATGACTTTGAACGAACACTCTCTGCCTATAAAGAGAGTTTCAAGAACGACACCTCTGCGAAGAAGAATGTAGGTCACACGAATCGGGTCTTTCGTACAAAATTATTTCGTCCTTGACAATTTTAAATGTGTCTTATTTGTAAATATTGGATTAAATTTCATCCTTTGTTAAGGTATGATATAATTAGGATGACAAGCTAATATCATTTTGAGAAAAAGAGAAAACTCATGTCTTCAGCGATTTAACCCTTATCTCATTGTTTTAAAAGTAAATTGCTGCAAAGGTGTCCAATGTTGACTTTAATAGGGGAAACATAAAATGACGTGCTATTGCATGCAAATCTTAAATTGTCTGTTTTGTGGTTTTATTGATAAATGATAGAATTCAAATATTCTGACAAACATCTTGAAAAGTGTATGTGGAATTCACAAATCTTATAATTATTCCTTAATGAAAGCACTGTATAGGGTTAGACTAAGACTAATGATTGGCAAGATTACTCATTTCCATTACTGTGTATGATCAATAATTAGTTGGCTGTGTGTATGGTCAACCTACTTTGGAATGGAGATTGATCATAAACAATGAAAGGCTTCAATTATCATTCGCTTCGTTGACAAAACAATGCAAGTTATGACACATTTTCACTTGACCCCGCCCCTGATGTTCCAATATGCCCCTCAGTTGATAACTGTTTATTCAACTACTATAATGTTAGTGTTATGCATAACTGCAGTATGCATTTCCGGCGACATTGATGCGTTGCATCAACTTTCTCTTGTAATTTACCAACAAAGCGTCCCTTTTCAGTCAGGCAGGGCAACATCTTCGAACTCCTCTAAAGATGCGCACCGTAAAATAATGTTGTGTAATCTTTGGTGTAGATTATTTTTCATTAAGGTATATCGCAGTGAATCGAGCTAGATCTACTACTGATATTGGCACTTAAACTGTCGATAATTACCCCTAACTACAAGGGGCCGGGATAGCAAATACACCGACGGTCAACGGATGGTTAATTAATCTGAGCCGTCCCGTGAGAAAACCAACATTATGGCCTCTGCGCAATGTATCGACCCAGATCAGCCTGCGCAGTCCGCGTAGACTGATCCGGGCCGACACATTCCGTCTCGGGGGGGGGGGGGGGGGGGGGGTTAGAATATAGAATAATGATTCCTGAAACAGAAAATCAACAGGAGGCGAAAAGTGTCTATCCGGGTAAGCCTGCGCGGCATGTTTAAGTTGATCCGGGTCGACAATGTTGGTTTTATCGCGGCACGGCTCATTGTAGTTTTACTCGGTCACGGCAATCAGTCCGAGTAATTCTGTTATAACAGGGCGACCAGTCCGAGTATTTCAGTTATATTACGTTGACCAGTGCGAGAAATTCTGTTATATGATGGCGACCAGTCCGATTATTTAAGTTATATTACGGCGGCCAGTCCGTGTAATTATGTTATATCACGGCGACCAGTCTAAGGATTACAGTTACATCACGGCGACCAGTCCAAGTATATTAGGAATAAAGTTATATTATGTCGACCAGCCCGATGATTACAGTTATATTATGGCGACCAGCCCGATGATTAGTTATATCACGGCGACCAGTCTGATTAATTATGTAATATCACGGCGACCAGTTCGTTGATGACAGTTACATCACGGCGACCGGTCTGATTAATTATGTTATATCCCGGCGACCAGTCCGATGATTACAGTTACATCACGGCGACCAGTCCGATGATTACAGTTATATCACGGCGACCAGTCCGATGATTACAGTTATATCACGGCGACCAGTCTGATTAATTATGTTATATCACGGCGACCACTCCGATGATTACAGTTACATCACGGCGACCAGTGCGATGATTACAGTTATATCACGACGACCAGTCCGATGATTACAGTTACATCACGGCGACCAGTGCGATGATTACAGTTATGTCACGTCGACCAGTCCGATGATTACAGTTATATCACGGCGACCAGTCTGATTAATTATGTTATATCACGGCGACCACTCCGATGATTACAGTTATATCACGACGATCAGTTCGATGATTACAGTTATATCACGGCGACCAGTCCGATGATGACAGTTACATCACGGCGACCAGTCTGATTAATTATATTAAATCGTGGCGACCAGTCCGAATATTACAGTTACATCACGGCGACCCGTCCGATGATTACTGTTACATTACGGCGACCAGTCCGATGATTAAATTACATCAAGGCGACCAGTCCGATGATTACAGCTATATCACGGCGACCAGTCCGAGTAATTTTGCGAATAACATCAAGCATTTCCCAACGAAAAGATGCTTTCTGACGCATCTGCAGCATTCATATCGAGCAATTTTGAGCTGTTTTTATACAGAACAGAACGTGTACTTAGACGTATACAAAGCAGATCGCCTAGGCAAACATACACATACGTTGGTTTGAATAATAAAAAAAAAAGGAGAACAAATTGTTGAAAAAATCCAAACAAAAATCAGTGAAGGAACGATTGAAAGCAAGATATAATACGATAAAAAATGAAGCCCACTGGTTGTACTCTTTCACAACTTTAACCCTTCCCCTCATACGACAATTCTGCAGCAGACGACTTTGAACATATGTTGTCAAAACATAGAAAATCTCCATAATTGAATGGATAACCTATGACAAAAAGTGGAAAACATTGTGGCAAAAGGAGAAATTGCGCGTTTTGTTCAATTTCTTCTTTTGTCACTATGTTTTCAAAAAGCCGTCTGCTACAGAGGCGTCAGGAGACTTTTTGAAACATAGTGACAACATTTCTCCTTTTGACACAATGTTTTCCACTTAGTCATCGGTTATCAATTCAATTATAGAGATTTTCTAGGTTTTGACAAAATGTGTTTAAAGTCGTCTGCTGCAGAATTGTCGTATGAGGGAACGGTTAAGCGCATATGCAAGAATCAGCGACCACGTGCATCTCCAGGTATCTTTGGTGGTATAATGAATGGCGCCACTTACAGGTGTACACATTTATGAAATCGACGCTAAAAGAGAACATAATTAAAACGTTACTTTTCATTCAGTATCTTTCTTTTGTGATTTTAGACATAGCCGAATACAAAGTTGTTATTGTCTAATGTCAGATTCTTAGCGGTACCACTAAAGTGCGAAAACCCACGAAAACCCTGAAAACCCACGAAACCCCCGGGGTTTTCGCGAAAACCTTTGTAATTACCAGTCATGTCGCCAAAGAAACGGCATTTTTTCCCCAGCTTCTTGTGAATGGGGTCGCGGCCCCTAGAATTGTGAAAAATAGCGACAAAATTGCTAAAATTGTGAATTTACAATAGTATGTTTTAAACTAAGGAACAGCAAAGCCTTCACTACTATCCTTTATTTGAAGACTTAAAAGTGCCAAAGATTGCGTTTAAACATGATTTTACTTATTATTTTTATTTCATTTTTTTTACTTTTGTGAATTCGAATGCCGATTTTGGGTAAACATATTTAAAAACAGCTCTTGTTCAGTGTTACATATTGGTCTTCACAATTTACAATTGAATATATCTCAATTTACCATGTGCACTGAAACTTTAAAAATTATCAAACTTCTTTTCTCACTAAACATGTGACATGCTGGTTTTTATGACAATCATAACATTTATTCCTTCATTTTTTTTATGAACAACCATTTTCATGTAAAGAACATAATGCAATTGATACCTGTAAAATGTCATGTAAAGGTTTTCGTTGGTTTTTCGCACTTTGTAAAACACAGGCTTTTGTGGGATAATATCAGGAAAACAAGTGTTTACATTATTAATTATAAAGGTAATTAACGTCATGTGTGTGCATTCACGAAAAACCCTTTCGCAAAAACCCAACAATTGTCAAAATAATATCATAAAATATAAAACACTTGGGATTTTTTTTTAAAAATAAATATAATACCTACTTTAAAATATGTCTAACGTGGTGATAGGTGCAATTGATACGTGTAAAACATTTAATATAAGGTTTTCGCTCAGGGGTTTTCTCGGGTTTTCGCGAAAACCCCGTGCTTCGCACTTTAGTGGTACCCGATTCTTAGAGCAATGTAGAACGTTATTGTTGTAAATAGTCATAAAGAAACATCTCGTATTTCTTAATATAATTTACACATGTTTGACATGTATAACAATAACAACAATGATCACAAGTCAATGATCACAATGAACAGAATGATGTGACCATTCATATCGAATGCACAATCGTAACTCCTCGGGTAATTCCGTCATCCTCTCCGGTGAAGCATTCATCATCGAGGTATTCCGATTGATCGAATGCACTTTGTAGAGGTCAACGGCTTTGATGCCTCTTTTTAGTCGGTAGGTGAACATAAAGCCTGCGGCGTTCCAATGCGTTTATATAACTGTAAGCACATATAATTTAATCCGTTAGTATTGTAATGATACTGCATTAGATGGCTTGGGAAAAAACACTACGCAAAAACACGGAAAATATTTACAATTGAAAGACCACTTACTACATTGAATAGAAGACACTATGGGAAAAGGAGACAGTGCTCAACATGAGAAATGTCTTCTTTTGCAGTTATGTTTTCTAAAAATTGCCTGCTGCAGACTCATCTTCATAAAAGAAAGGGTAAATGACTGCACTTAATGTAGTTAAAACTATTTCATGTGAAAAAGATCCATTGTCTAAAACCTCCGTTTGATATTGTTTGTTTTTCTACCACCTACAGAGAAGTTATCATGTGTATTTATCAGTTATAAATGTGTTACTTACACAGTGGTGTCTACATTAGTGCCTCCCCGCGACGTTTAATATAGACTTTACATAGATAAAGGTTCTGTTGGATGAATGTTGCATTGTTTCTTATGTTTGTCTTTCCAATTTAAGTAGAGTCGCTAGATCCATGTTAATGCGACTGAAATCCAGATGACCAAAATGGTTAAACCTCGTTAGTCGCCGGGCAGAAGCCCGCGACTTCTATTTTTAATAGGTTTTCGGAAATCACATGGGAGGGCGGCTTATTATTAGAAAGAAACAAATCTAGATGATTTGAACATATTACAATTGTGGTTGTTTACGAACACTAATAAATGACACATCTAAAATGAAATAAATATTCCGATTTTTTAATGTTTGCAGTTTTTATTTGTTTGGAACAAACAAATTTAGTAGCTGCAATTCTGAAGCCATTCGTCTATGGAAAAGTCCATGAATTTCATACACCCTGAAAGTAGTACTCAATACTTGCTCTCACTTTTCAAATGTATCAAAAAAAAATAAATAATTATATATTTATATCGTCTTTGTTTTCTTATGTGGTTCTTATATTCAAAGAGAATTTGGAAATAAAATGAAACATTGTATTTTAAAACATGAACGCGGAGAGATTTATAAATCTCAATGAGTGAACTGCTACAGGGAGAACTATTTCCGATTTAAGCTCCAGATACGGTATTTGAATTTTCAATCACGCATTGAAAATGTAGATAAAAACCTAATTGAAAATATTTTCTTTGTGCCTTGTCGGCCATATAAATATAGTATAAAGAATTAAAAAAACAAATATGTGCGTCATAAAATGCATTTAAAATGAGAGTAACACATTTGCAGAGAAATCGTGATCGTCGAATTATATTTATAAATACAACGGTATGGGGGGAGGGTCTAAAGTGCGGACGCGATCTGCGGACGCGATCTGCGGACAAATACATTATAGATGGAAAATGCGGACAAATGCAATATAGAGCGAAATTGCGAACGCTATAGAATATAGAGCAAATCTGCGGACGCTATGATTTGTTGTAAAAAATGTTTAATTAAAGATGGGCAAATGTGTATAATTTGTTACATATGATCATATCCGGGGTTTTCTTTGTAAATATATAATGTGTTTGATTGCTTTTATCAGTGATATAGATTAAACCAAAAATCGAGATCATGCTGAAATGGAATCTCTTTGTAAAGTGTTTTAACGACTTTCCTCTTTATATCATATCATATCTATAGATATCAATAACGAGAATTGATGGATTGATTTTCCGACAAGTAAATGTCTTTTGACGTATCTGCAGCGGACGAAATTTGAAAAATCTCTATATTTGAATGGAAAACATAAGACTAAAAGTTGAAAACAGAGTGTCAAAAGGAGAAATTGCACGTGTTGTGCAATTTCTCCTTTTGTCACTATGTTTTCAAAAAGCCGTCTGCTGTAGATGCGTCAGAAAGCGTCTATATGAAGGAAAGGGTTAAACTTTCTATGACTAACTTGTGTGTGCAATGCAGATCCTGATCGGAATACGCAGATGCGCTAATTGACCTTAAAGAATAATTTGAGTATCTGTCCATTCGCAGTAAATTATGCAATAACACTACCTTGGTATTATCATGGATAAGTGTATAGTTGTTGAAACAATTTGACTGTATACATGAATGTAACACATTTTACATCTTATTTGCATCAACATATATGGATTTACCCGTATTGTTGAAAGTGCTACCGTTTTGATACAAAAAAAAGCTATGCAAAATATTATATTATCCTTGTGTATGTTTATCCGAAAGACATTAATTAAACCTTAATTCAAAACACAGAGGAAAGGAATAAAGAAGAGACCATTTATTCATGCCCTGTATGACCGCTCTCTGAACTTATTGAGCGAGAATCAGTTATATAATCGAGATAGTAACAGGAGACCTCATAACCGTTTATGATATCTGATAGTTTTACAACTTACTTACCCTTTTTCTCTAAACCGAAATTAGAGGCTGGCAAGTGGTATAAGAATAGCTATAGAAAAGTGTGTGATATCTAGAATATTTAATTAATTTTCATGCTACAGGTTTGAGACATTGTGTAAAAGGGAGGAATAAGTCATTTTGAGTAATAGTTACATTTTCTAGAAAAGTTTTCAAAATTCACCCGCTTGATTTGTGTCGTATTCTATCATGTAAAGGGTGAACACTGACAGTTCATTAATGAAAACGTTCGAAGCCTGCCATTTCAAAGTGTTCCTCTGAGTTTATCAGTTTTCAGTGTATATACATTATGATATTATAAAACATTGTTTAAAGTGACTTTAATTCAAAAGCCTCTGAAGTCTGAAGCATGTTTCTTTTAAAGTGCTCATATAAATATTAGTACTGCCTTCTTCTCGGTATGTTATACATGATTTCAATTACTCTTTCATTTGGATAGATGTTTCTTTTAAAAAAAACTCAGCTCACCTGAGCACGAAGTGCTGAAAGTTAGTTATTGTGATCTCCTTTTGTCCGGCGTCTGTCGTCCGTCAACATCTTCTCCTCAGTAACGAGTGGGTCAATTGGGATGAAACTTCACAGAAAGCATCCTCTCATTGACCTCACCAGAATTCCTTCAAATGTTTGTGATTCATGCAGAATTATGGTTTCCATGGCAACGAAAATAAAAACTTTAAAATTCTTCTTCTACCAAACTGGTTGGCAGATTTTCAAATTATTTTAAAAAAGTGTTCCTTGGCCGCCAGGGAGCGGGGCTTTTTTGCCTTATATGGCTATAGTGCAAACTCAAAAAAATCTTCTCCTCCAAAAGTGTCAAGCCGATTTTCAAATAATTTTGTAGAAATGTTCCTAGGGTGACCTCCTATCAGATTCCTTCCAGCCAAGTTGATTGGTCGAAAAACATGGCCGCCAGCGGGCGGGGCTTTTTTGCCTAATATGGCTATAGTAAAAACTTGAAAAATCTTCTCCTCCAAAAGTGTTTGGCCAATTTTCAATTCTTTTTGTAGAAATGTTCATTGGGAGACCATCTATCAGATTCCTCCAAGCCATGTTGATTGGTCGAAAAACATGGCCGCCAGGGCTATTTGGCCTTATATGGCTAAAGTGAAAACTTGAAAAATCTCTTGTTAAACAGGAAGCTTTTGAGTAAGATTTTAGAAAACCTTTGGTCAATTGTGATTTTTTTTGTAACAAAAATTGGTAAATACTTAGATGAGTGAGTCGGGGCCATAATGGTTATCCATTTGTTTTACATGTCTTTTGAAACTTGGAAATTAAATATAATATTCACATGTATGTCTCATGATTTATTTTTTATATAGACAACTAAAATGGCATTTAATTTTAACGGATGCGTCATTTATTCTTTTACCCGAAGTTGTAATATTTATAAACAATGCATAGTTTATAAATCACACATCTATGCAAAGGCAAATGTTTGAATAGTTTTATGTACCCAAACAAATTCAGTGCCTTCAGCGCTTTGATTTTTATTTCACTCGCATTTAAGTTTTTTGTCTTATTTACGAAGACAAAAGTGGTCCCTTCAAGACGTGAACCAACACCCCCTAATGCAGACTCTTATGTGTCATCATTGATGTCAATTTCGGATTCTCCTTTTAATAGCAATTTTAACTTACTAAATGTTGTTTTCATGTTCAAAGAGATGTCTTGATTTGTGTAGAATTCATTTAATAATGTTAATCCATGAATATCTAAAGTAGGAACTGTTTCTAAGCTAAATATAGACCCTATTCTGTTGTGTAGTTTCGTGACCTTTAACATCGATTTTCGCGCATACGCATTTCGATATGAAAAAGCGAGTGATATTATTTTATTTTAGACAAGACGAATGTTTGACGCAAAGCGTCAAAGAGAAGCCGCAATATTTCGTTGTACATGTAGAAATAAGAAAAAAAGAACATTTTTAAATCCACAAACAATAGAACAATTTAAACTGTAGACGGTAATGCTGATATATTTCTCCTTTTGAAGACTTTTGTTTTCTTCAAATTACCTCCCTTTAAAGCAATACCAGGATATTTACCTTGTGATTCGAATAAGATTGACAAACATTGAAATTATATGAATGAATACTATTATTTAAATAAGTAACAACAGCAAAATTAAATTTAAGCCAAGATAAATGTGTACACATTTCGTTAATTTTTTATAGATACCCTAATGTATAGGTATGAATATAAAATTTATAAGCAAATGTTTGAAAAGACTAAGGAAAGTCAAGAATACATAAATAAATCAATGCAGTCTTTTCCGGCGACATTGATGCCTTGCATCAACTTTCTCTTGTTATTAATATGATAAAAGAAACTGGGGTCGTTTTTGTGGCGATTGGTTTGACAATCGCCACAATGCTAACAGAAACAACAACAACGAAACATATTTACATAGTCGGTTTTGAACAATCGGTTGATATTTTTTTTCCTTACTGCAAACTAATTTACTCACATCCGTTATAGTTCCATCATTGATGCAGAGACGTGATTAATAATAAGTATGTCAGTGCTACTTTGGTACCGGATTATTACTAATAATTGAGTTTTATCAAGACATTATCTACATAGAGTTAAAATATGTAAATATTATCTTCATCATGATTGGGCAGATAATAAATAGCATTGCGCGTCCTATCTGCCTTGCAAATACCGGTAACTCTGATGATACTCAAATCTGGAAATTCCAAAAGGTTCTATAAATAGCTCGCGAGACTGCATGGTTATCTCAATATTATAAACGCTTTATTGTGTAGTTGTTTAAATATATGAAAGCGTCTAGATGATAAGACTGGTTTACAAAGGTTTAAAGGACACACAATGTCAGTGTGTACACACGTTATGTATACACGTCTGCAGTTAGCAATCAATGCTGAAAGTGTAGCCTAATTTAGTTTGGAGATCGAGCATTATAATATATGCCTATATTTTTATAAATTGAACAGTTTGGCAAATAGTGAAATTGTGCTTTTTGAGCATGTTTTGTGTTTGTTTTTGCACTCACATTATTCGAAGCAGTTTAAAAACCTCAGAGACATATAAATACACTGTGTTTATATGTCTCTGACAACCCTCAATCAAGCAATGTGAAGGGACTAAATTGAACAGACCTGTTTAATATCGGACATCATTGAAACAAACACCAAACTGGATACTGTTTGCTCTCTTTTCTTGATAATTTAGTCATTTCTAAAGTGTAAAAAATATTTTAACTTAATATGGCCTAGCGACATGGTGATGAACATGTGATTACCCGAACAATTTAGTTTACAAATAGCCATTCTAATGAGCTAAAACGGTAGTCTATCGAATACCAACTAGATTGATCATAACTTTGGAATGGCCTAATCTTGAACACATCATGACCAATTTCAGAACGTAACTAAAAAATCACCAAGACAACATTCTGACAAACTAACATTATTCTACTGTCAAAAGATGCAGGGTTGATACATTCTCAAATTTACCCTCACCAGAGTCATCGCAAGCCCTACACCGATATACTGCTTGTTACTTTGCAGGATTTTCCTTAAGATCGCCACTACAGTGCCATTGGCGCTTTGATTTATCTTCCCGAACAAGGGGTTTCCTATTATTTAAAAAAAATGAGAATTCCGTCACACGTGATCAGTGAAATAACCGTGATAGAAAAATGGCGAAGGTCCCAAGCATGGGAACACACCTTCTTGTCAATCAGGCATTTAGTAATCAGTCTGTTATCGTGGGCTCCGATTATGTTTGTATGTTTCTCCATTGCTCTGCCTGGTCATATAGGTTTACATATGTTCACTTTTTTTGCCCTATGGTGTTTCATTAGTCACGAGGTAAAAATTGTGATGAAAAAAATGGCGAAAAAAAATGTAAAATGTCGGGGATCATATTTTGATGCCTTACATATCTTACATATTTTACATCTTGAAATTGGAAAGATTCTTTTTTTTGTCAACAGTTTGCCATGCACACTAGTTTCCAACACACCCCTTTTTCCCAATGAATACAAGAGCTTCAGAAACACACCTGTCTTCATATGGACATAAGAGCTTCAGAAATACGCATGCCTTGCTATTGATATAAAGCTTCAGAAACACGCCTGCAATGCTATAGACACAATAGCTTCAGAAACACGCATGCCTTGCTATAGACATAAGAGCTTCAGAAACACGTCTGCTTTGCTATTGATATAGAGCTTCAGAAACACGCATGCCTTGCTATAGACATACGAGCTTCAGAAACACGCCTGCCTTGCAATAGACATAAGAACTTCAGAAACACGCCTGCTTTGCTATTGATATAGAGCTTCAGAAACACGCATGCCTTGCTATTGACATAACAGCTTCAGAAACACGCCTGCCTTGCTATATACATAAGAGCTTCAGAAACACGCCTGCCTTGCTATAGACATAAGAGCTTCAGAAACACACCTGTCTTCATATGGACATAAGAGCTTCAGAAACACGCATGCCTTGCTATTGATATAGAGCTTCAGAAACACGCCTGCAATGCTATAGACACAAGAGCTTCAGAAACACGCATGCCTTGCTATTGATATAGAGCTTCAGAAACACGCATACCTTGCTATAGACATAAGAGCTTCAGAAACACGCCTGCCTTGCAATAGACATAAGAACTTCAGAAACACGCCTGCTTTGCTATTGATATAGAGCTTCAGAAACACGACTGCCTTGCTATCGACATAACAGCTTCAGAAACACGCCTGCCTTGCTATAGACATAACAGCTTCAGAAACACGCCTGCCTTGCTATAGACATAAGAGCTTCAGAAACACGCCTGTCTGGCTATTGATATATAGCTTCAGAAACACGCATGTCTTGCTATTGACATAAGAGCTTCCGAAACACGCCTGCTTTGCTTTGAACATAAGATCGTCAGTAACACGCATGCCTTGCTTCGGACATAAGAGCTTCAGAAACACGCATGCCTTGCTATAGACATAAGAGCTTCAGAAACACGCATGCCTAGCTATTGACATAAGAGCTTCAGAAACACGCATGCCTTGCTATTGACATAAGAGTTTCAGAAACACGCCTGTCTTGCTACGGACATAAGAGCTTCAGAAATACGTATGCCTTGCTATTGTCATAAGAGCATAAGAAACACGCTTGCCTTGCTACGGACATACGAGTTTCAGAAACACGCCTGCCTTGCTATAGACAAAAGAGCTTCAGAAACACGCCTGACTTGCTACGGACATAAGAGCTTCAGAAACACGCCTGCTTTGCTATTGACATAAGAACTTCAGAAACACGCCTGCCTTGCTTTGAACATAAGAGCTTCAGAAACACGCATGCCTTGCTATTGAAATAATAGTTTTAGACACACGCATGCCTTGCTATTGACATAAGAGCTTCAGAAACACGCCTGCCTTGCTATTGAAATAAGAGTTTTAGACACACGCATGCCTTGCTATTGACATAAGCACTTCAGAAACACGCCTGCCTTGCTATAAACATAAGAGTTTCAGAAACACGCATGCCTTGCTATTGACATAATAGCTTCATAAACACGCATGCCTTGCTATTGACATAAGAGCTTCAGAAACACGCATGCCTTGCTATTGATATAAGAGCCTCAGAAACACGCATGCCTTGCTACAGACATAAGAGCCTCAGAAACACGCATGCCTTGCTACGGACATAAAAGCTTCAGAAACACGCCTGCCTAGCTACAGACATAAGAGCTTCAGAAACACGCATGCCTTGCTATTGACACAAGAGCTTCAGAAACACGCATGCCTTGCTACAGACATAAGAGCTTCAGAAACACGCATGCCTTGATATTGGCATAAGAGCTTCAGAAACACGCATGCCTTGCTATTGACATAAGAGCTTCAGAAACACGCCTGCCTTGCTACGGACATAAGAGCTTCAGAAACACGCCTGCCTTGCTACAGACATCAGAGCTTCAGACACACGCCTGCCTTGCTATTGACATAAGAGGTTCAGAAACACGCATGCCTTTCTATTGACATAATACTTTTAGAAACACACCTGCCTTGCTATTGACATAATAGCTTCAGAAACACGCATGCCTTGCCACAGACATAAGAGCTTCAGAAACACGCATGCCTTGATATTGGCAGAAGAGCTTCAGAAACACGCATGCCTTGCTATTGACATAAGAGCTTCAAAAACACGCATGCCTTGCTACGGACATAATAGCTTCAGAAACACGCCTGCCTTGCTACAGACATAAGAGTTTCAGACAGACGCCTGCCTTGCTATTGACATAAGAACTTCAGAAACACGCATGCCTTGCTACAGACATAAGAGCTTCAGAAACACGCATGCCTTGATATTGGCATAAGAGCTTCAGAAACACGCATGCCTTGCTATTGACATAATACTTTTAGAAACACACCTGCCTTGCTATTGACATAAGAGCTTCCGAAACACGCCTGCCTTGCTATTGACATAAGAGCTTCCGAAACACGCCTGTCTTTCTATAGACATAAAAGCTTCAGAAACACGCATATTGACATAAGAGCTTCAGAAACACGCCTGCCTTTCTATAGACTTAAGAGCTTCAGAAACACATCTGTCTTGCTATTGACATACGAGCTTCAGAAACATGCATGCCTTGCTATTGACATAAGAGTATCAAAAACACGCATGCCTTGCTATTGACATAATAGCTTCAGAAACACGCATGCCTTGCTATTGACATAATAGCTTCAGAAACACGCATGCCTTGCTATTGACATAATAGCTTCAGAAACACGCATGCCTCGCTATTGACATACGAGCTTCAGAAACATGCATGCCTTGCTATTGGTATAAGAGCTTCAGAAACACACATGCCTTGCTATTGACATAATAGCTTCCGAAACACGCCTGCCTTGCTACGGACATAAGAGCTTCAGAAACACGCCTGCCTTGCTATTGACATAAGAGCCTCAGACAGCCGCCTGCATTGCTATTGACACAAAAGCTTCAGAATCACGGCTGTCATGCTATCGACATAAGAGCTTGAGAAACACACCTGTTAGTAATGGACACAAGAGCTTCAGAAAAACGCCAGTCTTGCTATGAATATCACATACCAACATTTCGACTCTGATCGTCATTAACCTGTCCTGTTTCGAGGGAAAAGGCTTTAAAGTGAGCCGTGCTTAGGGCAAGCCAACTGTACCGATGCATTTGTTATAAATGTAAGTCATTTTGGAGAAAAGAACCACCTAAATGATTCAAATGATTAAAAATAATCAAATATTAGCCCAGTTTTCTTATGAACTGGTAAGGAATGACTCGAATATATATGCTATCTGTTATTGACGTACACTGTATGCCTGAATTTTTTTTTAATTATTTCGGCAAAACTTGATTAAAATCTAGACTTATCGTTAATGTTTAACTACCGCTTTATCCCTGTATACTTACTGGATCATGCGAATTTATTCAAAACATGAAATAAACAAGTTAAAACTGTCAGTTCTTATTTTAAGTGCTGACAGTTCGGATTTTCTCGTAGAAACAAAACAGGTGGAATATACACACATTGTTAACGTTGTTAACGTGCCGCCATATATCACCGATAGGATACAAACACACCCAGTCAGAGTTGTAGTGAGATACTACCCACGCTAATTACAGAAATGACAAATGTTTATCAACATCTCTTGTAATAATGTCATAAGGATTTTCTCCACCCACTTCTTTTCATATCTCCAGTTTTTAATCAAACAGTAAAATGGTAAAATGGCCTAAACATCTTGATATATGTTCATTTGCGGTTTACATATTCAGTTATAATAAAGCGTTATGTAATATTCGATAGATTGTAGTGTTATTTTAGTTCCATTTCCAGCTAGAGAAAATTTTGTTGCAGTCATTATTTTTGCATCAATACAAAATAGTGTATTTTTGCTTTTTTGTTTAATGTTTGCTATATTGACAGAGACCACACCGATTTCACCACTTTAATAAATCACCAATAGTCCTATCTAATCATAAAAGTGATCTCTGCCAATTTAGGACATACAAACGAGTTTGATGACGCCTTTGCAGCAGATGACCTCTTACAACATTATGACAAAAGGAGCAATTAATCATAATCATTAGTTTCCCCCTTTGCCTCAATGTTTTCAACTTTCTTATACAATTATACTTTCATTTATAGAAAACGTTCATATTTGTGCAGTGGTAGATCGTCTGCCTCTCGAAACAAAGATCAAGGATTCGAACCCCGGGATGAGCGAATACCTTTCGGAGTATTCACACACACGGTGCGAGCATTGGTTAACTCTCCAGGAAGTAGGCAGGCATCGTGCGTGATCAATATAAGCTGAAAGCTTGTTGCGCCATCGATGCAAAAACAAATAAGTTGAAACTAAACTAAGGTGTCAGCTGAATATTTGTTGTATGTTGGAATGGTTAAAAACCCGCCAATAATTGGTACCCCAGATTTGAAGCGCCAGAAAATAATTTATAAAAAACGTCTATATTATCAATGTAGGCCTAATCAGTGCTCCCACCTTATCATGACAGAGGCTATAAACGAAGGAATGTTCACAGTTTGTCAGTATGCCAAGTCGTTCTGACATACTAATATATATGGATTTTACACAAAGAAAAGTATAAATAACGTAGATTAAGAGTAAAGCCTATATTTCACTCGCCTTCTTGGCCGATATCCTAAAACAGGGAATTTCTTGCAATATCGGCCAAAACTCATATCCCAATCTCCAAGAAACATTTTGTGTTTGAATTAACCGTTTCCCTTTTATAAAAGAACTGCTACAGATGAAACTGAAAACGTCAAGGCAAAAAAATGAAAACTCTCTATAGGAATGAATAATTATTGAAAAGGATTCCAAACATTTATGTAAAAGGAGAAGGAGAAATTGCTCACAATGTACGATTTCTTCTTTTCCGACAATGTTTTCAAAATTCGTCTTCTGCAAATAAATGAATGTGTCTGTTTGAGTACAATTATTATCGTGGACAAAAATGAATTGTAAGAATGAGTTCGAAGATGTTTTATGCTACTTTACCCACGGTATTGGTCGAGCCACGATAGCTCCGTCGGAAGAGACACGGGTTATCGTGCCAAATGTTGTGAGTTAGAACACCAGCTCGACCAACATTTTTTCAGACGTTTGACAAAAACTAAATGTGACAAGCCTCATTCATCTTCCACCAAACGGGCTATCAGTCTATGTTGAAAAGCATTTAGTTGCTTGGAAAGATTGTTTTGTGAAGCGCTAGTGGGAGAAAGTCGGGAAATACATGGCTAGATGAACTGGTCGCCGTATAGGACTGACAAATTGTCGAAAATGGCGTTAAACCGCAACCAATTACTTGCCCAAGATATATGCTGTGTGATACCATTTAGTACAACCACTAGAAAGATGGATCGTGTCTATCCTTATCTGTCCGTAATTTCTGCAAAAACCTCTGGTTTTCGACAAGCTCTAACAGATACATGAATAAATACTCCCTACGACACAAGGATAATGATTATTATTGTATTATATATAAAGATGCAGGTCGCTTGCGTTTCGTTTTGTTAAGCTTCTGAAACTCTTAACTAGTATAGACTACTGTGCTATATATAAATTGATATATACTTCCTTATTTGAACATTTAAGTTACAGATTGTTTAAGTTTAATTTCTGTAAAAAACTGCAACACTATATCTATGTCATGCATTATCTAGAAATAGATGAATTAGCTGTTTCTATCGTCGCTTTTCTCCATCAACCATTAACCAGAAAGGAGATGTAAATGACAAACAATGTATATGTTCATATATATGTGTGTGTTTGTAAGATTGTATGAACAAGATGGACATTTTGACTTTTTGACTTTTGTGAATAAAATCTTGAATCTTGAATCATATACAAGAGATGAGTAAAAGTTCATGTTAGACCGAGACAAGACTGCACGAATATTCGGGCTGACATCGGTGTGCATAGATATACATTTGAATTGAAAGTCGTACCAAACAGTACACGCACATGTTATCAGTCGCGTTAAGTGCTAACTTATAAGAACAGATTTCTCAATAGTATCCCAATACATGCATCTGTGCATAAAGGACCTAGACATGTATTATACCATTTATAACAAGACGGAGAAAAAATTATAATAATAAATCCGAGTGTGGAGCTTGTTGGTTCAGCAATCGGTAGAGATTTCGTAGAGTGTGCAGAGAGATACACACATTCTCACCATTAAAGAACTAACTGCCCGCGTCATTCAGTAAGAGGTTTTGTTGAATATGCTAAGACAAAGAAGGCTCAGACATGTTAATGAAAACAGACGTCGCTAACGACGAAAATGACTGGAAACAGACCATCTATTTCAATTAAAATAATGTATCGATGGGAAATGAGTTAGAGTGAAGTTAATCCTTTATCTGACGACATTGCATACAGGCTTGTCTCATATTGACCCTATCCATTAAAGTTTTTATGACAACGCACGATGCAACGCTCGATCGTCACAGCGTCTCTATCTCGTTTATTTATATGATTTATCTCCTTTATTGATACCTTACAATCGTGTAGGTGACAATTTGATTAGCTCAGGCAAAGGTCAATCTGAGATGACCAGTAATAGGCAGTCACCAGATTTATACGAGCGTTTGCTACTGCTGCAAAGTTAAGAACTGGTTTTAGTGAGATTGGAGATTCAATGTGAACATGTTACGATCTGACAATATATCTTAATGTTCTACTTTACATATAGTTATACAGGTTCGCGTAAACTTACCGAGGGCGATGTACGAGCGTATGTATAGTTGGGAGATCGAGGCTTACAAGACAAAGAAACGTAAAGGGCAAAGTCCTTTAACAGTTCTTTGTTATAATAAGGAACCTAGAGTAGAGTGACCTCGTGTAAGACGGTCAATATACCTAACAAGAGAAAGTTGATGCAACGCATCAATGTCGCCGGATATCCATAGTGCAGTTATGCATAACACTAACATTATAGTAGTTGAATAAACAGTTATGAACTGAGGAGCATATTGGAACATCAGGGGTGGGGTCAAGTGAAATGTATCATAATTTGCATTGTTTTGTCAACGAAGTGAATGATAACTGAAGCCTTTCATTGTTTATGATCAATCTCCATTCCAAAGTAGGTTGACCATACACACAACTAATTATTGATCATAAACAGTAATGGAAATGAGTAATCTTGCCAATCATTAGTCTTAGTATGTATACAGTGCTTTCATTAAGGAATAAGTATAAGATTTGTGAATTCCACATACACTTTTCAAGATGTTTGTCAGAATATTTGAATTTTATTATTTTTCAATAAAACCACAAAACAGACAATTTAGGATTTGCATGCAATAGCACGTCATTTTACCTTTCCTCTTTTAAAGTCAACAGTGGACACTTTTGCAGCAATCTACTTTTAAAACAATGAGATAAGGGTTAAATCGCTGAAGACATGAGTTTTCTCTTTTTCTCAAAATGATATTAGCTTAGCATCCTAATTATATCATACTTTAACAAATGTTGAAATGTAGTCCAATATTTATAAATTGGACCACTTTCGAAATATAATAATAACTAAACAGTTAAATCTCATTGAAATTGTTGTATAATTTAAACTTAATTTCGAACATAAACTTAGCCCTACAACATGTTAATTTATTTTAATTCTTTCCTTCCTTTTTTATAATGAAAACAACAAACTACTCATGTTTTAAAATTATATTATGATGAGCGCCCTTGTGTCAATGATGCATAACAATATGCAGATCGGAAGCAATATGCCTTTAGGGAATTAAATGACATATTTAAAATTGTCAAGGACGAAATAATTTTGTACGAAAGACCCGATTCTTTCTTATTCGCAGAGGTGTCGTTCTTGAAACTCTCTGTATAGGCAGAGAGTGTTCGTTCAAAGTCATTTTTCCATTAAAATCAGTTTTATCTCGGTTTGTTCTTTTCTTCATTTGTTTCGAACCAAATAAACATCTTAAATCACCTATAATTTACTATTTGTAAGTGAGTGTAAAGAGCGGCTCTCTGCAAAGGAGATTGATCTACGCAGTTGGTATTCGCGAGTCACGCAGGTGCGCGTAAGTAAACAAATTAGACTGCGACGTAAAGGTTTGTAGTTATCGACTTTTGATTACATGTAGTAGTGTAAAATAAAGTATACCAGTCTAGCTAATAGGGACTGTTTTGTCTTCGTAAATAAAACAAAAAAACATAAATGCGAGTCAAAATAAAGAAACTGAAAATACGTAAAACATCGGAATATTTATTTCATTTTAGATGTGTCATTACTTAGTGTTTATAAACAAACACAATTGTAATATGTTCAAGACATCTAAATGTGTTTCTTTCTAATAATAATCCCCCCTCCCATGTGATTTCAGAAAACCTATTAAAAATAGAAGTCGCGGGCTTCTGCCGGGCGACTAATTAACCCTTTCCAATATACAACAATCCTGGCTGCAGCAGATGACGTTTAAGATATCTAGGCGAAATATTAAAAATATCTTTAACTGAGATATTTTAATATAGTTGTTGAAAATATTGGCTCATGATAAGCATGTTTTCCCCTCTTTCATAATGTTTTCAAATTCGTCTGCTGACGATAAGAGATAACACATGCGGGAAAGAGTTTAACATATCTGCCATTATAACTTATTTTACCGGTTAATTGATTGACTGACGGTCAATCTATCTTATTTTACCGGTTAGTTGATTGACTGACAGTCAATGTAACTTATTTTACCGGTTAATTGATTGACTGACGGTCAATCTATCTTATTTTACCGGTTAGTTGATTGACTGACAGTCAATGTAACTTATTTTACCGGTCTGTTGATTGACTGACGGTCAATCTATCTTATTTTACCGGTTAATTGATTGACTGACAGTCAATGTAACTTATTTTACCGGTGTGTTGATTGACTGACGGTCAATGTAGCTTATTTTACCGGTTTGTTGATTGACTGACGGTCAATGCGGCCAGTTCACCGGACGTTTCTTGGACCTCCCGCACCTGTCACTTAACCTCCGTCCCAGGCAGCAGGCTACCATCACACATCTACTAGAGCACGATTCTATTATATTTTCCCTGTTAACACTTTGTGCTTTCGTGTTATGTTATACGTGTCAGTAAATAAATTGCCGTTCTTACAAGATTCGGTCAACATATCTAACTAAACATTAGTTTTACCTAACCCATTACCACATATAGACGCTTTCTGACGCCGCTGCAGCAGACGACTTTTGAAACCATTGGGACAAAAGGAGAAATTGTTCGTAAGAAGAAATTCTCTTTTTGTCACAATGCTTTCAACTCTATTTAATATCTCATTTTTGCCAGAATGTTTTCAAAGTCGTCTGCTGCAGAGTTGTTGTATGTGGGAAAGGTTTAAAACATGTTGATCAGTCCAATCCTGACCTAATAATAACAAAGCGAAGCCTTAAGAAAGTGTCCTATTTGGACTTTAAACTTTGAGTACATGCCTGATTGCCATTTTAAAGTATTGACAGGTTTATTCACACTGCATTCATCTGTAGAATAAAGAAAGTAAACATAGGTAGGATATAAATAAAGAGAAACATAAAGTAGGCCATAAATATTTGGGGTTGGGTAATCTAGATAACATTGCAGTTGAACTAGTATAGTGCCAGTACCAGTCTATTGAGTGAGACGACCAGCACCCGTATACACCAATCATTCTAACATTATAGTGCAAGACAGTCTGGCAAATGCTTGTGCGTCGGCCTCTCCTTCCAAAGGTCCCAGGTTCGAATCCTGTATGTGGGAAGTTTCTGTTTGTAGGAAGATACTGTAAGTGGGAAAGATTCAATCATTTGACTGACACAACAATACATCAGATATGATAAGTTATGTTCGTTTGACGGACTTTTGCTGCATTAATTCCCAAACCTTTTAACCCTTTCCCTCAAACAGACGCATTTGACGCATCTGCAGCAGACGACTTTTAAGATCATTGTGGCAAAAGGAGAAAGTATTAATAATGAGCCTTTTCACCTATTGACACATTGTTGTCAACTATATTTGATAGTAAAACTCCAATTTATGGAGATTTTTCGCATTTCTGCCAACATGTTTACAATGTCGTCTTCTACAGGTATGTTATATGTGGGAAAGGGTTTAGACGGATTCCTTTTTAGCAGTTAACATGCCAGCAATATCGTTATCAAATGACCCGGATTACTACGGACAGGATTATATTTTTAACACTGTTCCAAATTATGCATCTAACTTTGCAGCACTTAGATCATGGATAGCAATACATCAAACCTGTGTCTCTGTACAGGCAGGATACTGTGAACAATGCCTCATGTTATCACAAATGCACACATCTAAGATATGTTACATACTTTTTCGACACTTTGCTTGTATTTCGGATTAAACAGTGTAGGTACAGCGAAGGTTTTGACGACAAGATGCATACAGTGAAGGTTTTGACGACAAGATGCATTCATACAGTGAAGGTTTTGACGACAAGATGCATACAGTAAAGGTTTTGACGACAAGATGCATACAGTAAAGGTTTTGACGACAAGATGCATACAGTGAAGGTTTTGACGACAAGATGCATACAGTAAAGGTTTTGACGACAAGATGCATACAGTGAATGTTTTGACGACAATATGCATACAGTAAAGGTTTTGACGACAAGATGCATACAGTGAAGGTTTTGACAACAAGATGCATGCATACAGTGAATGTTTTGACGACAAGATGCATGCATACAGTGAAGGTTTTGACGACAAGATGCATATAGTAAAGGTTTTGACGACAAGATGCATACAGTGAAGGTTTTGACGACAAGATGCATACAGTAAAGGTTTTGACGACAATATGCATACATTGAAGGTTTTGACGACAAGATGCATACAGTAAAGGTTTTGACGACAAGATGCATACAGTAAAGGTTTTGACGACAAGATGCATACAGTGAAGGTTTTGACGACAAGATGCATACAGTGAAGGTTTTGACGACAAAATGCATACAGCGAAGATTTTGACGACAAGATGCATACAGTAAAGGTTTTGACGACAAGATGCATACAGTGAAGGTTTTGACGACAAGATGCATACAGTAAAGGTTTTGACGACGAGATGCATACAGTGAAGGTTTTGACGACAAGATGCACACAGTGAAGGTTTTGACGACAAGATGCATACAGTGAAGGTTTTGACGACATGATGCATGCATACAGTAAAGGTTTTGACGACAATATGCATACAGTGAAGGTTTGGACGACAAGATGCATGCATACAGTGAAGATTTGGACGACAAGATGCACGCATACAGTGAAGGTTTTGACGACAAGATGCATACAGTTAATGTTTTGACGACAAGATGCATACAGTGAAGGTTTGGACGACAAGATGCATGCATACAGTGAAGGTTTTGACGACAAGATGCATACATTGAAGGTTTTGACGACAAGATGCATACAGTGAAGGTTGTGACGACAAGATGCATACAGTGAAGGTTTTGACGACAAGATGCATACAGTGAAGGTTTTGACGACGAGATGCATGTATACAGTGAAGGTTTTGACGACAAGATGCATGCATACAGTGAAGGTTTTGACGACAAGATGCATACAGTAAAGGTTTTGACGACAAGATGCATACAGTGAAGGTTTGGACGACAAGATGCATGCATACAGTGAAGGTTTTGACGACAAGATGCATGCATACAGTGAAGGTTTGGACGACAAGATACATGCATACAGTGAAGGTTTTGATGCATACAGTAAAGGTTTTGACGACAAGATGCATACAGTGAATGTTTTGACGACAATATGCATACAGTAAAGGTTTTGACGACAAGATGCATACAGTGAAGGTTTTGACAACAAGATGCATGCATACAGTGAATGTTTTGACGACAAGATGCATGCATACAGTGAAGGTTTTGACGACAAGATGCATATAGTAAAGGTTTTGACGACAAGATGCATACAGTGAAGGTTTTGACGACAAGATGCATACAGTAAAGGTTTTGACGACAATATGCATACAGTGAAGGTTTTGACGACAAGATGCATACAGTAAAGGTTTTGACGACAAGATGCATACAGTAAAGGTTTTGACGACAAGATGCATACAGTGAAGGTTTTGACGACAAGATGCATACAGTGAAGGTTTTGACGACAAAATGCATACAGCGAAGATTTTGACGACAAGATGCATACAGTAAAGGTTTTGACGACAAGATGCATACAGTGAAGGTTTTGACGACAAGATGCATACAGTAAAGGTTTTGACGACGAGATGCATACAGTGAAGGTTTTGACGACAAGATGCACACAGTGAAGGTTTTGACGACAAGATGCATACAGTGAAGGTTTTGACGACATGATGCATGCATACAGTAAGGTTTTGACGACAATATGCATACAGTGAAGGTTTGGACGACAAGATGCATGCATACAGTGAAGATTTGGACGACAAGATGCATGCATACAGTGAAGGTTTTGACGACAAGATGCATACAGTTAATGTTTTGACGACAAGATGCATACAGTGAAGGTTTGGACGACAAGATGCATGCATACAGTGAATGTTTTGACGACAAGATGCATACATTGAAGGTTTTGACGACAAGATGCATACAGTGAAGGTTGTGACGACAAGATGCATACAGTGAAGGTTTTGACGACAAGATGCATACAGTGAAGGTTTTGACGACGAGATGCATGTATACAGTGAAGATTTTGACGACAAGATGCATGCATACAGTGAAGGTTTTGACGACAAGATGCATACAGTAAAGGTTTTGACGACAAGATGCATACAGTGAAGGTTTGGACGACAAGATGCATGCATACAGTGAAGGTTTTGACGACAAGATGCATGCATACAGTGAAGGTTTGGACGACAAGATACATGCATACAGTGAAGGTTTTGACGACAAGATGTATGCATACAGTGAAGGTTTTGACGACAAGATGTATGCATACAGTGAAGGTTTTGACGACAAGATGCATACAGTGAATGTTTTGACGACAATATGCATGCATACAGTGAAGGTTTTGACGACAAGATGCATACAGTAAAGGTTTTGACGACAAGATGCATACAGTAAAGGTTTTGACGACAAGATGCATACAGTAAAGGTTTTGACGACAAGATGCATACAGTGAATGTTTTGACGACAAGATGCATACAGTGAAGGTTTGGACGACAAGATGCATGCATACAGTGAAGGTTTGGACGACAAGATGCATGCATACAGTGAAGGTTTGGACGACAAGATACATGCATACAGTGAAGGTTTTGACGACAAGATGTATGCATACAGTGAAGGTTTTGACGACAAGATGTATGCATACAGTGAAGGTTTTGACGACAATATGCATGCATACAGTGAAGGTTTTGACGACAAGATGCATACAGTAAAGGTTTTGACGACAAGATGCATACAGTAAAGGTTTTGACGACAATATGCATACAGTGAAGGTTTTGACGACAAGATGCATACAGTAAAGGTTTTGACGACAAGATGCATACAGTAAAGGTTTTGACGACAAGATGCATACAGTGAAGGTTTTGACGACAAGATGCATACAGTGAAGGTTTTGACGACAAGATGTATGCATACAGTGAAGGTTTTGACGACAATATGCATGCATACAGTGAAGGTTTTGACGACAAGATGCATACAGTAAAGGTTTTGACGACAAGATGCATACAGTAAAGGTTTTGACGACAATATGCATACAGTGAAGGTTTTGACGAGAAGATGCATACAGTAAAGGTTTTGACGACAAGATGCATACAGTAAAGGTTTTGACGACAAGATGCATACAGTGAAGGTTTTGACGACAAGATGCATACAGTGAAGGTTTTGACGACAAGATGTATGCATACAGTGAAGGTTTTGACGACAATATGCATGCATACAGTGAAGGTTTTGACGACAAGATGCATACAGTGAAGGTTTTGACGACAAGATGCATACAGTAAAGGTTTTGACGACAATATGCATACAGTGAAGGTTTTGACGACAAGATGCATACAGTAAAGGTTTTGACGACAAGATGCATACAGTAAAGGTTTTGACGACAAGATGCATACAGTGAAGGTTTTGACGACAAGATGCATACAGTGAAGGTTTTGACGACAAAATGCATACAGCGAAGATTTTGACGACAAGATGCATACAGTAAAGGTTTTGACGACAAGATGCATACAGTGAAGGTTTTGACAACAAGATGCATACAGTAAAGGTTTCGACGACGAGATGCATACAGTGAAGGTTTTGACGACAAGATGCATACAGTGAAGGTTTTGACGACAAGATGCATACAGTGAAGGTTTTGACGACATGATGCATGCATACAGTAAAGGTTTTGACGACAAGATGCAAACAGTGAAGGTTTGGACGACAAGATGCATGCATACAGTGAAGATTTGGACGACAAGATGCATGCATACAGTGAAGGTTTTGACGACAAGATGCATACAGGTTATGTTTTGACGACAAGATGCATACAGTGAAGGTTTGGACGACAAGATACATGCATACAGTGAAGGTTTTGACGACAAGATGCATACATTGAAGGTTTTGACGACAAGATGAATACAGTGAAGGTTGTGACAACAAGATGCATACAGTGAAGGTTTTGACGACAAGATGCATGCAGAATCTGCTTCTAAACCCCTTACTCTGATACAGACGATTTTGATTACATATTCAACAAACAACTATCGAAAACATTATGCAAACAGTGAAAATGTCGAATGTTCCACACGTTTTTCTAACACTGTGCCAAATTATGTGTCTGACTTTCCTGGCGTTGTCATATTTCTCCCATACGTTTTCAAAGCACTTACTAGTAAACGATTAAATATGTTCGTTTGATCGGGAATCCGCCGTGGCATAGTGGTTAGTGTCCGGGATTTGAAATCGGGCATCCAATGTTCGATCCCCAGTCATGGCGGTTAGGGAGGGGGGGGGGGGGGGTGCCCTTAAGCAATGAACATGTCCTAGTCTAGTACCGGCGTGTTTATCCAGGGATCATAAATTAGTTAACTGTAGCCGTGATATAACTGAAATAATGTTAAAGACGGCGTAATACCCCAATGATATATAAACAAACAATGTGTACGCGATACGACAGTAGTCTTTATATGAGGCCCGGTCTGCACTGATGTCCACTCATTAGCTGTCCATTTTAAACCGCAACTCTGAAAAGAAACACTTCAGATTAGTGACATCTTCTTCATACTACGTTAACTACGTCAATAACTATCACATGGTAAATAGTAAACAAGATAAGTTGACAAACTTATTTATTGACCGACTATAACACCAAAAGAGAGTTACTGAAATTCCATCCAAAGAGAGTTACTGAATGTCCATCAAAAGAGAGTTACTGAATGTCCATCAAAAGAGAGTTACCAAATGTCCATCAAAAGAGAGTTACTGAATGTTCATCAAAAGAGAGTTACTGAATGCCCATCAAAAGAGAGTTACTGAATGATCATCAAAAGAGAGTTACTGAATGTCCATCAAAAGAGAGTTACTAAATGTCCATCAAAAGAGAGTTACTGGATGTCCATCAAAAGAGAGTTACTAAATGTCCATCAAAAGAGAGTTACTGAATGTCCATCAAAAGAGAGTTACTGGATGTCCATCAAAAGAGAGTTACTGAATTCGATCAAAAGAGAGTTACTGGATGTCCATCAAAAGAGAGTTACTAAATGTCCATCAAAAGAGAGTTACTAAATGTCCATCAAAAGAGAGTTACTGAATGTCCATCAAAAGAGAGTTACTAAATGTCCATCAAAAGAGATTTACTGGATGTCCATCAAAAGAGAGTTACTGAATGTCCATCAAAAGAGAGTTACTAAATGTCCATCAAAAGAGAGTTACTAAATGTCCATCAAAAGAGAGTTACTGGATGTCCATCAAAAGAGAGTTACTGGATGTTCATCAAAAGACAGTTACTAAATGTCCATCAAAAGACATTTACTGGACGTCCATCAAAAGAGAGTTATTAAATGACCATCAAAAGACATTTACTGGATGCCCATCAAAAGAGAGTTACTGGATGTCCATCAAAAGACAGTTACTGGATGTCCATCAGAAGAGAGTTACTGAATGTCCATCAAAAGACAGTTACTGAATGTCCATCAAAAGAGAGTTACTGAATGTCCATCAAAAGAGAGTTACTGAATGCCCATCAAAAGAGAGTTACTGGATGTCCATCAAAAGACAGTTACTGGATGTCCATCAAAAGAGAGTAACTGAATGTCCATCAAAAGACAGTTACTGAATGTCCATCAAAAGACATTTACTGGATGCCCATCAAAAGATAGTTACTGGATGTCCATCAAAAGACAGTTACTGGATGTCCATCAGAAGATAGTTACTGAATGTCCATCAAAAGACAGTTACTGAATGTCCATCAAAAGAGAGTTACAGAATGTCCATCAAAATAGAGTTACTGAATGCCCATCAAAAGAGAGTTACTGGATGTCCATCAAAAGACAGTTACTGGATGTCCATCAGAAGAGAGTTACTGATTGTCCATCAAAAGACAGTTACTGAATGTCCATCAAAAGAGAGTTACTGAATGTCCATCAAAAGAGAGTAACTGAATGCCCATCAAAAGAGAGATACTGGATGTCCATCAAAAGACAGTTACTGGATGTCCATCAAAAGAGAGCTACTGGATGTCCATCAAAAGACAGTTACTGAATGTCCATCAAAAGACATTTACGCTTTCTGACGCCTCTGCGAGCAATTTCACCTTTTGCCACAATGTTTTTTCCACTTTTAGTAATAGGTTATCCATTCAATTATAGGGATTTTCTATTATTTTACAAACTATGTTCTAAGTCGTCTGCTTCAGAATTGTCGTATGAGGAAAAGGGTTAAAATAGCATTTCCTTGTTTTTATATTGTTTTCTTATAACCTTCATAACCTTTTAAATGCTGGTTAACGAGACTACGAGTAAAATCAAAGAAATAGTATTACAACGAAAATTGTCATCCTACATTTCATATCTTATTCCATTGAACAGAAATATAGTTTTTAGATCAAAGCTTTATGTAGTCCCTAAATCAGCATTGGTTACTCCTAAATAATACAGCATTGCGAGCATCCTCAAAATGCGATGTAAGATAGTTGATCTAACCGTTAAGTACTGCAACCTTTAACACGTGAGAAACAAACGAAAAATCGACAATACTTAACGCTCCAACATTTCCCGCTGTTTAGCAGAACAACCTTGGAATTAATTATCCGTTATTCGTGTCTGGCAGGTTTTATTGGAAGACATCGTGTTCCAAGAAAATAAAGAACACCTTAAGTTTGATGTATGCTATTATTTCGATAGTCTAGATAGTCTAGATAGTCTAGAAGTACATGATTTATAATCTGTCTGTAGCATGAGCCGTCTCGCGAGAAAACCAACGTTGTGGACTCTGCGTAAAGTATCGACCCGGATCAGCCTAAGCATGCCGCGCAGGCTTACCCGGACAGACACTTTTCGCCTCCTGTGGATTTTCTGTTTCAAGAATCATTACTCTATACCTCTATCCCCCCCCTTCAACTTAAATGTCGTCTGCTGCAGGTACAGAAACAGACTGTATCGTAAACTAATCAAGAATGGTCCAACGGTTAATCATTTAAAGTGAAAAGGTCACAGGTGCCAGTCTCGTTTAAAAATCTAAAATTCTAAAAATAGCATTTGACTAAATAGTAAAATGCTATTTTTAGATTTTAAACGAGACTGGCACCTGTGGATAAGGTCGCGTTGTATGACGAATATCAAATAATGTTCTTAACACTTAAACTCACTCTCTCAAATGTTCGACTGTAAACTCTCTTTTTGTTTTGTTTTTTTCTGTTCATGAATGACATTGATATGTTTTTAAAGGAAGAGTGAACATGTGTGTTTCAAGTGACCAACTTGATATTTATCTGTTGCTCTTTGCAATATCCGTCCTGATGAGGGTCTTCAGAGATTAATGTTAAACAATTTACAAGTAACTCTGGCATATACGGTTAGTTAAGAAGGTATCCCTTACAATTAACAAGACGGATGTTTGATGCAATGCATCAAAGAGAAGCCGCAATATTTCGTTTCACATGAAGAAATAAGGAAAAAGATCATTTAAATCCACAAACATTAGGACAATTTAATCTGTAGTCAGTAATGCTGATATCGGTTATTGAAGATATAAGTTTTATGTAGGATATTTAACCTGGCAGGGTCTGTGTTTTAAGTGAATGAGATAATTTAGAGTTAAACTGATCATGAAAAGTGACATATAATACTAAAGATAAATGGACAAGAGGTTATGATAAATTTAAATTAGTACCAAAAACCAATCGACTACATGTATTTGTATTGAACACACGCCCTGTTATGATAATGTTTTATCAAATAATGCTGACACACAGAAAATCTGTTTTTCGTTTGTATCGGTAAGTCATGATAGTGGATAAGGGTTTCCCACATAAAACAAATCTGCAGTAGACGACTTTGAAATTATCAAGTAAAAAATCTCTATAAATGATCGTATGATAATTGAAAAGTGTTGAAATTATTGTGGCAAATGCAGGTATTGCTCATTATAAGCAATTTCTCCTTTTGCCACAATGATTTCAATGATGTTTACCCTGACATACTTTAAAATCATCAAGTATAAAACATAGAAAATCTCTATAAATGATAGTTAGATAATTGAAAAGAGTTGAAATTATTGTGGCAAATTGAGCAATTGAAAAAAATCAAAGCTGTCGGATTACAAACGCACAATCTCGAGTTGACGAAGCTCGTTTCATGATTAGCATTCAGAAAATCAAGGAAACGTATTTCAATGTACACGTAATCCGAAAGACTGACAAGAGCTGCAGCGACTTTTGAAAACATTTTGACAAAAAGAGAAATTGATCACGAGGAATGTATCCTTTTGCTACAATGTTTTCTACTTTATGTCCATAAATTATACCTTCATTTAGCAAGATGTTCCAATTTTTACTTAATGTGCTACATATCTGTTGTACGTGGGAAAGGCTTAACATAGGAACTAGTTTCAATTTTTTTGAAAACGTTAAACCAGTGCATGAAAATTTACTTGAATTTATTTCTCAAACTGTAAATTTACCAGTTGATATAAGAGTTGAAATGCTGTCTACATTAACAGTGATAAGTTAAATACAGTTCAGTTAATCCGATCACACTTTGTTTGTGTAAGAACCAGAAGATTTCATTTCATTTAAGTTTTCTGGATGTTCATATCGCATCCGTGATAAAACATGTTGTCGGCTAGGCAAAATACACCGATATCGTGTTTACCGCGATATTCATGAAATGTGAAACTGCAACAGCGAAAAAGAACGAAATTGGTTTTCTCAAACTGCAAATTTACCAGTTGATATAAGAGTTGAAATGCTGTCTACATTTACGGTGATAAGTTAAATACAGTCAGTTAATCCGATCACACTTTGTTTGTAAGAACCAGAAGATTTCATTTCATTTAAGTTTTCTGGATGTTCGTGATAAAACATGTTGTCGGCTAGACAAAATACACCAATATCGTTTTTACCGCGATATTCACGAAAAGTGAAACTGCAACAGCGAAAAAGAACGAAATTGATTTTGAAACAGATATTTCTGTGGTTTAAATCTTTTCATGTCTGTATTTTGTGATGACAATTGTACTCAAAGTTAACTTTGAATCAAGTAAGTACTGAACATGAAAGTCAGATTATTAAAAGCAAAGCAAATGAAAAATGTGTGTGAAATTACGATAAAAATGAAAATCTATAAATAGACTATAGATGAATGGTACTGTCTTTTATTTTAGCTCTTAACTTAATTCGGGAACCAGTGTCGCTGCGCGGCCGCTTACGACATTTACAAACTAGACCAAATTGAGATCGGTTTAAAACGCGTTGTTGAATACGGATTAAATCTAAAACGTGGACTAAATATTAAGATTTAGATTTAGACAAATATCTAAATTGAAAAGTTAAGTGAATACGGGACGTGGCTTCTTCGTCTAATTACTGCGTAATATATCATAGGATGTAATTTTAAGGAACCAGACTACATTTACCAATTCAATAGAAGGGTTCTCTATGTTACTGTCTAGACTAGATACAGTATGAATTTCGCTTGAATAAAAATGTACATACATTCAATTAATATACTGGCCTTGTCTTTTGTTTTTAATTTGTAAAACTCACACATGTATAAAGAGTGTAAAGGGGATGTTTTAAAAGTCATTACCTTAAATTAATGTACTTAGTAAGGACAAAGAGAAATCAAGAAATGTGGTCACGCTGGCAGGTCTAAATATTCTCCTTGTCCGAAATGTCTAAGCATCCCTACAGGAAGCCGCCTCCTGGCGGCTTCCAACAATGAAACGTAGAATTGTTAAATATTATTTAAAACTATTTAGTACAAAAAGTGAAAATCATATTTTATCAGCACTTGTCAGTAATCAATGTTATAATATCAACCAAAAAGACAACACTGGTAACTGGGCTAATACGGTTCAAGATTTAGAATTTCGGTTTTTAGTTCACCTGAGCAGGAAGTGCGGGGTAAGCTATCAGGATCACTCACCGTCCGGCGCCGTTGTCGTATGTCCGATCACATTTTCCTTAACTCAACTTCCCCTCCTAAACCAATAAACCAAATTCAAAATAAGTCCAAAGGATTGTTCAAATTTGTCCAATACGTTAAAATCATGGATGCCGGAGGACGGAGCTTGTTTTCCTTTTATATGGGTATACTGAAAACTTAAAGCATCTTCTTGTCCAAAATTAGAAAATAATCTGGAACAAATGATCCTTTGTTGACCCTCTCCCAAAAGTGTTCAAATTATTCAGATCCGTTTAAAAACGTAGCCACCAGGGGACGGAGCTTGTTTTCCTTATATGTACATATAGTGAAAACTTTTAAAAAATATGTTCTTGTACACAAGTTCTGGCCCGATTAAAAAATATATTGTTAAAATGTTCCTCGGTCAAACTGTTCCAATCCGTTGAAAAGCATGGCTGCCAGGGGCGGAGCCTGTTGTTTCATACTGATATGCTCGTCCGTTGTCTCATTGAGAAAACAATATATCGAAAAGTACTTTTACAATAATCTTAGTGTGTTTAAAATTCATATCTCTCTTGAACAGCTCAATTAGAATAAGAATCATGCTTTCTATCAGGACTTTGAGCTTTCTTTCTTATTTCTTATTTCTCAATAATGGAACTGTTATCATTATGTAAAATGTTTGGTTTTAATGTTAACTCTTTCCCTCATACGACAATTCTGCTTTGAACATATTTTATAAAAAAAATAGAATATCTCTATAATTGAATTGATAACCTATAACTAAAGGTGGAAAACATTGTGACAAAAGGAGAAATTGATCGTTTGAGCAATTTCTTCTTTCGTCACTTTGTTTTCAAAATCAAAGTCGTATGCTGCAGAATTGTCGTATGAGGGAAAGGGTTAAAAGCCGCCTTTCATCATCTCTTATCTAAATCCATACACCGAATGTGTTAATCCATGTCTGAAAGGAACGCGCTCTCGTTCAATAACATGCGAGATATCGGGACTTATCACTCGGGTGTAATGATCGAAATGGGACTGTTGTTACAACAACAATTAACTGATTTTAAAACAGGTGTGTCCTAGCCTTTAACTATAATCCTAACGCCTTTTGTTACACCCTTCATGGGAAAAGCAGCCATTGGTCGTATATCGAACTTCGTTCAGAGTGTCTGTGAGAACGTTTCGCATTTTATTTTTAGAAGCTCCTTCCACACTTGATGATATATACGAGTGATGCTTCTGTTTTATTGTAGAAGTTCATTTAACACTTGATGTAATATACGAGTGGTGCTTCTGTTTTATTTCAGAAGTTGTAAGAATGTCGGAAAAGAAAGGGGTAAAGCTTTGTAATTCAAAACATCAATATGAAGATAATGGTAGCATTTTTCGGTCTACTTTTATTCGGAGATAAGAAATTTCCCCAAAGCCATACCTACGCACCCGTCATTTCATCAGGAAATATTTTACATGTAAATATTCACCTTACATAATCACTTGCGCAATTTATGCACATGTAAATCCTATACCTTAAGATCAAGTTGCATGCCCTTCGCCAACAATGGTAGGAGGATTATATTATTCTTGTATTTTAGAAAGAAGATAAAGCCTCGCCAAATAATTACAGAGGAGTATCATTAATAAATAACTTCGGAAAGTTACATGAAATTACTAGTATTCAAAGTTGACAAACAGAGTGTTACAAAGCTTTGAAAATTATACAGTAATGTATTGCCAGGCGCGCCATTTGGTTTTCATTAAAAAGGCAGTACTGTAGACGCTTATTTCGCATTGCATATTTTAATTGAAAACTTTCTACATGCGAAATGCGTATCCCCTACAGGTGCTTGTGTCGATCTTTATGGCGTTTGACTCTTTTCACTAGCACTATGGTACCAACTTTACAATATGGAAATAGACGAGGTAGTACTTAAACTATTCAAGGAAATGTATCTCCCATGAATTGAATTCGCTCTTCTTTTTAAATCGAGCCGGGCGTATATATGTTAACGGATACGTTCTTAGAATAAAGTATTGGTTAAATCTAGTTCGCACTAAGAATATTATACTTACACGTCCTAGTATGCTTAGATTTATACAGTTATTGAATACCTACAGTAAATCAGTATAGATTAACACATACTATTGTATGAACTATGCAACAAACGTAAACACTTACGCCTTAAATTCAAAAAGTGCATTTGGAAATATGTTTTATGTCAGAATATGCTGGTCAATACACATATACTAAAATAATGTTGAAAACGATATAAACTCAACTTAACAAATCCCTGAAACAATTTAGCCTGTTTCTTTTTTTTTATTTGTGTTATTATAAGATTGTGTATATTCGTGAAAGGTAAACAATGTTTGCGAAATGATTCATATATCAACAATTAGCATGTGATCTGCGTACATACGTGCATCATGAGGGCGGGGCACTGTATTGAGGCATGACGTTGCAATTTTACTAATGAGTCGCGTCAGGCTAATTATGGACTTGTTGCATATACGACTCAAGTAAGCACGACCCACGAACATTCTCACTAAAGACTCCACTGTCCGTCCGTCCGTCTACATTTAGGAGAGCCACAGATGTAGCCTCTGATGATAAATGAATCATGACCCAAGTTTATGCGAAATTAATAGCGACTTTATGTTTTAAAGTATCTACGCAATTGGATCACACACAGAGATGTAGCAGTAGCAAGCGTGGGACAACAATTACACGTGTTGTAAACATTAAAATATGATGTCCTCTTGATTTTTTACTGGAACCTCTTTTTAAAGTTTCATTCAATTCTAGTAAGCAGCTGCTGGGAAATACAGGTGACAAAACGAGGTTGTGAAATATCAAAGTACCATAACTTCGTTAAAATGTCATATCTGAACTAGCTGTAAAATACGTGGATATCCTTTGGATACAGGAACTTTTCATAAAGTTTCATTGAATTCCGTTGAGAAGTTGAGAAATTATATTACGGATACGAAAACGGGACGGACGGACGCACAAGCAAAGCGGCCAATGTTTGCTCGTCCCTTTGTTTCTGCTACATAATCATCAAATCTCGTCTAAATCGTGGTCAGAGATAATAAACATTCAACACAATGCCAGTTCTCGCCTAAATCGTGGACAGAGATAATAAACATTCAACAACATTCCACGTCTAGAACAAAAGAAAGGCTGTTTCAAATACTTATCATATGAATGTTTTATCAATAACAATTACTATTATTCATCTTACATATGATCTTAATTTAAAAAAAAAGAAACATCACTATATTAACAAATCCGTTATCAATTCTGAATAGATAAAACTTTAATTAGATCAACTCACCTGACTTTGATTTATCTTTGCCACTCAACTTCTATAACCTCGGCAGCAAACGACCTTTCAAAACATTGGAAAATAATAACTTGCTCAATAAATCTTGACCAATGTTTTCTTTTCCAGCATTGTTTTCAACTTTGTTACGAGGATAATTTTTTTAATTTGCTAGATGTTAATACATAGTTCGCTCGAGATCTCTTATGTGGCGACTTCAACAATATCATATCAAGGGAAAAGGTTCGGACTGAAAAGGGAATATAAGTGATCTTGTTGAAATAAATTTATGTTTATTCATCTATCAAATTTAATTTAGAACTTCAACTTATCCACCCCCGCCCCCATTTTACACATGTAGATGTCAACTTGTGATGTATTATGGGTGAAACTTATATATATACGCTTTATCCCTGATGTTTACCTTTATCCCATATACAACTGTCATTTACTGTTCATTCTATATGATAAAAACTTTTCATCGAAAACGATTTCAAACGAGATAGTACGTATTCTTTGGCAAAAGAACCGATCAAACACACCTCAAAGTCACAAGAACTTTGCACCTTTTTCAGAAAACTTTAAAGGACACAAACTCTTTTAGAAATTGGTGGTCGGTACGGGCGGTGGTTATAAATAGTTTAAAACAATGTCATATTACTCATAATCATCGAGTAGGTACATCAAATATCAATTATCGCTATATAAACCAACCTTTCACTCTACATATACTCTTCCACTATCGCCCATTTTTGGATTTCAGGAAATATTAAGCATATAAGCTCATAGTCACATAAAACTTACAAATAAATAAACATACAACAGAAAATGGCATGTCGTTTAATACTTATAGGTTATTTAACAGTGTTCTGTACAATACGGATATATATTTGGACGAGTACACAGCTTGGAAAATCATATTGGACGAGCCGCTAGGCGAGTCCAATATGATTTTCCAAGCTGTGTACGAGTCCAAATATATTCCGTATTGTACAGAACACTGTTAAATGATCTTTTTATTCTATACCTCGACTTTTTCCCCAAAATATATTTTGTATTGTGCAGAATAATGTTAAATGACCTTTTTATTTTATACCTTCAAATAATTTCTGACACAAAAAGTGTTTTTTGGTTTCTGTTCAATTACAAAGTCATCTATTTCAGAATCGGATAACATTTTAGTTTCAGTGTTACTCCTTGTTTGCGACCCGGCCGGGTAGCTCACTTGGTAGCGTATCTGACTTGTGATCTGTAGGTCACGGGTTCGATACCCGGTTGAGGCCAACATTCTTTCGAGCAATTTTTCCCATTGCCTCTCACCTCTGATTTATGTGAGAAAGTAGTCAGTGGCTTCGAAAGAATGTTGTGCAAGTACTGGTGTGGGAAAGCCAGGAAAACATGGGTAGGTGCACTGACCGCCGTGATATGACCAAAGCTGTTGAAAGCGGCGTTAAACTCCAAACAAACAAACAAACAAATACTCCTTGTTTGCAAACGACAATAATGATCCGGTGACAACAGGAGCTTTATCGTAACGCTTTATCTAGAGCGCCTGTCGATTCAGACTTTCATTCGGAACCTTTTCACGCGCTTCGGTCTTTATCATAGGTTTAACATGGGACCCGTGAATCGTACAATACGAAAAGAATACGGGTTATTTTGTACGCGCGTGCGTCCCGATACGGAAATATATTGTACGGTCACATGATTCGAATGAGCGTCTACGATTGGACGTATAAATTAGGTATGGAATAAATACATATACATAATAATGTTATCATATTTTATACACTAGCCCTAAATGATGATTTTGTTTTTTGTACGGGAATTTTCACCTCTTTTACCAATATTTTAAATTATATACCAATAGGTCGTATCCAGAGGTCCACATGATAACACTTTCCCACATGATGACAAATCTGCAGCAGACTACCTTTAAAACATTGTGTCAAAGGATGAACTGCTCTTTTATTCCATAATACTTTTATTTATAGAGATTTTTTTGTATTTATGCCTGGATAATTTTGTCTGCTGCAGATTTGCTATGTGTGCGGGAAAGGGTCACTTGTTATTCCTCGAATGTCTTCAGAAGAGACGCCTGCAAATCCGATAAATATTTAAATTTAGAAATCGTCAGTTAACCCTTTCCCCCATACGACAATTCTGCAGCAGACGACTTTGAACATATTTTGTCAAATCATGGAAAATCTCTATAATTGAATGGATAACCTATGACTAAAAGTGGAAAACATTGTGACAAAAGGAGAAATTGCACGTTTTGTGCAATTTCTTCTTTTGTTACTATGTTTTCAAAAAGCCGTCTGCTGCAGAGGCGTCAGAAAGCGTTTATATGAGGGAAAGGGTTAAAATGAATCGAATCAATACGAGCCGTGCTCATCGTGATTATTACCATAAAGTCGCTCTGAATGCATCAATGCATCCTTATAAAAGTAAAAAAAAAAATATTTTATATCCCTATATGCATATGCTTACTTCCTCCGATGTTTCGGGAAAAGGGGAAACTAAACACTGTTTGCAATGCGAACAATGCACACACGTAAGATAAACATTGCGCTTTTAAAAATGGTTATTTGGTTAAAGATTACGTATATGAAAAGAAAAGTATAGATCCGCTTGCTTTCAATGTAAGAATGTGATTTAAACACATCGGCACATTGGCTTGTCCCTGCATGTCGACGCATATACGGCAACTTTTGAAAACATTGTTGGAAAGGACGAATGGGCGAATTTTCATTATACTATAATCTTTTCAAATGTATTTTTAAAAAATACATCCATTTATTGAGATTTTCCATTTGTTCCTTGCTGTTTTCAATGTCATCTGCTGCAGATTTGTGGGAAATGGTTAAGGGTGCTTTCAATTTGAGTGAGTCTACAATATCAATTCATGAAGCGTTACCCCAGAAAGCAGATAATTTAAAACATCATCTTTTAGTTCTGAAAACTTCCTGGACTTTGTGGTAAAACTGTTAATTGGCGTGTTTAAACAGTTTAGACAGTTTAGACAGTTTAAATGTCACAAATTGATTGTTTTTCAGTTCTCTTGAAAAGAGATACAAGCAGATAATTATAAAACATTTATTAAATCTTAAGAACTGTAAAGTAGCTCCTACCCTCGGGGCAGTCTGACGCCAGTCGTGTAAAATATGTAAAATTGATTTTTGTTTAATGACGAGTAATTATTTTGATGTCATATTTCTGTTGACACACAGACAAATGCACGAAACCCTTTCCTCAATTGGACATCCCTACAGGAAAAGGTGTTTATCTAGATGAAGAAGTTCTGCTTTTCCCACAATACCTTCGATTTCGTTGATTAAAATATTTCGCATTGTTTTCTTTTCTGTACCATTTTTCTATTCGTTTCTTATATGTATACATGTATTTTCTATACCATGTACGTGATAAGATATGTTTAGAATTGTTTGCCTTGGTATATCCTATTCTAAGATCTGATAAATCTGTTAGAATTAAACAGAACATTTGTAGTAGTTTAATTTTTTGTTAGAGATGTCAGGGGCAATATGTTTTATTAAGTCCCTGGTTATGTGAAACATTGTGGAGGAAGAAATGAAATTGCTAATGGTGTTCACAATGTTTTCAAAAAGGCGTCTGCAACAGAAATATCAATATAGTCTGTACACAGCGTTTATATTGAAGAAGAAGGTAAAATCATATTTTGTAATCCGAACTGTTTCATTTGTTTGTATAGTACAACAATTTAGTCGGCAAGTAGTCGGGTAATTAATGTTATCGACAATTTAACCCTTTCCCTCATACGACAATTCTGCAACAGACGACTTTGAACATATTTTGTCAAATAATGGAAAATCTCTATAATTGAATTAATAACCTATGACTAAAAGTGGAAAACTGTGACAAAAGGAGAAATTGCACGTTTTGTGCAATTACTTTTTTGTTACTATGTTTTCAAAAAGCCGTCTGCTGCAGAGGCGTCGAATTGACAGCGTTTTATTTGGGGATAATTAAAATAGGGAATTTTAAAACCCTTGTTTTTCTTCTTTTAACCCTGACATACATCCGAGATTAATAATACGTATTAGCAGTCCCTGCCAACATACAGAAGATTTGTTACGCCTCTGCAGCAGACGATATTAAATTATTTTAAATGTCGGATCGAGACCTATCTTAGCCCTTTCCGACATATAAATGCATAGTGACAAAATCTCAAGAAGACGTCTTTCTGCAACAACTCCATTCCAAAGTTATACATTGACTATTATACTTATTTTTGGCTCGATGTTTTGCCTGCTTCCGATGTTGTTGTTGTTTATGTGAATGGTAGGTGAACTACACATGAGCCGTCACGCGAGAAAACCAACATTGTGGACGACGCTGCGTAAAGTATCGACCCGGATCAGCTTAAGCATGCCGCACAGGTTTACCCGTACAGACACTTTTCGCCTCCTGTAGATGTTTTGTTTCAGGAATCATTTCTCTATACATCTTTCACCCTAAGACGGAATGTGTCGGCCAAGATTAGCCTGCGCGGACTCTGGGTGGATACATTACGCAGAGACGATAATGTTGGTTTTCTCGCGTGACTCTGGGTGGATACATTACGCAGAGACGATAATGTTGGTTTTCTCGCGGGACTCTGGGTGGATACATTACGCAGAGACCATAATGTTGGTTTTCTCGCGTGACTCTGGGTGGATACATCACGCAGAGACCATAATGTTGGTTTTCTCGCGTGACTCTGGGTGGATACATCACGCAGAGACCGTAATGTTGGTTTTCTCGCGTGACTCTGGGTGGATACATCACGCAGAGACCATAATGTTGGTTTTCTCGCGTGACTCTGGGTGGATACATCACGCAGAGACCATAATGTTGGTTTTCTCGCGTGACTCTGGGTGGATACATCACGCAGAGACCATAATGTTGGTTTTCTCGCGTGACTCTGGGTGGATACATCACGCAGAGACCGTAATGTTGGTTTTCTCGCGGGACGGCTCAAATGGTTATATGCTGGATTACGAAGGTAAAGGAGAGCCAAGAATACTGAAGACAAATCAGTCAGTACCTATTCTGTGTGTACCTGACCATGTTATACAATGACGTCTATTCTGTGTGTACCTGACCATGTTATACAATGACGTATATTCTGTGTGTACCTGACCATGTTATACGATAATGTCTATGGTTGTCATTGAACCGACTAGACATTTTGTGAAGGTATATAAAAAAACAGCCCTGAGATAACACAATAGTTTTACTAACTAATAATTTTTTTACAAATGCAAGAATGTTGATTATCTTTTGATGCTAGTTTGGAAGCATTTCGAACCGATCGAAGTACGAGGCACGTTTTCTTAATATTTTATCCCTTTTCCATAAACATTTAAGTTTGACAGATTCTACAGGAAAACGACCAGATGAAATATTATATTATATTAAGATTTACTTCTCCTTTCAATTTTAAGATTCGGAAAATTCGGCTATGGCCATTAACATTATACTTAGTATTAATTACTAGCATTTAACAAAAACTTTTCTCAGAGACAATTATCTGACTCAGTTTATTGTTTGTAGCAGTTGTCAAATACATCGACGATAAATTATAATTGTAATCGACTTAGACACCAATATGAATAGGCCAATCACGTTCGATGATTGGAAACATATTAAATAGTAGAGTGACATCCTCGAGTAAATTTTCACTGAGCTATAAATAGATAACGCGAAAACGAGGCTATACGGCGATTATTTTCGTACTACGTATAAATATATCGGCAAACCCCCGTGGTACATATTCAGTAGAGAAAACGATACGCTAGTGTAAGGACGTAACGACACCTGTATTAAATACAGACGATATATTAACGAACAGTGAATTTATTTCATTGGAAATTATTTTTATAATGAAGGATATACAAAACACAATGGAAGCATGTGAAGATATGATTGTAACAGACAATAACTATTTAACGACAACAGACGACAAATACAGTGAATCTATAGACTTGTCGAATGCGTGCCGGGAATTCTATCAGTCTCGGAAACGCGCGACTGAAGCTGTCAAAGAGAAACTAGTTCATTCGGGGAGACAGAGAACCACGAAAAGTAAAACATCCATCGATGTTGCAATGGAAACACTTAGCACTGAAATGGTAAGTTTATAAAAGAAATGTTTTTGATATGCGATATTGTAGCGGCGTGTTGCCGTACTAACCAAGTATACACTGTACAAATTAAATTAATTATTTTACATTTACACTGATCAGGGTCTTTCAAATACTATTTGAAAGACCCTGCACTGATATAACGCTTTCCCTCATACAACAATTCTGCAGCAGACGACTTTGATCACATTTTGTAAAAAAAATAGAAAATCTCTATAATTGAATGGATACCGTATGACTAAAAGTGGAAAACATTGGCAAAAGGAGAAATTGCTCATTTTTAGCAATTTCTTCTTTTGCCACTATGTTTTCAAAAATTTGTCTGCTGCAGAGGCGGCAGAAAGCGTCTATGTGAGGGAAAGGGATAAACGAAAATTAACAGAAATACGCAAATAAAATAAATTTCCGACCAATAGCAAGATTGAATCTGAATGAAGAAAATATGATTCATAGAGTATACATGCATTGTATAAACAATATGTACTATTAAATAAGAGGCTGTGAATTTTGCGTTATGAAATGGTCAGATGTTACTCCTTTACCAACGTTATCTCATAGTGTTTTTCATAATCACATGTATTCAAGGTACTTGGAAAACTGAAATAATTCGTTTTTGACATGTTTAACAGGAATCCACCATGTACCACTCTTTAAGCTCTGCAGACGGCTTTTTGAAAACATAGTGGCAAATGAAGAAATTGTTCAAAACGAGCAATTTCTCCTTTTGCCACAATGTTTTCCACTGTCTATGTTTTCCATAGTCATAGGTTTTCCATTAAATTAAAAAGGTTTTCTACTTGTTGACAAAATATGTTCAAAGTCGTCTGCTGCGGAATTGTCGTATGTGGGAAAGGGTCATACGAAAGTAAGTGTAGACATATCAATTAGCACCTTTCAAGGATCAACTTACCCATCAGACAGGGATGAATGTGGATTAAATTAAATCTTTGTTTAATTCTAACATATTTATCAGATTAAAGGATTTTCTCATTAAAACGTAGTTAAAACCACATTGTCACCTGATAACCCTGGTAACCTGGTAGTAATTAAATACCCAATTTTAAAGAGAATTTTGTTCTATTGAGTAAAACTGTGAACGTGTCTGTTCTCACTTAAATAGTGAATGTATAACACCTATCGCATTACAGTACATGTAAACATGTATTTACAAGAGGTGTAAGTCTGAATGCACGTTTCTGTTCAGAGGAAACCTAAGACATAATTATATCCTTTCCAAAATGCAGACGTTTATGCATTTTTCAGCAGCTGCATTTTGAAAACATTTCGGCAAAAAGAGATATTGCTCATGATGCCAGAATGTTTTCAACTCTCAGAGCTCTAGATAACGGCTTATTGCATGTTCTAAAAGCATTATCTGATCCTCTAACCCTATGTTGTGGGTACTCAAATAAATCGTCTAAGTGAGACGAGTCTTTTGAGTACCCACAACGTAGGGTTCACTTTAATAATGAGACAAATTGCAGGAAAAAGAGCTGAATACCCCTCCGTATCAGGACCTCTGAACTCTTTTCAGTTTTGCGTAAGTGTTTATAATTTCATCTTCTGAATATTTACTGCATTTAGGATTAAACAGTAGCACGGTTGTACCGTGCGATTACTTACTCTACTGCAACCGATACAACTTTACAACCTCTAGTAGAAATGAATTGCCAATTTTGACGACGTTCTCCTTTTCGTGTAAATGATTTCAGCTCTGTAACAAGATGGATGTTTGATGCAAAGCATCAAAGAGAAGCCGCTATATTTCGTTTTACATGAAGAAATAAGAAAAAAGATCATTTAAATCCACAAACATTAGAACAATTTAATCTGTAGTCAGTGTAATGCTGATATCGATTATTGAAGATATAAGTTTTATGTAGGATATTTAACCTGGCAGGGTCTGTGTTTTAAGTGAATGAGATAATTTAGAGTTAAGCTGATCATAAAAAGTGACATATAATACTAAAGATAAATGGTTATGATAAATTTAAATTAGTACCAAAAACAATCAACTATTTGTATTGAACACACGCCCTGTTATGATAATGTTTTATCAAATAATGCTGACACACAGAAAATCTGTTTTTCGTTTGTATCGGTAAGTCATGATAATGGATAAGGGTTTCCCACATAAAACAAATCTGCAGTAAAACGACTTTGAAATTATCAAGTAAAAAAAAATCTCTATAAATGATCGTATGATGGTTGAAAAGTGTTGAATTATTGTGGCAAATGCAGATATTGCTCGTGATTAGCAATCAGAAAATCAAGTAAACGTATTTCTATGTACACGTAATCCGAAAGACTGACAATAGCTGCAGCGACTTTTGAAAACATTTTGACAAAAAGAGAAATTGATCTCGAGGAATTTATCCTTTTGCTACAATGTTTTCTACTTTATGTCCATAAATTAAACCTTCATTTAGCAAGATGTTCCAATTTTTACTTAATGTGCTACGTATAAGGGAAAGGCTTAACATAGGAACTAGTTTCATTTTTTTTTAAAACGTTAAACCAGTGCTTGAATTTATTTCTCAAACTGTACATTTACCAGTTGATATAAGAGTTGAAATGCTGTCTACATTTACAGTGATAAGTTAAATACAGTTCAGTTAATCCGATCACACTTTGTTTGTAAGAACCAGAAGATTTCTTTTCATTTAAGTATGCTGAATGTTCACATCGCACCCGTGATAAAACATGTTGTCGGCTAGGCAAAATACACCGATATCGTGTTTACCGCGATATTCACGAAATGTGGAACTGCAACAGCAAAAAACAACGAAATTGATCTTGAAACAGATATTTCTGTGGTTTAAATCTTTTCATGTCTGCATTTTGCGATGACAATTGTACTCAAAGTACTTTCCGTCTCAGGGGGAAATAGCTATAGAGTAATAATTCCTGAAACAGAAAATCCACAGGAGGCGAAAAGTGTCTATCCGGGTAAGCCTGCGCGGCATGCTTAGGCTGATCCGGGTCGATACTTTACGCAGAGTCAACAATGTTTGTTTTATCGCGGGACGGTCATAACATAATATTAAACCATGAATAGGAATCGAAATTATTTAATAAGAAGACAGAAACTCTCGTTTTGAAAGATACATGTTTCTAAACTGTATTAGAAAAGGAGATATATTACTTAAATAGGTAGGCAGACGTGCAGTAAAATGTAACAGAAGCTGCTGACACGCAAATATAGATCAAAACAATTCCCTTCAAGTGACTAACGAGTCAGTTGCGAGTTGTGCGTGCCCGTCATCACGTGCTCCATCGTTCCCGTATTAATTATAAGTACCGTTTAAGTATACGACAGAGTAATATAACTACTTTCATTGACACTTTTATGAATGTCAGATAATCCAACTTTTAAATGCCAAAGGCGCGCCTGTAGGTCAGCAGCGTACGCGTGTAACCCGTTCAACTTCTATATTTATTTCATTTATATTTTACTACATCTATTTTTGACCGGATACCAAATAAGCGCCATGCACACAGAGCGCAGCAGAATTTGAGACCTTTTAACATTTTTTTTTCCTTGAATGAACACGAAATGTACATTACTCTTTCAGCGCCAAAGGCAATATTCAGGTTTTTGCAAACAATAATGATTCAGGCGAGTCAGCTCGTAACGAGCTGTATCACCTGAAATCAGCATTGTTTGCCTTTTAGTTATCAAAATAGTCCAACATTGTATTATATGAGAAATGGAGACGCCCGATTTTGAACATGGAAGAGTCTACTTTAAACAATTCGGCGCTGAAAGAGTTAAAGGAAAAAATGCCTGTGCTTCAGCAAACTTACTAAAACTTACTAAACGATCTCCGACCATTGCAGAGTTCGTTAAACGGCTGCGCACCTGTATCATTTCTGTTTCCACCTTAGTCAATGAGGTTTCAGGATACTTCTGGCACAAAGTGTACACTTAGATAAATTAGCATGGATCCAGAGGGAGATCTTTATCTTTATTTGTTATATACTATAAAAGTGGAAGCTGGATTTCATGGAAAACAACCCTTTTATTCAGAACGTTGCAAGAAGTGGAAAAAAAGGGTTCACAAACATCTGTTTCTACTTAACAATTCATTATTCAAAAATTAGAGCGGAAGTGGTGTGCCGGCATGGTGTCAAACAAAAAGTATTGTTTTTATCATTACGAAACTAATATGTAACGGAAATATTTGTTCGTCATGCGTAATCAGAGTCATGTCGTCACTGTTTAACTACAACAGTGTTTCTGTTACAATGCGGCCTTTGATGGACAAACACGATCGAAATTGTTTATTCTAGTCTTTGCTGTAAAACGGGCTTCATTTTACACGATTATAGGTGCTGGAACTTTGTATGCGTATGGAAGGTTTAGAAACCATTGCATTGGTACAGACGCATCAGCAACATAACGTTCGAAAACATGGCGGGAAAATAAGGACCGACCAAATTCTTTCACAATGGTTAAAATCCTTTTAAAATTGAATTACCAAAAGTATATTCTTTCCATAGAGCTAAAACCAGGATGGAAACAGGGTAATTGTTCAAGAGTCGTCCTCTGTAAACACATGGAATGCCGTCTGTACGAAGGATAAGATAGGGTTAACCCTTTCACACATACACTACATCTGGAGAAGACGGCTTTGAAAGCATATTGGCAACACTTTAAAAATTGCATCAATAGATGTTTGCAAGTGGGAAAGGGTGAATGACTAGAAAGTTGTGTGAACTCATAACACAGTGACTGCATTGTTAATGCGAGGAAATGCATCCCGGTGACGCCTCTTTCCTAGTAGAATGTAACGAAAGAGCCCTGTATGATTCAATTCATAAATCTCGACCCGAGCTTAATATATATATGAGCCGTCCCGCGAGAAAACCAAGATTATGAATATGGCCTCTGCGTAAACTATCGGCCCGGATCAGCTTAAGTATGCCGCGCAGGCATACCCGGTTAGACACTTTTCGCCGCCTGTGTATTTTCTGTTTCAGGAATCATTACTCTTTACCTCAATCCCCCTGAGACGGAATGTGTCGGCCCGGATCGGTCTGCACGGACTGCGCAGACTGATCTGGTCGATACATTACGCAGATGCCATAATGTTGGTTTTCTCGCGGGACGGTTCAATTACTTAAATGGCTCTGCTTATTCACAGGAAGGGATCTCTAAGTTGCAAATATTCACGATTATAAGGTTCGCTCCTAATACTATTTTGATCAGTAACCAGTACAGTTTTGCTTACTATATGATTGATTTGTGGATGACTTTGACATATCTGTTTGAGTTTCATAGGATACTTTTAAAAAGCATTGATCTAAGTAAAGCTCATATTTTAGTAACCAGTTGATATTAAATTAAATAATATTAATTATGATTATAATAGTTCTACCCAAAACACTAACCACAATCGGGCCAATATTTACTGTTTACCTAACCACTGGAGGGTCGTAAGACACGCCCACATCCGTCATCGAATTTTCGTCCTACTTTTACCCTTTACCTGTTGGAAACTACTTCACGAGATGAGAACTCTTGTTTCTACAATGACCTCAATACGTGGTGGAAAGTCTTGCAGTGGTAGAGCATCTACCTCTCGTGCAAAAAATCCCGGGTTCGAATCCCGTGATGAGCAGTTTCTGTCTTTGAGAGTTTTCCTCACAAACGGCGCGAGTACTGGAATTGTCTCGGAAGCAGACATCGAGCGTGATTAATGTAAGCTGAAAGCTTGTTTCGCGATTAATGTTAAACAAATAAGCTTAAACTAATGGTTACAGTTCTTTTTCAAAATAAATCTTCCAATCTCCCAACGGTCGACTGTACATGGTGGAAATCCGAAGTGGACAGGTCATTGGTGCCAATGTCACTATTTCAAATGAAATTAGGCCACATATGGATGGAGTTCTTTCAGGAGAGAATTTGAATAACCATTTCACGATTCAGTAAAGAAACCTAGCGTAGAGAGCAACGTTTGTACATGCCATCACTGTAGTTGGTTTCTGTTTCCCCTTTCGCACTTACTATCAATGCTGCAGCAGACGACTTTGGAAATATCAAGAAAAAAATACTGAACAGTTTCTATAAATGATAGCAGAACCATTGAATAGAGATGAAAATATGTGTTAAAAGGAGAAATTGTTTATCATGTGTAGTTTCTACCTATTCCGTCTGCTACAGATGCATCAAAATGCACTTGCATGTGGAATACTCATACTCTATCAAAATAATTTATGTGACATGATATTTACAGACAGTGCAGCTGTCTATCCCTGGTAGTGTTTTATGTTTTCAAGCGATTGTTAAATCCTATTAATAATACCAAGTTAATAATAAATAAATTAATAATAAAGTTAATTAATACCAGGGTGTTCCATCTCTGAAAATGAAGGTATAATTACTGAAAATAGTTGAACATTTCACCCCGGAGAGGCATTCATCCCCCGAATCGGCAGACGCAGCAGCACATATATATTAATATCTTTATAAAGTATTAGTTTGGTGTATTTATAACCAAAACAAAATTAATTGCCGTGTGAAAAAAAGAGAATTAAATCATATTATGACATTACACCGACGTCTCTAAAAACTCCACCCTTCTCGGCTCATTGCGTTTGAAAATTGCTAGTAAAACCCATAATACTGTAATATAGACGTCCAGATAGGGAAATGAAAACAGACCTTTTTCACACAATACATTTCTTCGGAATATATTAACATCAATTTAGGTGTCAAATGAAGTATCTGTACGATTAGGTTATTTAACTAAAGCTCCCCAATTTACGTCATGAAAAATCTCACATGAATTATGTTTTAATTTTTTCGTAAAGAAAACCATTGATATAGTGGAGCTTTGATTGCAGTAAAACATGTAATAATGAGCATGCAGATATGTTTCCAACTCAGTTAGCGGATTCTAGGCTTTCCCTATTGTATCTTATCTTTATATATATTTTCGTTGTCAACTTGTCTTCATTTACCGTAACTGTTGACCTCAACCTCAAGAAATCTTTGATAGCCATTCAACAATAATTTTGCTTTGTAATGTTTACACAGTCACATGATCATATCAACCGTCCCTACCGACACGAATGTCATGTAAACATTCTATCTTGTAACTCTCGATTCTACGTGGAGTTCACGTTAAACCAATACAGAAAGGTTTAGGAGAAATGAAACTGTGAATATATATACATATATATCGTTCTGTAAGTTTATACATTATAATGGTGTTTCCAAATGTCCGTTATAAAAGCTGAAGTAAACGAAACATTCACCATGATTGTATTTTGACTTTGAAAACCGATTTGGTCCTGTTTTAATTTTCAATGAGTCATCTTGCTCACTTCTAGATAAGATCGGTTTACATGTACATAACACTGGTAGAACCTGCCGTTTTTAAGTTGACCGCTAAAACACCTTCAGTCATGAAAAGCCTACCCAACCCTTCATGTTTCTAGTTTTAATCCCCGTTAACATACACCTATTTCAAAGTTGTCCTTGATATAACGCCAAGAAGTCCTTGTGACAAAATTAAGTTCCATCAACAAATGTTCTTAGAAATGCCTATTCTCTGCCATCTCATCAAGGCACAAGCGCAATTCTCAGTACATTTCCGGTTCCGGTTAAAAACCAATAAATATGTATGACCTTTATTTATAAATGGACAATGAGGCTTTGACGGCAGTGTTCTGATGTTGTCACTCTCCCGTACACATGGTTAAAGAATATTAACTGTTTCTCGTGTCGCAACGCACTCCTAGCAGATTGATAACGATTTGTGAGTCACCACGAAATGCAAACAAAGTTAGGTTTATGTTTAGTGTTTGCCTGTTTGTTTGATTCAAACTAGGTAAACTCTGGATAATTGTAAGATTCTTTGGTCTACAGAGAATATAAAACGAGAATAAACGAAATGACGAACGGAAAATAAAACATTCCGTGTCTTTATTGTTCTTTTGATTACTTTGTATTTGATAAATATAGAAATACATTTCTACTAATAGAAACTCCACTCCTGTGAAGGTTTGTCCACAAAGTTGAACCTTTATAATATGTAAACATCAGTTGTGAACAACGTTTACCAAAGTCAACCTTCACATTCCCGCAGTATCATCTTGGTCTAGACCTTTCACTACTCATCTATTTTAAGAGCAATTTAGGATTATGTTGCAGAACTACAGCAGGGTGATGGTTTAAATGAGCCGTCCCGCTAGAAAACCAACAGTATGGCGTCTCCGTAATGTATCGACCCATATCAGACTGATCCGGGCCGACACATTCCGTCTCAGGGGGATAGAGGTATAATTCCTGTGACAGAAAATCCACAGGAGGCGAAAAGTGTCTATCCAGATAAGCCTGCGCGGCATGCTTAGGCTGATCCGGGTCGATATACTTTACGCAGAGTCCATGTGTAATGTTGGTTTTCTCGCGGAACGGCTCAAATGGTGTTTTATGAGAAATTTACCGCATTGATTTGAGACAAAAATCGTTATACACATAATAACATGTGTGTTGAGTTGTTCCGTCTGTGCTCTCTTTTAAGACAACATTTTGACATGGTTTAAGGGTTAAAAGTGTTACTCACGGGTAACAAATAAAACTCTCATAGCGCATGGTTGGATATACATCGGGTGGAAACTATTGTGGGAAAATTAAGTTAGGCATGAAATTATCTTTGATATGGCAATTTACTATTCATGAAGTACTTCCTCCTAAATACCCTGATTTTCCTTAAAAACCACCGAAGTACTTTAGACCTACATTTTCCCGTCAATAATCTAATCTAATTGAATTTATCAATAAGTAATATGAAACGTTTAATCTTAGACTCATCGACGTCATTGTGTTATGTTTCCATTGGTGACTTTTTACTGTTGATAACCCCTTAACATATACAGACGCGCCTTTGAAAAAACTTTATTGCAAACAAATATAATTGCTGGTAAAGAGCAATTTCTCCTCATAACACATTTTATAGCTCTTTTCAATAATGTAACTTTCGATAATAGACAGTTTTCAAATTTTGCCTAGATTCACTCAAAGTTGTATGTGCGAACGCTTGAAGTGCCGGTAACTTCAAATTGATTACATTATTACTCAGCAAGTTTGAGCTGGGTCTTGTGAAAAGTGTTTATCAGAGGTCCAGATAAAAAAGGGTTTTCAGCTCTTTTCCCCACAATATCTCTCTTATTATCCAACTCATCCCTATGATATGGATACTCAAAAGAATCGTCTCACTGAGACAATTCTTTTGAGTCATCACAACATAGGGTGTACGGGTCAAATAACGATTTTAGAACATGCAAAACGACTTTTAGCTAAGGATCTATGTTATATAACTCAAAGTTATATATTCATGAAAGTCGTCAGATGTTTAAATAAAATAGATCTTACGTTATAACTATTGTCACGTAATAACCAACAATTAATTACAAACAACTCGCCCTAAGATAGAAGTAACTCGCCCTAAGATACATGCAACTCGCCCTAAGATACAAACAACTCGCACTAAGATACATGTAACTCGCCCTAAGATACAAGTAACTCGCCCTAAGATACAAGTAACTCGCCCTAAGATACATGTAACTCGCCCTAAGATACAAGTAACTCGCCCTAAGATACATGTTACTGGCCCTAAGATACAAACAACTCGCCCTAAGATACAAGTAACTCGCCCTAAGATAGAAGTAACTCGCCCTAAGATACATGTAACTCGCCCTAAGATACAAGTAACTCGCCCTAAGATACAAGTAACTCGCCCTAAGATACAAGTAACTCGCCATAAGATACAAGTAACTCGCCCTAAGATACAAGTAACTCGCCCTAAGATACAAGTAACTCGCCCTAAGATACATGTAACTCGCCCTAAGATACAAGTAACTCGCCCTAAGATACATGTAACTCGCCCTAATATACAAGTAACTCGCCCTAAGATATATGTAACTCGCCTTAAGATACAAGTAACTCGCCCTAAGATACATGTAACTCGCCCTAAGATACATATGTAACTCGCCCTAAGATACAAGTTACTCGCCCTAAGGTACATGTAACTCGCCCTAAGATACAAGTAACTCGCCCTAAGATACAAGTAACTCGCCCTAAGATACAAGTAACTCGCCCTAATATACATGTAACACGCCCTAAGATACAAGTAACTCGCCCTAAGATACATGTAACTCGCCCTAAGATACAAGTAACTCGCCCTAAGATACAAGTAACTCGCCCTAAAATACAAACAACTCGCCCTAAGATACATGTAACTCGCCCTAAGATACAAACAACTCGCCCTAAGATACATGTAACTCGCCCTAAGATGCATGTAACTCGCCCTAGGATACATGTAACTCGCCCTAAGATACAAGTAACTCGCCCTAAGATACAAGTAACTCGCCCTAAGATACAAGTAACTCGCCCTAAGATACAAGTAACTCGCCCTAAGATACAAGTAACTCGCCATAAGATACAAGTAACTCGCCCTAAGATACAAGTAACTCGCCCTAAGATACAAACAACTCGCCCTAAGATACAAGTAACTCGCCCTAAGATACAAGTAACTCGCCCTAAGATACAAGTAACTCCCCCCTAAGATACAAGTAACTCGCCCTGAGATACAAGTAACTCGCCCTAAGATACAAGTAACTCGCCCTAAGATACATGTAACTCCCCCTAAGATACATGTAACTCGCCCTAAGATACAAGTAACTCGCCCTAAGATACAAGTAACTCGCCCTAAGATACAAGTAACTCGCCCTAAGATACAAGTAACTCGCCATAAGATACAAGTAACTCGCCCTAAGATACATGTTACTCGCCCTAAGATACAAGTAACTCGCCCTAAGATACAAGTAACTCCCCCCTAAGATACAAGTAACTCGCCCTAAGATACAAGTAACTCGCCCTAAGATACAAGTAACTCGCCCAAAGATACAAGTAACTCGCCCTAATATACATGTAACTCGCCCTAAGATACAAGTAACTCGCCCTAAGATACAAGTAACTCGCCCTTAGATACAAGTAACTCGCCCTAAGATACGTGTAACTCGCCCTAAGATACAAGTAACTCGCCCTAAGATACAAGTAACTCGCCCTAAGATACAAGTAACTCGCCCTAAGATACAAGTAACTCGCCCTAAGATGCATGTAACTCGCCCTAAGATACAAGTAACTCGCCCTATGATACAAGTAACTCGCCCTAAGATGCACGTAACTCGCCCTAAGATACATGTAACTCGCCCTAAGATACAAGTAACTCGCCCTAAGATACAAACAACTCGCCCTAAGATACAGGTAACTCGCCCTAAGATACAAGTAACTCGCCCTAAGATACAAGTAACTCGCCCTAAGATGCATGTAACTCGCCCTAAGATACATGTAACTCGTATAGGCAAGTGTCTGAAAATTCTTAATATAATGAAAGTATAATTATTAAATCGAGTTGAAAACATTGGGACAAAAGAAGAAATTGCTCATTATGATAATATTCCCCCTTTGCCACAATGTTTTCAAATGTCGTCTGCTGCAGAGGCGTCAGAAATCGTCTGAACGTAGGGAAGTTTTGAACGAGGATAAAATGTCGTGGGAACACAAGTATGAAACCCTTTAAATTCATGGTAATGCACGATTAACCCTTTCCCATATATTGACGCATTTGCAGCAGACTTTTAAAAACATTGTGACAAAATAAGAAATTGCTCATTATGAGAAATTCTCTTTTTGCCAGAGTGTTTTCAACTTATAGTTTATGTTTGCAAAGTTGTCTGCTGCAGACTTGTTGTATGTAGGAAAGTGTTAAAAGACAGTGTTCATTTTATGGCCTATTAAAGGTTTATAATGATATATAAATCCAGGTAACTCGCCTGTTATCGCGAAAGTACTCAGAAGAAGCTATGGTTTCGTCTTCATCATTGTTTGATAGTCAGTAGTCGTTGAACTTTGAAAAGATGTAGCTGATGGTAGCAACGGCCGCAACGATCGACGGCTACTTTTCCACAATTGTTTACACAGTACATGTATAAATTCACAATGGTTTCAAACATTATTATAAAATATTAAAAAAAAAAGATACAAATCTTAATCTTTAGACGGATCTAAATTGTATTCAGTTTAACCCTTTCCCACATTCAACAAATATGCATAAAAGTAAACTTATTTAATTGAGTTGGACACGTTTTTGCAAAAGACGTGCTTGCTCATTGTGAGTCCCTTCTTCCTTTTGTCACATTGTTGTCAAAAGTAACCTGACGCAGATGTGCCAAAAAGCGTCTATCATTTATAGAATATTATATAAATTGAGAAGTTCTTGTTTATAGATTTTATATTCACGAACACGCGGAAGATTTATTGTAAAATGACAGGGATTTAAAATTGATTTTGAAACTTTATATTACCCCACACGTTTTCTCTTATCTCTATTTAAACATACAATGTAGTCTAAAAAGATAAAAAGCTCCCGAAAATCTCAACTGACTATTATTTTCTCCAATCTATATAAATATAAGTTGATTCCGAATTGTGTTTATCAATAGTTTAGAAAATGAAGTTTTCCTGTCTTATCTGTGAAGAAATGACAAAACGATGCATGTCGTCTTCATAAAAAATCTACCTTGAAGACTGTTACCAGTAGATGGGGCGTATGTGTTACTATAAATCAGAACACTTTGAAATGATGGCCCTTTTCACTTGCCTTTTCTGTGTTCAAAGAAATAAAACTTCAGAGCGATGTAAATCTATTATTATCAAGTGAAATCTACCTTGAGCCGCGTCATTCCACTATGTGTTAACTATGCGAACAATGAAGACGTAGGTGAACCACACAATCAGAGATGACAGAGTACTACACAATCAGGAGCAACACGTCTTTTCCCACATATATATCTCGTATGGCTCAACCAAACCCTATGTTGTGGGTATTTGAAAGAGTGCCCCCATCATAGGGTTTGAGTGACAAAAAGAGTTTTCGAATTTGAAATACTCACCTTATCTAGAAACCTGGATGTCACATGGACAAACATCTAGAAACCTGGATGTCACATGGACAAACATCTAGAAACCTGGATGTCACATGGACAAACATCTAGAAACATGGATGTCACATGGACAAACATCTAGACACCTGGATGTCACATGGACAAACATCTAGATACATGGATGTCACATGGACAAACATCTAGAAACCTGGATGTCACATGGACAAACATCTAGAAACCTGGATGTCACATGGACAAACATCTAGAAACCTGGATGTCACATGGACAAACATCTAGAAACCTGGATGTCACATGGACAAACATCTAGAATGGCGGTATTGCTAGGTTGACGCCATTGTAACTATAAGTGATACCAAACCGGGGAGTCGTACAATGTAACCGTTACTGGGTGACTCAAGTGTATGTCATGTGAATATCACAAAGTTCCGTTGTATGTACACGTACATGATCAATTTTCGATTGGTTATTTTTTTGTATGGAAAGAAGTAGCATAAAGAACAAGAAACGGGAAACTTAAATGTGAACCATTTTCCACATACAAGTCAACAAACATGCTGCACGTGACTTCGATGACTTCTAGGCAATAGAACGGAAACTATACAGTAGATTTATTGGAAAGGGTTGAAAACAGTGTGGCAAAAGGAGAAATTGCTCATGATTAGCAATTTCTACTATAGCCATAATGTTTTAAAAGTCGTCTGCTGCAAAGGCGGCAATATGTGTCTGTATGTGTGATAGGGATAATTAATAAGGAACAACATGGATGAATTATAGAGCGATCTATTAAATAACCCTTTCCCTCATATAAACGCTTTCTGACCCCTCTGCAGCAGACGGCTTTTTGAAAACATAGTGACAAAAGAAGAAATTGCACAAAACGTGCAATTTCTCCTTTTGCCACAATGTTTTCCACTTTTAGTCATAGGTTATCCATTCAATTAAAGAGATTGTCTATGTTTTAACAAAATATGTTCAAATGCGTCTGCTGCATATTTGTTGTATGAGGGAAAGAGTTAAAAGGAAGGTATCGACGAATAATGCTCGTTCTGGACTGACCACCAGACCAAGGTAACGAACTCATAAGGCAGTATGTATTTACGTCTGTTTATGATTACCCTCTCGCTTGATATTTCTATTTTTTTGCTTAAGTAGTTAAAACCGAGTGAAATATTATAATATAGACGGAAAGATGATTTAAAAAACTGAGTTGAAAGCATGGAGTCGGAAAAAGAGAAACTTCTGATCATGATCAATGTTTTCCTTTTCCCTCAATGTATTTAAAAGTATAATCTTAAGTCGTCTGTTCCAAGGAAAATTCCATTTCCTTGTCGGCACGTGTTTTCTTAGTAAACAGATTCCCGTTAGAATTGATACAAGTAAGTATCCATTTCCTCCCATTATAAACATTCGAATTACCGCGAAATAAACAGTTTCCCTTATGCCAATATATACACATGCATCTTTGATTATCGCTGGAACAGACAGCTGAAGACATTTAAAAAAACAATATACGAAAATTAAGTTATTTCCTTTGGTGGACGAAAAACGATGGATCTCTTCCGTATAATCTGGACCTTATACTTGCTGTTGAGATATTTGAAGAATTCAGATAATTTCTAAGAATTAATTGATGAAATATATTTCCTTCCTGTCATTATAACGTTAATGTATATTGTATTGCAAATATATGATGAAATGTATGACATCTAGGTAATTTGATGTAAAATCATTTATGCAAAATTGGCTTTTGAACAATTTTTTTCTTTCCCCACAATCTTTTCAAAGTGCGTCTGCTGTAAATGCGTCAAAAGTCGCCAGTGTAATGGAAAGGGTAAACACGGGCCATAACATAAATAAATTGGAATAAGATATAACTTTACTTCCTGAATATCAGCACCGGTCAAACGGTCAAGTTGACCAGACGGTTAGTCCATTTCAAAGTAATTATCGTTAATTACGTATCCAGTTATTCAAATACAGTAAGTCCGTCTAGCCCCCCTGCGTGTAACAGTTGACGTTTTAATTGGTGTAAACTAAAATGACGTAATACTGACATACGTCGATCAAAGATAAACGGACTTTGTATTCCTTTTTTTGTGTGTTAAATTTATGTTAAAATTCGCACGTACACTGTAGTTATTTGTCGAGAAAATAGTACATTCTTTTCAATTGAAAGAGATTAAAAGGTGCGAGATACTGACAAAAACCTTTTGAATTCAAATCGATGTTACTCCGTGTTACAATAGCTTTATATACTTGCTGTCTGCTGCTATTTTCGCATTTGTTATTGGAAAAGCGTTTGACGGTATTTTCAAGGAAAACATTACTGATTAAAAGTTATGTGGACTTTTGATACATTGTTTGTGTTTCTGATGAGAATTTGAGTACTGTTATGCAACCTCTATTTCTGGTAATATTGACCAGCTGCGTCAGATAAAAGTGTGTCTTGTCTGTCAACACTAAATATTTTCCCACATACAACAAGTCTGCAACAGACGACATTTAGATAACAATATGACAAATAAATGAAGTAGTACTATTGAATAAAGTAAGAATCCTTCTGGCAAAATGCGTCATAATGCGTCTACAAGTGTGAAATGGTTTTAAATGAGTGAGCTAGTGAAAAAGTCCCGCCTATGAATGAAATGTTTTAAATTCCTGAGTTCAAAACAGCGATAAATTAACAAGTTTGGGGGAAAATGAAAACAATCGGGCTATCTGAGTCGGTCCGTTCTGTACCACAAACATCCAGTATCAAATAACCGTACGCAGATGCTTGGTGAGTGAGGGGGAATTGTCATCGACATTCATTTGCAAGTTTTGATATGCTTTCAATAGAAATACATTTAAATAAAAGAAATGAAAAATGAAAGCTTAATTTGGAGACAGAGGGGAAATAAATGGAGAGAGAGTGTTTGACCGAATTGGTCCATAACTCGAATATATTGCATTAAAATATCATCATCTGTTGTAGATTTGTTTTAGCTAATTATAGAAATGAGCAGAAGTGTCATTTCAGTTTGATTTGCATGTTTTCTTCACCTGTGCACATTTGTACCTCATTCTGTTGGAATGTTGATTTTTAATTGAACTGTCATTGTACATGGTTAAAGTAGGGACACTTTCCGCCAGAAACCCAGGGCAAGTGCATGTGAATATCGATATCCATGAGGAAAGTTGTTGATTTTATCTCCAAACATATGAGAGCGACGCCTAGCAAGTTCGGGTGTTAATGATTCTTCACTACGCTATCCCTAAAGTATGTCCAACCTGAAACAAATCTGCAGCAGACTTTGAAAACATCTAGGCGTCAGAAATCGTCTGTATGTTGGGAAATTCGTCTGTTCCATAGGCGTCTAAAATCGTCTGTATGAGGGGAACGTCGTCTGTTCCATAGGCGTCTTAAATCGTCTGTATGTGGGGAACGTCGTCTGTTCCATAGGCGTCTTAAATCGTCTGTATGTGGGGAAAGTCGTCTGATTCATAGGCGTCATAAATCGTTTGTATGTGGGGAAAGTCGTCTGTTCCTTATGCGTCAGAAATCGTTTGTATGTGGGGAAATGCTAACTAAAGGGTTGAAGTAATATTAGTAGAACTGAACTTAAATTCCTATGCCAGGTAATCTATCTAGCACTATATTACCTACAGGCGGTCTATCTAGCACTATATTACCTATAGGCGGTCTATCTAGCACTATATTACCTACAGGCGGTCTATCTAGCACTATATTACCTACAGGCGGTCTATCTAGCACTATATTACCTACAGGCGGATAGTTAAATCCCTGCACAAGCACACACTCGTTCTTTTCTTCACTACGGAAATTCAGTTAGTCTTATAATTATTTATACGCAGATACATCTAATGATAGATAATATAATTATAGGCGGAAAGTGAGACTTTCTGGTGATAGTTTCACCGGAGCTTACACTGTTCGCAAACAAGCCTTCAGCAGTAAATGTAACTTCGTACTAAAGAATAATAAGAAATACACCCGTTAAAGCTATATTGGACACCAACATGTTTCCATTTTTATATTTTCAGGCATCTTTGATGGATCAAGATTTGTCCCTGATGAAACAACTTCTCACATTAAACGAAGCCATCGAAGATTTAAAATGGCAGAAAAAATACTACCACAGTCAAAGTTCCCTGGCGGACAGCTCCTGTGACTTAAACGAATCTGATTGGTCAGTTTCAGAAACGGAAATGTACGACTCAGACTCGGAAGCTTTACGGAAATACCCGACCGAAGCGGCTCTGTCGCTTCAAACGTCGTTCGACGGAAGGAAATGCACCGAAACAAGATTTTTAACACAAACCTCAATGAAAACAAGTAGTCATTCAGTCAAATCGTGTGCAAGAGACATTCCCAAAGATTTAGATTTTTTTCATACGACCTCGACATGTCACGAAGAACAGAACTCGTTCGATTCCGGAATCCACGAAGCAGCGCATCGAGAAGAAATCACCGTGTAGTATCGGTCTGCGTGTCATAATTTACTTATAGTATCAGTGTTACACTAAGTCATGATTGAAATCCAGTCAACGAACTTGTTTGTAAATAGTAGTCCGTGTATTAATTTATAGATTCGTGTGTATGTACATATTTTCTGTATAATGACAGCAATATTTGTTGGATTGGTTCCAGACTATATATAGCCTTTTTCAGAAATCTCTCATTCGAAAAGTGAAAAAAACAGTTCACAATAGGACGAACAACGAAGAAATCTGACAACTTTTCCTATGAACTTGAAAACAATACCCGTTGCTATATATATATATATATATATATATATATATATATATATATATATATAATTTCAACTTGGAAGACTCACTAATGGACCTAATAATCTGGCTTGCACGAACCATCTATTGCCAGTACAGGGAATTCAATAACATTTTACTCCCTAATGAACCTAATAATCTGACTTGTACGAACCATCTATTGCCAGTACAGGGAATTCAATGACCTTTGACTCCCTAATGAACCTAATAATCTGGCTTGTACGAACCATCTATAGCCAGTACAGGGAATTCAATGACATTTGACACCCTAATGAACCGAATAATCTGACGTGTACGAACCATCTATTGCCAGTACAGGGAATTCAATGACCTTTGACTCCCTAATGAACCTAATAATCTGACTTGTACGAACCATCTATAGCCAGTACAGGGAATTCAATGACCTTTGACTCACTAATTAACCTAATAATCTGACTTGTACGAACCATCTATAGCCAGTACAGGGAATTCAATGACCTTTGACTCCCCAATGAACCTACTAATCTGGATTGTACGAACCATCTATAGCCAGTACAGGGAATTCAATGACCTTTGACTCCCTAATGAACCTAATAATCTGGCTTGTACGAACCATCTATAGCCAGTACATGGAATTCAATGACCTTTGACTCCCTAATGAACCTAATAATCTGGCTTGTACGAACCATCTATAGCCAGTACATGGAATTCAATGACCTTTGACTCACTAATGAACCTAATAATCTGGCTCACAAGTACGAACCATCTATAGCCAGTACAGGGAATTCAATGACTGGTCCTTTGTAGTACATTTGTACATGGAATATATGTCGCTGTTTCTGCTTCCTGTTTGTTTGCTAGACTATTATACCAACGAGTGTTCTTCTATTAAGGAGAACCAATACATGTAGTTTTCTTTTTGTCATGACGGAACATTCTTTTGTTCACTCGTAGAACTACTTGTGAAAGTGTCTTTTGCTTGTAGATCAACTTCCTTTACAAAATGCGTTTTCCTGCTTCCACAGCCAAGGTTCATTGGGGTTCGTAGAGCTCGGGAATTCATGATTATCATGAAAGTTCAATAACTCTCACGCAATAGAAACTGAGATTAACACAAACAAAACTATTTGATTTTCGTACATGTTTGTGATCCATTTAAAGCGGAAAACGCATTATTTTGTGAGAAGACATTTTGAAGTATTTTGCTAGAATTTTGTAAATAAAATGATGTCAAAACTTACGTTAATTAAAAATGATCTTTATAAAACGCGTTATGACAATCACATAACATGCCGGTAGCTGTCACGTTTGTGATCCTAGCGAAGTATTTGTTCAAATATGCACAGTTAGAGATGAAAATGTATCAACTCTTCATTAACCCTTTCCAACCTACAGACAACTATTGACGAATGCTTGAAACAGATAACTTTTGAAAACAGTGTGTTTTCAACTTTTAAAAATAATTATATTTTCAAGAGATATTTAATATGTTTACTTTGATGTTTTCAATTTCGAGCGTTGTCGATTTGTTGCGCGGGGAAAGGGTTAATGGGGAAGGTTAACTTTCCCACAGACAGCAAATATGCAGCAGACGACTCTGGAAACATCTGGGCAAAATATTGGTATCCTCTCAACATGAAAGAGTTGAAAACAGTGTGGCAAAAGGAAAAATTTCTCATGATGAGTAATTTCTCCATTTGTCATGATGTTTTCATAATTAAGTTGTGCTGCAGAGGTGTAAGAAAGCGTCTGTATGTGGGAAAGAGTAACCATATTTTTCTGACTGAACTAGATATAAATTGTTCACCGGAAATGATGCACAATAAGGAACAACTAACGGAAAACAGACAACCTGTGAGAGAATCATCTCGTGTATATAAACAATTTATCTTTTCGAGATTTTCGACATACACGATCAAAAAGATATCTCGAGGGACTCTTCTGTCTGTTTGTGTTTAGATTATCCTAATTCTTGAAGAGAACTTCAAATGAATGACCCTTTTCTCCCAAAACTTTCAGTTACAGTTCTATATTTAGATCAATATTCCGTTAAACCATTTGTGCAATGCAAGGAAGAGCTTAAACCCCCCTCCCCAAATGTTTTCGACATAACATGATTGTGCTCTCTCAGACATATAAATGTGTATGGATGAAGGAAAAAGGGTCAAATATCATTGGTTAGTGGATAAGTGGCACCAGGCCGGTCTCGCTTTCTCTTTTATTTCTTCAATAAAAGACAATTTTCGTGTATATTGCCACATTAGCTATAGTACCTTTTATGGCAAACTATTTTCTCTCGATTTGCTACCAATCCTTAAACGTAAAATAGAAAGAGTGAGCTAATTTGATTTGTCGGATAGAATTTCGAGAAAGTTTGATACTGGCACTCCTTTCTTTGAACCCTTCCCCACGTGTTAGTGCATTTTGACGCTTCTGCTGAAGACAACTTTAGAAAACATTGTGTCAAAAAAAAAAAAAAAGAGAAATTGCTCACTATGAGCTAAGATAAAATGATAGTTATATTTATCTATTTAGCGCGTGAATATTTGTTTAAATCGATTATCATTTAATATTATGCATAGTAATTAACGCACCTATTCCTCCTACATGTCATAAAACAGATAATGAGGATATAATTTTGGAGCGTGTATTTGCTGTTATATGCTCTCATCATTTCCATAGAAAAGTACATAGGTACACATATATGTGATATTCAGAAACGCCATAGGTACACATATATGTGATATTCAGAAACGCCATAGGTACACATATATGTGATATTCAGAAACGCCATAGGTAACATATATGTGATATTCAGAAACGCCATAGGTACACATATATGTGATATTCAGAAACGCCAGACGGAATTGGACACCATTGTGGGAAGAGAGAACATGTTATAATTCGTCTGCTGCAAAGATGTAAAATGGCGCCTGCGTACAATTCCCTCTAGGGAAATGTTGTTTTTAAAAAAAACAGCAAATTTTAAATGCAAACAAAACTAAGAAGACTCTTCCTAAATAAATTCTGAGATTTTATGTTGCATTAGAGTTGTTAAGACTTTCCAGAGAAAATTCTGAGATTTTATGTTGCATTAGAGTTGTTAAAGACTTTCCAGAGAAATATAAATTTGTGATCGTTGAATCGGTAACTTAATTTCTGTTGCCTTATAGGGGAATCTTTTTTTTTTATCTTAGAATAGACGAGAGCTCTGACATTATGAAATCCATTACCGAGTCTGAAAATAGAGTGTGTAGGCGCGTTTTCTATTGACTACAGACTTGTGGATAACATGGTGTCTCTCTTCTCTAGTTAACCCAAGGTATTGCTTTGTAACCCGGTCCCCCGACTGTTCTGATCAGCGTAATTTGAAAGTGTAACCATTTAAAGAGTTGAAAACATTACGGCAAAGGGAAAAGGGAAAGATTGCTCACAATTTAATGAGGGGAGATGATTTGGGAGGGGGGCGGGGAAGGGGGTGGGGGGGGTGGGGGGGGGGGGGGGGGTTGAGAGGATTTTCATAGGGAAAACTGATACGATCGAAAATGTGCTTATGCAGACACTTGCAATATTAAGGATTTGCGAGATCACACTACTCAAATAGTAATGTTATTGTACAAATTTACCCACGCACAACAAATCTGCAGCATACGCTTTTGAAAACATCTGGGCAAAAACACGAACAAAATATAGAAATGAAGGTATAATTACTGAAAGTTGAAAACATTGTCTGCTGCAGAGTCGTCATAA
>JASEVX010000001.1:186435636-186668813 GCA_031761405.1 Serripes groenlandicus
TGTGGTGGCACTGTGCGTAACTTGAATAATCCCCGATTTCAGTTCAACATAATACCTTAATTGCTAATCGTTGCTCGATCTAAAATATATTCAACGTTGCATATACAATGGATTACCGATAACATATATCGAATATATTGTTCATCTTGAACGAATTTCCGGAACGGAATTTTCTTTTTTAAACACGAAGCAGCAGTTCTGATTGCTTAGACGAGTACACAGAACTGCTGCTGCTGTGCTGTATTTGTGATTTGATTGTATCACTTACATGCTGTATTAGTATAAATTAATAACAATACAATGAACATACGTAATTTATTCATCATATATCGAATTTTCCCTCGAAGACGTCGGTAACTCGAACACATCGACAACTCGAAGACGTCGATAACTCGATGTAAATGATTGGTCCCTCTCGACTTGGAGTTATCGTGAATCCACTGTATCTTAAATACATTCTTATTTTGAACAAAGATAATGATAACTAAGATTTTACAACTTTAATTATAATTAAATAAATAGTTAATTAGTCATTTTAAATCACCATCTAAAATGTTAAAGATCTGAAATATTTCGAAAATTTAAATGAAATGATTTTAATGAACGATCATGAAGCAATAAAAAAAAATGCAAAGAAATAGTTTTGTTTGTTTTCATCATTCCAACACTTCAATCCCTAAAGCCCCATTCACACCAACCTCCCGGACGGTACCTGAGCGTCCCGGACTAAAATTTGGCCGATCCGGGTTCAGATCCGTGTTGGGTCCGGGATGGTCCGATGTCATCCGTGTTGACACCGTGTTGGGTCCGGTCATCCCGGGACGGTCCGTGGCGCTGCCGTGCTGGTACCGGGGTCAGATCCGTGTTCATCCGTTGTGGTGCCGTGTTGGGTCCGGGGAGACGATATTTTGCGACTCAATTTCACTCAGGATCACGGGGTGTTCCGTATTAATCCGGGGTGCTCCGTGTTGGGTCCGGCTTCGGTTGACTGTAGCTTAACGTCTAACTCTATTTAACACTCGGGTCTGTTTGGTCATCAGTGATTCAGTAATATCATGATTGCAGGCGGTCAATGTTATGACGCTAAATCAAGGTCTCCGTCAATATAAGGGGATCGATTTCTGATATGGTCAGCGATTCAACGTAAATATGAGCGGTGCACAAGATAAAAGAACTGTAAGGCATTTGCGTCCTAATTTGTAAACCTGGATCGCTGCGTTCGCTAAGAAGACACTGAATAGTCATAAAGTGTCCATTTAAATCGCATAATATGTTTGTGTAAATTGATCCTTTTCGACACAAGACAAAACAACTATAGGGTTGTTGTTTTCTTGAAGCACCACTCATATACACCGTTACTTCTTGACATTTCTCCATCAGCGGACAAGGACCTCAACTTTGATGACCATCACCATCCTGATCATAGGGACACCGGACACGGGTAGAAATCATCGCACGAGATCTGCGTTCAATGTGAACGATATCTGGGTTTTATCACTAGCAATTTCTGAAATATTCTGGGTTTTTTACGAACAATAACTGAATATTCTGGGTTTAAAAGAACAGTTACTGAAATAATCTGTGTTTTCACGAACAATTACTGAAATATTCTTGGTTTTCACGAACAGTTAATGAACTATTCCGGGTTTTCGAGGAACATGTTTCGGATTCAGTTTCTACTAGGGCTGGTTCTAATTTGGTAAAACTTTGGATAGATTCTAGCTATTACTTACAATGACATTTAAAGACTCTTCAGCTGTTATATCTGTAAAATTAGGCGTAAACTTTCAATACGAAATTGAAAACATGATGGAAAAAGGAGAAAGACTCCACCTTTCATATGCCATGTGCTACTGAAACGTTAAAACGACGCCAGTTGCAGGTAGAGCGCAAACAAAAACATATTTCCATTGTATGAAATGATAGTTTTAAAAGCATGAATGTCAATAAATCAATTATTTGAATGCGTAAAAGACCCATCCTTGATACAATTTAGAGATATTAGAGATATAAAAACTATTCTGATCGGTTATGAATGTACGCAATGATTTGTGACTACAATCTGATTTGGTCGCATTCCCAATCAAATATATCCATACCTTGTGTGATATCTAAGTTTATAATAACATAACCCTGTTTGTTTATTTGAATGGATTTAACACCGCTTTCAACAATCTTCAGCTATATCATGCCGGTCGTAATGCTAACCCAAATGATCATGACCGCCAATGAGATCAGCCATAACTACCATGTTTATAGTTTTTGGTATGACCCTTCATAAGCCGTGCTCTATGAAAACCAACCGCGAGCAGTGTAGAATCAGATATGTTCATCCACACAGGTTGATCTGTGTCTGATCTGTTCGCAAATCAGTTTAAAATGGATTCAAGAAATGTCTGTCAAAAACAATAAAATATTTGGAGGCAGTGCAGATCCAGATCAACATTTTCATCTCTCACAATTCACAGAAGGCTTCAAGAAACTCTTTTTAAAGACCTCTCTGTGCTTATACCTGATAACCTTCACCGACAGGACTTTACCAACACTTGTTCTAAATCATAGTACGCTGATGTTAGGTTGGTTTGGAGAACTGATTGGCTTTACTATAGCATTGGTCATATATGACAATACACGCGAGTGTAACAATGTTTCCGCCCCCGTCTGCATGTTTACACTTTTAGTCTTAGGTTATTCATTCAATTATAGAGATTTTCTATTTTTTGGCAAAATATGTTCAAAGCGGTTTGCTGCAGAATTGCCGTATGAGGGAAAGGGGAAAGGGATCGAGAGGCGGTGATTTCCTTGAAGCCTTACCATCTTTTTAGACACATTTAACTGTAGCCTTTTTATCACTTCTTTGAGACTCTTTATTTTCATATCTTAAAGAAAAAAATAAAAATAGTTCTATATTTGGAATACAATTTTGTGGCTGCTATCGGCTTCTTAATTGCACAAACGCGATAAATAAATACCTGACTCATTCCAAAAATCATGCTATCGTTTGTCAATAATTTGTTGTGAATTCAGTTAATTAAGCCGATCATAAACTATTAAACTCATTCTCAAATGCAGACGCATTTAAAGAAATACAAGACGAATTTTGATGCAGAGCATCAAAGGACGCCGCGCATGATTTTGAAGCATGACTTAAAGGAAGCAGATGTAGTTCAGTACATTTAAATAACGTGTGAAAACAGACAGGATGTAAATATTTCGAACAAGAAGGCCAAATGTCCCTTTATCATAACCAAAAAGGCCAAGATGTGCCTATATTGCTCACCTGGCTACCATAGCCTATAATAAAAGGTTACCATACGACATGAAGTTTCTTAATTTTTTACCAATACACGGTTTCAAATCGATATCTCGAAATGTTCGAGAAAAAAAAAAAAAAAAAAAATCAAGATATCGCAAATTTCTGAGATAACGAGAAAAATAAAATATCAAAAAAAATAATCGAGAAATCGAACATATTGATATCTTTTTTTTTTTCTTTTTTTTTCGATATCTCGAACTTTCCGATATCTCGATTTTTTTCGAAAAAGAAAATATTTTTTTTTTCGATATCTCGAACTTTCCGATATCTCGAACTTACCATTTTTTTTTTTCATTTTTTTTTCGATATCTCGAACTTTCCGATATCTCGAAATTTTCGGTATCTCGAACTTGTCGATATCCCGTACTTGTCGATATCTCGAACTTTTCCGATAAAGTTCGAGATATCGAGATTTTTTTTTTTAAAGATATCGAAAAGTTATTGGAAAGTTCGAGATATCGAGAAGAAAAAAAAAATAAAATAAAATAAAAAAAAAAAAAAAAATATATCAATTTTTTTTTTCGAGATATCGGAAAGTTCGAGATCTCGAAAGTTCGAGATATTGGAAAGTTCGAGATATCGAAAGTTTCGAGATATCGATATGTTCGATTTGTCAATAAATGTTCAAGTTAAAAACATTCGTTTTATCAATGTATTCGAGATATCGATGTCATCGGTATGTTCGAGATATCGATATGTTCGAGTTATCAATATGTTCAAGTTATTTGACCAATAAGACATTCGTTTTTTGCGTGTACAATGACCTCAGACAAATTTCGTACCTAAACCTCTTAATTTGCGAATGTCTAATCGAATGTCTAATGTCTAACTGATCAATTAGACATTCGTTTTTTTAATGTACATTGATCTCTGATGAATTTGGTACATAAATCTCTTAATTTGCGAATGTCTAATCGAATGTCTAATGTCTAATTGACCAATTAGACATTCGTTTTTTTAATGTACATTGATCTCTGATTAATTTGGTACCTAAATCTCTTAATTTGCGAATGTCTAATCGAATGTCTAATGTCTAACTGATCAATTAGACATTCGTTTTTTGCATGTATAATGACCTCCGACGAATTTGGTACCTAAATCCCTTAATTTGCGAATGTCTAATCGAATGTCTAATGTCTAACTGACCAATTAGACATTCGTTTTTTTAATGTGCAATGACCTCCGACGAATTTGGGTTATAGATCTTGTAATTTGCGAATGTCTAATCGAATGTCTAATGTCTAACTGACCAATTAGACATTCGTTTTTTTAATGTACATTGATCTCTGACGAATTTGGTACCTAAATCTCTTAATTTGCGAATGTCTAATCGAATGTCTAATGTCTAACTGACCAATTAGACATTCGTTTTTTGAATGTACAATGATCTCTGACGAATTTGGAACCTAAGTATAGTAATTTGCGAATGTCTAATCGAATGTCTAATGTCTAACTGACCAATTAGACATTCGTTTGTTGCACGTACAATGACCTCCGACGAATTTGGTACCTAAATCTCTTAATTTGCGAATGTCTAATCGAATGTCTTATGTCTAACTGATCAATTAGACATTCGTTTTTTGATTGTACGTTGACCTACGACGAATTTGGAACCTAAATATCGTAATTCGCGAATGTCTAATCGAATGTCTAATGTCTAACTGACCAATTAGACATTCGTTTTTTGCATGTACAATGACCTCCGACGAATTTGGTACCTAAATCCCTTAATTTGCGAATGTCTAATCGAATGTCTAATGTCTAACTGACCAATTAGACATTCGTTTTTTGAATGTACAATGACCTCCGACGAATTTGGGTTATAGATCTTGTAATTTGCGAATGTCTAATTGAATGTCTAATGTCGAATTAGACATTCGATATTTAACATTTGCGATTTTTCTGAATGTCTAATTGAATGTCTAATGTCTAATTAGACATTCGATAATCAAAATTAGCGAATGTCTAATCGAATGTCTAACGTCTAATTAGATATTCGAATATATTTTTTGAATGTCTAATGTCTAACGTCTAATGCTCTGCCAACTTCACACACTTTTATAAATAGGCAAAAACATCCGGCGAATTTTGGGCCCGTAAACTAAACAATTAAAAACGCGTAGCCTAGAAAGTTTGGGAAAAGTGAACTTTTTCTCTGAGCTTTGATGAATTGGGTCAGGGCCGTAAACCAAACAATCAAAAACAGCGTAGCCTAGACAGTTGGGGAAAAGTTATTAAATACAAATTAAATGTGTATAAAGTTTTGTAATAACGGTAGAAGACAAACGTATTTTGTATCTTGTTGTTTCTTAAATCAGTTAATACAATTTATTGATTCATAAAGGTTGTTTTTTTCAATCAAACAACAGAGGTTTTTTTAACAATAATAACATTGGTTTCTCCCTTTTCGATTACGTCACCCCATGGTACAAAATTAAAACCTATCCCATACTGACGCCGCGCTCCCACGCGGCGTCAATAACAAAAGGCTATATGTTTTCAAACTCATCTGCCCACATATTTGCTGAATGTAGGAAATAGCTAAGCAGAGTTTCTTTGAATTTGAAACAGATATATCACAATGAATAAGAACATTAACCTTCTATACAAATATCAAACGTGAGTGTAATATTTGTGACAACATGTGGAATACATTGTAGGAAAAGCAACGTTTAAATTGCCACATAGAAGAAAAGGACAAAGCGGTTAACTAAAGAGATATGGATGTAAGGGTAATTTTAAATAAAACTGTCCCAGTTAGTCATTTCCCTCTTATTCGGAAAAAACGCAGCGCGTCGCCTTTGTAACTCTGTCTCTGCTGCGCCACGTTATCCAAGATTAACCTTAAAAAAACCACCATACATTTATAGTGAGACGAGACACAATGAACGGCGTTCTACTTAAAACTACTCTGTCTGATCTGACTATATCTGTCCGTTGTTTAGACATAGAAGGTATTATGAAACATCCACTTGGAAGGTTATAAGCATGAATACAGGTTTTTCCATCCCATATGTTAAATCGGGTTTTCTGGAGGTTGACTCAAATTCTCATGGATATCAGAGAGTTCTCGTTTGGTATGCATTGGACCTTTTTTTTCTTCACAATACTACACAACTCGCTAGACGCTAAAATCGACATAGCATGTCATTGGTTAACAGTGTCCAAACGATCTTTACAGGGACAAATGAAACTGGGTTGGGTCCTCAAAACGAGTTGTCTCATTTTCCAACAATGATTTCATTAAATGTTTACTGTCAATATTCGAGGTTTTGTCAAAATGCTATCGATCCAGATGACTAAGGTAATACATTTACCCTTTCTCATGTACAACAAACATGCATCCTACGACTTTAACAGTAGCAATGCAGAAATAGGAAACTCTAACTAAGGGAGCCCATTAAATATAAATGAAATCATTGTGGAAAAAAGTTATTAGCAATTCCTCCATTCGCCATAATGTTTTCAAAAGTTATCTGCTGCACATTTGTCAAAATGGGTCTGATCTCCATGCGGGAAAATGTTATTTCAAGTCCTGAAATATCGGACCAAGTTACAGACAAGATAGAATAAAACTGATAAACCGACGACATAATGGGGCGCATTGAAACTATATAAACGGCTATTTAATCGAGTATTGATTTTTAATCGATGATTGCTGGGGCATGGTATCTGATATCTGTCACCAAAGTATTTAACTTAGCTTAAGACTCTTCCATATTGTTAGTAAACACTCCATACTAATACACATTCAGATTTAAATCATTTCAATTCAGTTTAACTGACAAGAGTTTGACATCTTCCCATATACTACACATCGATCTTCGTCTTTAGTGTGACGTTGATACAGCAGACGACTTTAAACTCATCTCACCAAATGTATGAAATACCTCTATAACTAATCGGTTGAAAACATTGTAGCAAAAGGAAAAATTGGTCAATATGAGCATTCTTCTCTTTGGTCACTTTAATTTCATAAGTCCCGTCTGCTGCAGAGGCGCCAGAAAGTGTCTGTATGCGGGAAAGGGTTAAACACAAAACATTTAAGAACAGAAAAAGGTGATAAAGATGCATATAAATAGACACCTTTGCACGACGACTATTTACAAAGAAAACAAACAGTGGGATAAAAGAGAAATGGCTAAATCCGAGTGACGTCCCCTTTTTTCACAATGTGTTCAATGCTTTATAAATCAAAATTGTACTTCCAATTTATCAGATTTGACAAGGTTGTTTTTTATCTCGAAACTGCCAACTTTAAGAATATCGTAACAGGTAAACGTTAAACATAACATGATTCATTTGTTTGAAATTGTGTTTACACGCAGTCCTGTATGAGACGTCTGATTTGAACTTATCTTTGGACAACAAAAAGGCTATATCTTATGAGAGAGAAAAATGAAAGTAATCTTTTGAATTCAAAATTGAAGACGTTTTGAGATAAGACAGACATTCCTTGATTTTCTACACAATATATGAATGGAAAAGAATGTAAAGTGTCATTTTAATATGGAGTTGAAAACGTTGAAGGGAAAGTGGAGAAATTACTCGATTTGAGCAATTTGCTTCTATATTTGACAATATGTTCCAAAATCGTTGTATCAGGGATATTTTACTGCTGCTCTTATTATACAACAAAACTTAAAGGAAGTTAAAGAGAGAAGAAAAACCCTGATCGAATAATATTCAGGACACTTGCTTGTTATATTTTAGAACTTATGAAATCCAACAAAATGGCAATTCCGACTAATGTGGCGTTCATGAATTTTGAACCCTTGGTGTAGTTAGAGCCTCCACCTAGAGAGAGGAAGATTCGGGTTCCATCGGCGTTTATTTATACCTCATTCCTTAGCGCTCAGGAGTTCTGGAATAGCAAGATCAGCTTGTAATTGTCCCAGGAACGCCGTGATATAACTGACAAAACTTTTGAACGCAGCATAAACACACAGATATTTATCCGCATTGGAACAAATACTATTTGAGCCGTCCCGCGAGAAAACCAACATAATGGCCTCTGCGTAATCTATCGATCCAGATCAGCCTATGCAGTCCGCGCAGACTGATCCGGGCCGACACATTCCGTCTCAGGGGGATAGAGGCATAGAATAATGATTCCTGAAACAGAAAATCCACAGGAGGCGAAAAATGTCTATCTGGGTAAGCCTGCGCGGCATGCTTAGGCTGATCCGGGTCGATGCTTTACATAGAGGCCATATTGTTGGTTTTCTCGCGGGACGGCTGAATTATGTTTAACCTTGAAACGTAGGCTGTATGAGGGAAATTGCAACTAACAATCTTTAGATTAACCCTTTCCCTCATACGACAATTCTGCAGCAGACGACTTTGAACATATTTTTAAAGAGAATAGAAAATCTCTTTAATTGAATGGATAACCTATGACTAAAAGTGGAAAACATTGTGGCAAAAGGAGAAATTGCTCGTTTTGAGCAATTTCTTCTTTTGTCAACATATTTTCAAAAAGCCGTCTGCTGCAAAGGCGTCAGAAAGCGTATGTACGAGGGAAAGGGATAACTGTTTATTACCCCTTTCCCACCAGCAGACGCATTTCAACGTGATTCTTTTTTGCGATGGTCGGGTAGCTTGTGTTAGATGACCTTTCAAAACATTGTTGCAAAAGATGAAATTGCTCTAAATCTATGGAAGGGTATTAACGCATAAATTGCATCTTTCCTTCTTACATTACAACTTGCATTCGTACATTTACATCTTGCATTCGTACATTCACATCTTGCTTTGTGACATTCACATCTTGCTTTGTGACATTCACATCTTGCTTTGTGACATTCACATCTTGCTTTGTGACATTCACATCTTGCTTTGTGACTTGCACATCATGCTTTGTACATCTTGCGTTGTGACATGCACATCTTGCTTTGTACATCTTGCTTTGTGACTTGCACATCATGCTTTGTACAGCTTGCGTTGTGACATGCACATCTTGCTTTGTACACCTTGCGTTGTGACATGCACATCTTGCTTTGTGACTTGCACATCATGCTTTGTACATCTTGCGTTGTGACATGCACATCTTGCGTTGTGACATGCACATCTTGCTTTGTACATCGTGCTTTGTGACTTGCACATCATGCTTTGTACATCTTGCGTTGTGACATGCACATCTTGCTTTGTACATCTTGCGTTGTGACATGCACATCTTGCTTTGTGACATTCACATCTTGCTTTGTGACTTGCACATCATGCTGTGTACATCTTGCGTTGTGACATGCACATCTTGCTTCCGTACATTTAAATTTTGCGTTCATACATTCAATATTACATTCGGTTATCTGACATTAGGATCGTCCTTGAACATTTTGCTTGATGGCATGATGCATTTTTTTATTTAATGTTTTAACCTTATTTCAAATTCTTCGCTAGATCGATCGTCTAACTGTAAATAAATAATAGAACATGTCACAGACCAGACCGCGACCAACACGGTTTTTGACAGCAGAAGGCGCATGTTAGGAAACAAAATAAATAATAACACTTTCTGAACATAAGTTTGACTGTCGACCTACGACCTACGCGCCAGATCAACACTATCTTAATGTAAATGTGACTGTCGACCTACGACCTACGAGCCAGGTCAACACTTTCTGAACATAAGTTTGACTGTCGACCTACGACCTACGCGCCAGGTCAACACTATCTTAATGTAAGTTTGACTGTCGACCTACGACCTACGAGCCAGGTCGACACTTTTTGAAAATAAATGTGAGTGTCGACCTACGACCTACGAGCCAGGTCGACACTTTCTGAAAATAAACGTGAGTGTCGACCTACGACCTACGAGCCAGGTCGACACTTTCTGAAAATAAACGTGAGTGTCAACCTACGAGCCAGGTCGACATTTTCTGAAAATAAATTTGAGTGTCAACCTACGACCTACGAGCCAGGTCGACACTTTCTGAAAATAAATGTGACTTTCGACCTACGACCTACGAGCCAGGTCAACACTTTCTGAAAATAAATTTGAGTGTCGACCTACGAGCTACGAACTACGTGCTAACTTCCACACCTTATCTTCAAAGTATATTTGAGAGTCATTTACGGAAATTGCCGACAACACACACGTAGCGCCACCTGTTAGCATAATTTGGTTGTCGCGTCATTATTACACCAGGTGTCGAATCGTATTATGCCTTCTGTATTATGCTGTTTACATTCGGCTTTCTACATTCGGCTATTCGTCATTGTTACTGCTATGCACACTGACATTTGTCATTCGTAAAGAGGAAGTTGTTATTGAAATTAGAATATAAACATGAATTCATCTCATCAAATTAATATTAATTGATGGTGTTAAATAACGAGAATAACAGACAATATGTATTGCAATATGTGCATATCACATAGCAAGACATAAAGCAAGATGTGCATGTCACAAAGCAAGATGTGCATGTCACAAAGCAAGATGTACAAAGCAAGATGTGCATGTCACAACGCAAGATGTACAAAGCATGATGTGCAAGTCACAAAGCAAGATGTACAAAGCAAGATGTGCATGTCACAACGCAAGATGTACAAAGCATGATGTGCAAGTCACAAAGCAAGATGTGCATGTCACAACGCAAGATGTACAAAGCAAGATGTGCATGTCACAACGCAAGATGTACAAAGCATGATGTGCAAGTCACAAAGCAAGATGTACAAAGCAAGATGTGCATGTCACAACGCAAGATGTACAAAGCATGATGTGCAAGTCACAAAGCAAGATGTGAATGTCACAAAGCAAGATGTGAATGTACGAATGCAAGATGTAAATGTACGAATGCAAGTTGTAATGTAAGAAGGAAATATGCAATTTATGCGTTAATACCCTTCCATATGTAGACAGTAGATACAGTTAGATAAACAAACACATTTGTAATAGGTTATTTATCACATGGATAAACTCTACAGCAGATGATTTGAAAATGTTTAACCCTTTCCCTCATACGACAATTCTGCAGCAGACAACTTTGAACATATTTTGTCTAGAAATAGAAAATCTCTATAATTGAATGGATAACCTATGACCAAAAGTGGAAAACATTGTGACAAAAGGAGAAATTGCTCGTTTTGAGCAATTTCTTCTTTTGTCACTATGTTTTCAAAAAGCCGTCTGCTGCAGAGGCGTCAGAAAGCGTCTATATGAGGGAAAGGGTTAACTAAAGATATTGGTAAATCTGTATTGATGAAACTAAAAGTCAATAAAACATTGAGAAAACTGTCGAAATTTCTCATACCATCCATCTGTTGAAGATTGGACAACATGTGTCTGTAGTGTAGAAAGGGTAAAATAGAACCTGAATGTATATTGTTTTATGGCGCATCGACAGCTAAGGTCATTTAGCGCGCAATTAAATTTAATTATTCATGATCCCTGGGTAAACAAACCAGTACTAGGCTAGAAAATGTGCATTGCCCAAGTGCACTCCACCATGACCGTAGTGCCGCGACTGGGGATCGAACCCGGGACACCCGGTTTCGAAATCACCGACGCCAACCACTCGACCACAGCGGATTCCTAAAATAGTACCTGAAGCAAAGCTATTTATTATCTATAGTATCTAAAGAATCAACTTAATTTAACACTCTTAGTAAAGAGTCAGGCAAGGAACATTTGAGAGAAATGTGGTGACTAGAGTGTTTACAAAATATTTCTCAATATTGGCCTAGTGACCTAGTTTTTAGCCAGACCATATTCGAAGTTTTAGCCTAAAGTTAGAGTTAAAAACATGGCTTCCAGAGCATTAACAAGATTTTTCTTAAATTTGATCAAGGGACCTAATTTTGACTCAACATGACCAATGTCTAAATTGGCCTGTATATCATCAAGAAAAACTGTCTGACAAAGTTTCAAGCCGCTAAAGTCAAAATTGTGGTCTCTTAAGTGTTAAATCAAGATTGTCCTACAACTTGGCATAAGGACCTAATTTTTTAACAAACATTACCCATATTCAAAATAAATATAACAAGAGGGCCATGATGGGCCCTGGATCGCTCACATGATATTTTGTTTCACTTTAGCTATATAAGCCCCGCCCCCCTGGCGGCCAAAGTTTCCTACCAATCAACTAGGTTTGAAGGAATCTGATAGAGGGTCACCCTAGGAACATTTCTACAAAATTATTTGAAAATCGGCCTGACACTTTTGGAGGAGATGATTTTATAAGTTTTCACTTTAGCCATATAATGCAAAGTAGCCCTGCCCACTGGCGGCCATGTTTTTCAACCAATCAACATGGCTTGAAGGAATCTGAAAGTGAGTCACTTAAGGAACATTTCTACAAAATTATTTGAAAATCGGCCTGACACTTTCGGAGAAGAAGATTGTTTAAGTTTTCACTATAGCCATATAAGGCAAAATAGCCCCGCCCCCTGGCGGCCATGTTTTTTGACCAATCAACATGGTTTGAAGGAATCTGATAGAGGGTCATGCAAGGAACATTTCTACAAAATTATTCGAAAATCTGCCAACCAGTTTGGGAGAGGAAGAATTTTGAAGTTGTTTTCATTTCGTTGCCATGGAAACCAGAATTCTGCATGGATCTCAAAAATTTGAAGGAAATCTTGTGAAGTCATTGAGAGGATGCTTTCTGTGAAGTTTCATCCCAATTGACCCACTGGTTACTGAGGAGAAGAAGTTGACGAACGACGCACGCTGGACAAAAGGCGATCACAATAACTCACCTTGAGCAAAGCTCAGGTGAGCTAATAAAAACAATCATTCTGACAAAGTTTCAGCATGCTCAAGCTAAAAGTGCCGCTTCCAGAGTCTTAACCCTTTCCCTCATACAACAATTCTGCAGCAGACGACTTTGAACATATTTTGTCAAATGATACAAAACCTCTATAATTGAATGGATAACCTATGACTAAAAGCGGAAAACATTGTGGTAAAAGGAGAAATTGCTCGTTTTGAGCAATTTCTTCTTTTGTCTCTATGTTTTCAAAAAGCCATCTGCTGCAGAGGCATCAGAACGCGTCTATATGAGGGAAAAGGTTAACAAGATTTTCCTTCAACTTGGCTTAGTGCCCTAATGTTTTATCCAAAATAACCAATATTTGAAATTGGCCTATCATCAAGACAAACCTTTTGACAAGGTTGTGTTTGGCGAAGGGACCTAGTTCTTTACTGGATCTGACACATATTCGAACTTAGGCTAGATATCATACAAGCAAATATTCTGAGAAAGTTTCAACATGCTCAAGTAAAACATGCGGCTTCCAGAGTGTTAACTAGATTTTCCTTTAATTTGAGCAGTCCTGCGAGCAAACCAACATTGTGGACTCTGCGTAAAGTATCAATCCGGATCAGTCTAAGCATGCCACACAGGCTTACAAGGATAGACAAATTTCACCTGTGGATTTTCTGTCAAATTAACCTGTAACTTAACCAACAATGTCCAATTCTCTAATACAACCAAAATACATCAAAATGTATAGGCTACACTCAGCCTATTTAGTATACAATGAGAAGAAGGGGATTAGATGACCAAGTTTTCCAAGTCTCAAAGTATTAGGTAATAAAATAGTTTGATTGATTAATTGGGGTTTAACACCATTTTCATCAATCTTTCAGTCATATCACGGCAGCCAGTTCAACTAGTCATATGTTTCTTGGCTTTCTCATACCAGTACTTCACACAACATTCTTTCCAAGCAACTGGCTGCTTTTCCACATAGTCTGAAAGCCCATTGGTGGTAGTCATGTCAAATGTCGGAAGGAATGTAGACCAAGTTGGTGTTCAAACTCACAACCCCTGGATTAACAGCCCGTGTCTCTACTGACTGAGCTACGGTAAACTGAGTAATAAAATAGGAAACATGCGGTACTAAAGTGAGCTTGCAAAGATATTTTCAAAGTTGTCTGCTGTAGATTGGTTAAAATTGGGTAAAGTTTTTTAAAAAGAGCCTGTGATATTGTTTCCATTCAAATATTTCTTCCAATCCTTGAAGTTTGCAAAAAAATCAACAGGTCAAAATGTACAGTTGTGTTAAAAATTTCAAACTTTTCTTCCCATTACTATGTTCAACAATTGAAAAATTGGGGACGTATTTTGTACATGTAAATTCTAAATAGTAAACTGACCTTTGAATGTATATAGAGTGTAGACAATAATGATGTAATAGAAAATCTTTTAACTTTATGTCAGAAGTTAAATCTCATAATGTGCTTTTTCCCTTTGTGATCAATAATTTCATTGTGAAATTAATTCTTCTTATGAACATGTACCAGTTTTCTCTGGAATCTAGACAGAGAAAGCTTTAGGCCAGTATCGCTCCACGGCCATTAGGCAAAAATTAAATCTTCAAACAGCGCCGCCCCCTGATGGCCATGTTTTTGACCAATCAACATTGTTGAAGGAATCTGATAGAGGACCATCCAAGGAACATTTCTACAAAATTATTTGAAAATCAGCCCGAAACTTTTGGAGAAGATTTTTTAAGTTTTCACTATAGCCATATAAGGCAAAATAGCCCCGCCCCCTGGCAGCCATAGTTTTTCGACCAGTCAACTTGGCTTGAAGGAATCTGATAGAGGGTCACCCAAGGAACATATCTACAAAATTATTTGAAAATCAGCCGGACACTTTCGGAGGAGAAGATTTTTTAAGTTTTCACTATAGCCATATACGGCAAAATAGCCCCACCCTCTAACAGCCATGTTTTTCGACTAATCAACATGGCTTGAAGGATCTAATAGAGGGTCGGTCACCCAAGGAACATTTCTACAATATTATTTGAAAATTTGCCTGAAACTTTCGGAGGAGAAGATTTTTTAAGTTTTCACTATAGCTATATAAGGCAAAATAGCCCCACACTCTGATGGCCATGTTTTTGACTAATCAACATGGCTTGAAGGAATCTGATAGAGGGTCTCCCAAGGAACATTTCTACAAAATTATTTGAAAATTTGCCAAACACTTTTTGAGGTAAAGATATTTTAAGTTTTCACTATAGCCATATAAGGCCAAATAGCCCCGCCCCCCAGGCGACCATGTTTTTCTACCAATCAACTTGGCTTGAAGAAATCTGATAGAGGGTCACCCAAGGAACATTTCTACAAAATTATTTGAAAATAAGCCTGACACTTTCGGAGGAGAAGCTTTTTCCCTATTTTTTTAATTTGGTTGCCATGGAAACCAGAATTGGGCATGGATCCAAAAAGATTGAATGAATTTAATAGAGGACATTAAGAGGATGCTTCCTAGGAAGTTTCATCTTAATTGGCTAAGTGATTAGGTAGGAGAAGTCGTTTGAAGCAAAAGGTTAACGCATGCACGCATGCACAACGGACAATTCGCCATGACATAAGCTCGACTAGCTTTAAGCCAGAGGAGCTATTTATATTATTTCAATCACCCTTTCCCTCAAATAGACACTTTCTGACGCCTCTGCAGCAGACGGCTTTTTGAAAACATGGAAGCAGAGGAAGAAATTGCTCCATACGAGCAATTTCTCCTTTTGTCACAATGCTTTTTACTCATGCCTCTTACTGTTGACAAATGCTAGTAAACTTACAGTTTTACTTTTAAATTTTACATCTTGGGTCATTTAACAAACCTTTTTTTACATCTTGGGTCATTTAACAAAACAAATGATCTGCCTGATCAAAATTATCAACAGGTTCAACCTGTGTGACACAATATGTAGTTCAAAATGATCTACTTAATGTTAGTTATCATGTACAAGTGTCTTCCTGGAAGGCTGTGTTATAGCTCAAAATGATTTACTTGAATGTCTTGTTCATAGTAATTAGTTAATTACACAGTTATCTTCCTGTATTATAGTAAACAAAAACAGATCTCATTGTGCATCCTTGATTCGTATTTGTGTCGTTTACATCTCCTAGATACTTGTCCTTCCATTCCGTTATTGTTTTCCGAGTTACCTTTACAGAATAAACACTTTCATTCAGAATACTTGTCACAACGACTCGCTGCTGTTACCAGCTTTGAAAAATGTCATTAACGTCGTTTTGTTTTTGTTTTCTACCCGTTTTGTTGCGTTCAGGACTTGCCATTTGTCTTTTATTTCTCTGATTCAACTAAAAACGAAACCGGAAATAATATACAATTATGGACTTTTCAGCTGTTATACATGATGTGATATCCACCAAAAAAATCGTTATTGACCGAGGCGATAGCCGAGGTCAATAATGAATTTTTTGGTGCATATCAACATCATGTATAACAGCTGAAAAGTCCATAACTGTTTTATTATATAACCCTCAATTTATCTTATTATACCTCACGTGACATTGTAATGTTAAATTCTCATATACTCATCATGGGCAATTTCTTACTGTCTCATGATAACAGTACGTTTTTGACCGGTTAACAGTATACTGTTACATGGCACGCGCGTTAAAATGTTGGTTATGCACGTGCATGACGTCATTTCAAACAATAACGTCACTCTTTAGACGCGCGTGCGATGTAACAGTATACTGTTAACCGGTATATTCATATGTGTGTGTTACATTGTAGTAGATCTACCCATGTTCACCTCCCCTACAAAGGTACAGAATAAATTGAATAAACGTGTAATTTTGTTCGGTATAATAAAATAAATATTGCATGGCTTCCAGTGTGACAGTACATATTGTCAACATTCGGGTAAATACTGTTAACCTCGGCTAACAGTATTTTCCTCATGTTGACAATATGTACTGTCACACTGGAAGCCATGCCATATTTATATATTATTACACCTCAATTTCATTGTCCATATAAAACTCCCATTGACAAAACGTTGCTATTTTTACTGTCAAGACAAATGTACCACGTGACCATGCGACAGTTTTTGTACTGTCTCACGGCGGTATGCAAATTTTTTACTGTCTCACGGCCGTATGCAAATTTGTTTACTGGCAGGTAGGATGTTAATGAAACTCATTAAAACTAGACATGTAGAGCGCTCTATGTTGTACTTGTGTGCTATGAAACATTTTACAGATCATAAAATAATTTAATTCAGTCGTTTTATATTTATTAGTCGCCGGGCAGAAGCCCGCGACTTCTATTTTTAATAGGTTTTCGGAAATCACATGGAAAGGGGGATTATTATTAGAAAGCGATTCGGTACAGTGAGTTATAATCTAGCGCATGCGTGATGAAAATTTGTAAACATCCGTTATCGACATTTTATTATTTATATTTTATTATTTATTATTTTATTATTTTTTGGTATAATAAAATAAATAACACATTGCTTTGAATTGGACAGTAATATTGTCAGCCTGAGGAGAATACTGTCACCCGAGCCGCATATTTATTACACCTCTATTTCATTGTCCGTATAAAACTCCCATTGACAAAAAGTTGCTATTTTTACTGTCAAGACAAATGTACCACGTGACCATGCGACAGTTTTTGTACTGTCTCACGGCTGTATGCAATTTTTTTTACTGTCTCACGGCCGTATGCAAATTAGGTAGGTAGGAAGATTTATGTTAATGAAACTCATTAAAACTAGACATGTAGAGCGCTCTATGTTGTACTTTTGTGCTATGAAACATTTCACAGATCATTTGCTAATAATAATAATAATAAAATAATAAAATAAAATATTTCATAAAATATATAAATAATATGCAAATATTTTATTCTTTTATTTTTGTATTTTTTAATGTTATTTATTTATTATTTATAATTTTATTATTTATATTTTATTATTTTATTATTTTTCGGTATAATAAAATAAATAACACATTGCTTTGAATTGGACAGTATATTGGTAAAAGTCCAAAATCCAAATGTATTTGCCTATTTCAGTTCATTTTCGAGTGAATATAGAAATATTATATGCGTGAATACGGACACTGGTAGAGTCTGGTCATTATTAAGTTTATATACAAAGTTTTATACGATTTTTAAGTTATAAAAGATTTATATGTGTCATATTATATATTTATTTATAATCGGGAAAATAGTGGAAGATTGAGGATTGAGGATTTTTAACGATAACATTGTGTTTCGTAAATCAAAATGGCTGACGTGAAAATTCTGTTTATAATGCGGTCCTATCGTACATCCTGTACGAGTAATACACTAAATTCTCTCTCTATTATGGGCCAACTAATTGATTAGGTGTGATCAACAGATTAGTGTTATAATTACCAAGATTTTAAATGTATGAAAACTACTAGATTGGAATAAGTTTATGTTTTATATGTCATAAACATTAATTAAACCAAATGCTTAGAGAGCTATATACTTACTTAAAAGTAATTCATATGAAATTGCAGGATAAATTGAGTGACATCGACCAGAGTAAATTAATATTTTGTTCCTACGAAGAGTTCTCGACTTGTAAAGCCATTGACATATGTTTCCCACAAGCCACAAGAGTTCTTTGCGCGAAACATTTGAAGGATAATACGGTAAATTTACTCAGTAAGTGTCTTCCTCAACCTGAGGTTAACCGCATTATTTGTAAACTCTTCGGTCGTAATGGTATCTTAAGTGCTGAAACTGCAACCTCATTCACAGAAATGGACCAAGAAATATCCAATACACATCCAAATTTGACATAATTACAACGGATACTTACCAATTTGGAGAAACATATGTTTTTCCCCAAACTCAAACATTCCTTGCTACCACAACACTGGTTTAATAATGCAAATGAGTCGTACAACCATGTTATCAAAAGGACGACAAACTGGGTAGTCCAGAAATTGCCCGACATGATAGAAAAGTTACAAGAACTTGAACAATGCCAAACTCTTGATGTGAGAGGCACAATGCACGACTCGGGTAAATATTGTTTGGCAACACAAGCGTCGGTGCTACACGTTTCTCATGCTACATGGACACAGTTAAGTCCTGACCAGAGATCAAGGCGATTTATGAAATGATTGAACTTTAAGTCGCGTCACATTTCAAACATCCCATCAACAGATAAGCAAATAACATTACCCTCCATTACGAGAATTGAACGAAAACTCGGCACGCGCAAACCCCTGAAATATTGCAAAACATACACAATTGAAAATAAAAAACACAGATTATATTGAAACACATTCATGTTAAAAGGACTGCATATTTTAGTTGCAAACCAACAACAATGTATTTTTAATCAATCATTCGCTAATACCTGTATGTCAGTTGTACATTCGACATTTTCAACAATAATTCCTCTATATCTGTCTAAAATGTTAACGCTTGGACCAGGTTTAAATTTGAGTACTTGTTATGTCACCAGGAAGCAGACATAAAGAAGCGGAAAATATAAACCAAAAACAATGAATAAAAATTTCAAATAATGGAGCTCTGTGTAGGGTCTTTTTTGTTAACCTAAAATGAGATCACGTCACCAATTAGAAACGAATTGAATCAAACACATCTAAATCTTGAGGATACAAAATAAACCGGCATACATCTGTTAGAGATTCGGGTTGAGACAAATGTGTTAAGGGAGAATTCCTGGTTTGTCCTTTGCGTATCACTCGATTTAATAGCGAGCTGGCAGGGGAAGGGCTCTATATTGACTTATGAGTTTCGTGGGTAATGTTGTCCCCGGGTTCACATGTTGCCAATGTCTGCATGCTAAACAAGCGCTGCGAGCACCCTAAGCAACAGTGGTGCAGACACGGCCGGTAGCTGGGTGCTGCTGCTCGGCCATGCTTTGATCTTTATCAAATGAATGTACATAGAACCAAAATCATAGAATAAAAAAAAAATGGAGCTCTGTGTAGGGTCATTTACGGCCCGGGTCCTCGTCAGGCGCACGGGCTCTATTTAGGTAACCTAAAATGGAAAACATAGAATAAAATTCCCAAAATAATATAATATAGATCCAAACATTAAATGTTGGGCCATGAGAGAGTTCCTCCACGTGGTGTGGCCTGAATACAATATTTCGCAAAATGCATTTTATGAACTATATCAGGACATATATATATATTTATTTTTCAAGTTAAAATATTTTTGCATATTTTTAAAAAAAAAATGCAAATATTGTTTAGTTTGATTCTATTTTTTGCGGAATGTTGTAACTACACACTCTCTTTAATTTCATATGAATCACTTTTAAGTAAGTATATAGCTCTCTACGTATTTGGTTTAATTAACGTTAATGACATATAAGACATAAAATTATTCGAATCTAGTAGTTTTCATACATTTAAAGTCTTGGCATTGTTATAATATAATTATAACTATAATCTGTTGATCACACCTAATCAATTAGTTGACGCATAATAGAGAGAGAATTTAGTGTATTACTCGTTCAGGATGTGCGATATTGCCGCATTATAAACAGAAATTTCACGTCAGCCATTTTGATTTACGAAACACATTGTTATCGTTAAAAATCCTCAATCTTCCACTATTTTCCCGATTATCAGCTGAAATAATATAAGAAATAAATATATATAAAATGACTCATATAAATCAAATTAAACTTTTTATAACTTAAAAATCGTATAAAACTTTGTATTTATTGCTTAATAATGACCAGACTCTACCAGTGTCCGTTTTCACGCATATAATATTTCTATATTCACTCGAAAATGAACTAAAATAGGCAAATACCTTTTAATTTTTTATTTATATGATACAATAGCACTTTATTTTATTCATTTCAATACAAGAACACAACAAAACAGTGATATAGTGGGATATTTGACGACCAGACTCTACCAGACTCTACCGGACTCTACCAGACTCTGTTTAGTGATACCCGTTTGTGGTGGTTATAAATTTTAATATATGCTATTTTTAAACTTCTAAATCATATACTGTGTTACAAAAATTAAGGATGTTATTATAAGGACTAAAAAGATAACAAAGAAATAGGTCATTTTTAGCTCCACTGGCTGAAAGCCAGTCGAGCTTATGTCATGGCGAATTGTCCGTCGTGCGTCCGTGCGTGCGTGCGTAAACTTTTTCCTTTAAACAACTTCTCCTCCCTAACCACTTGGCCAATTTGGTTGAAACTTCATGGGAAGCATCCTCTCAATGTCCTCTACTAAATTCCTTCAATTTTTTTGATCCATTCGAAATTCTGGTTTCCATGGCAACCGAAAGAAAAAAATAGTGAGAACTTAAAAAATCTTCTTCTCCAAAAGTGTCAGGCCGATTTTCAAATAATTTTGTAGAAATGTTCCTTGGGTGACTCTTTATTAGATTCCTTCAAGAAATGTTGATTGGGCGAAAAACATGGCCGCCAGGGGGGCGGGGCTATTTTGCCTTATATTGCAATAGTGAAAACTTAAAAAATCTTCTTCTCCAAAAGTGTTCAGCAGATTTTCAAAAAAAATTGTAGAAATGTTCCATGGGTGACCCTCTATCAGATTCCTTCAAGCCATGTTGATTGTTAAAAAAACATGGCCGTCACAGGGCGGGGCTATTTTGCCTATATGGCTAAAGAGAGAACTTAAAAAATCTTCTCCTCCAAAAGTGTCAGGCCGATTTTCAAATAATTTTGTAGAAATGTTCCATGGGTGACCCTTTATTAGATTCCTTCAAGAAATGTTGATTGGTTGAAAAACATGGCCGCCAGGGGGCGGGGCTATTTTGGCTTATATAGCTATTTGTTAGTGGTTTTATCTTATCACATGCTTCACCCAAAGAGAAATCCAAATTATCAGTTTTATCACACAATATGTTTATTCTATCTTCTGATTTTTTAACATGTATAAAGGACCACATTTTCTTAATTTCAGAATCAAGGCTACTTACTTTGTCTTCTAATGAGTCCAGTTGTTGAAGCTTTTTGTCCATTGAATTCAATTTACAATCCATTTGTTGTAATAATGACAACACATCGTTTGTGTTGTTATCCGGAACTTGAGCACTACATGCACTGATAGGGTTAACACTGTTTGTAAACCTGATTAGTTTGGATGGAGATGCGGGCGGTGTACTAAACACTTGATCCATGTCCATATCATATAACGCTGATCTAGCACTGCGCAAAGAGTCACTTACTGGTTTATCCAATACGTCTGTGTTGACAGGTGATCCGCCATTACGCGTTTTTTTTTTTAAATCTGCTCACAAACCTCGTCACTGCTCTTTCTCCTCTTATCCCCTCTATTTTTAGCTCACCTATGCACGAAGTGCAAGGTGAGCTATTGTGATCACATTTTGTCCGGCGTCCGTCCGTCGTGCGTCGTCAGTCGTCCGTCGTGCGTCGTCAACATTTGAGCTTGTTAACACTCTACAGGCTACATTTTGCATCCAATCTTCATGAAAGTTTATCAGAACGTTCATCTCCATAAAATCTTGGACAAGTTCGAAACTGGGCCATATGAGGTCAAAAACTAGGTCACTAGGTCGAATTGAAGGGAAATCTTGTTAACACTCTTGAGGCCACATTTTCAACTTGAGCATGTTGAAACTTTATCAAAATGTTTGTCTTGATGATATGTAGGTCAAGTTCGAATATGGGTCATATTGGATCAGAAACTAGGTCATTAGGCCAAATTGAGGGAAAATCTTGTTAACACTGTAGAAGCTGCATGTTTTGCTTCAGCAGCTTGAAATTTGGTCAGAATGTTTGTCTAAATGATATCTAGGCCAAGTTCGGATATGGGTCATGCCGGGTTAAAAACTAGGTCACTAAGCCAAATTGAAGGGTAATCTTGTTAACACTCTGGATACTGCATTTTTAATTTCAGCATGACGAAACTTTATCAGAATGTTTTTCTTGATGATATGTAGGCCAAGTTTGAATATGGGTCATGCTTGGTCAAAAACTAAGTCACTAGACCAAATTGAAGGGAAATCTTGTGAACACTTTGGATGCCACATTTTTTGCTTCAGCAGCTTGGAATTTGGTCAGAATGTTTTGAGCAAGTTGAAACTTTGTCAGAATATTGTCTTGATGATATCTAGTCCATGTTGGAATATGGGTCATATCAGGTAAAAAAATATAGATCACTAGACCAAATGAAGGAAGATATTGTTAACACTGTAGAGGTTGCATTCAGAATAATTGTCTTGATGTGTTTTGCATTGCAGTACATTGTATAATTAAGGTGAGCGATCCAGGGCCATCATGGCCCTCTTGTTTCCTTTTCGAGTCATTACACAGTCAATCATAACATTTAACTACCTTTTGATACATTACTTTATCATATAAAAGCTCTTAATACGGGTAAACAAATCGACGGCGAAGCCGGCGATGTTTCCCGTCAATAGGTAATGTGTATGAACTTTGCAAAAAATTGCTATACCGTCTTTCCTAAAATTGTGTCCAGAGCGAACTTTTCGATGCAGTGATACGCAGTCACGATACTCGTACGTTTTCATTGGATGAAAAGAAAATATCGAAACAAAAAAAACTTCTAGAGGAAATAATTATAAATGATAATACATACACGATAAAGGAACAAGCACAAGTTATTTTATGTGTGATAATTTGCGTGTAATAACACTCGTCGTCTATTTCTAAAACGAGTTCAAATAAAAACTTGTAAGGGTTTTTTGACTTTCCGGAAGTTATAAATCCAAATTTCTGTAATATGACGTCATAAAAGTGACGTCATTCTATTAGTGGTGCAGAGGTAGAGCGTCGGCCTCTTGTATCAAAGGTCCCTGGTTCGAGTCCCGTGATGAGCGGGTCCTGACTTTTTTTTTTTTTTTTTTTTTTTTTATTTTGTTCTGGTATTTTGATTTGTTAATTCATTGTATTTGGTTCGAAACATTGTATGTATGTTTATAATCAATAAATATGTTCTATGTTCTATGTTCCTGACTTTGGGATTTAAGTCTCCAGGAAGCAGACATCGAGCGTGATTAATATAAGCTGAAAGCTTGTTTCACAATCGATGTAATATAAATAAGTTTAAACTAAATGAACCAAAAAGAAAACGACAGAAAGTATAGGAAACGTTAGTTTGACTTGTCACAAATGTAGTTCCGTAAATTATGGAATCGTTTTATTTGAAGTACTTTATGAAGGGCAAGTTGATTATTTGTTGTACCTGTCATCATAATTTCATGGATGTAAAATCTTGGCTATATTTTAAAGTTAAATATAAGCTTAACCTGATGATGATTTTTATTTCCTTTGCTTAGGTCGGTAGGACTCGTAATTGACGTAAATAACTGATCGTGCTGCAAGCAAGGGGCTAACTGCAGTTCACGGGGAATTATTTACGGATCACAACATATAATAAATGTTTACCGGAAATAGGTAGCACCTATAATCATATTAACTCAAAATCCATAATTCATCCATAATACGAAAAAAAACCATGAATGGGTTTTTTCGCTTATAGGTAACAGGTGTGAGATATTTTTGTTTTCAATACCCATGAAGGTTTCTGAAATGAAACTGGAAAAATTCAATGGGGGCCGCCATTTTGGATATGTTTAAAATGCGGCCGGTGCGACGTATAAACACAGTTTGAAAAATATTGTCGTCTGAAAAATATTGTCGTCTAGTCAATCATTATTAATTTTAAATCGATGTTTAAGGTAATAAAAGAACTGCGTAATTTTGTGTGAACTAACAATTTTAAGAAAAAGCGAAAAATGCGTGGAACTGAGAATGAAATATTTTGTACAAAGTACCGTGCTAATCAAGGTGATCTAGACGCACGCCATTTACAGTAAAGCGCTTTACAGACACAACGAAAAATTGCCGTTTGAAGCCTTACATTTTACTGTATCCCGAATAATGACGACTTGAGACGTATCTGGTGAAATATTTAAATAGAAACAACTCCAATGTATCGTCTAAAGTATTGGTAAGTAGGCCTAACATTATATTGTAGAGATATCGGCAGTCTTCGCGAAAATCTTCAATCATGACTGTCGGACAACAAATTCTTCGAACTGACAAATATTCAAACACATTTTCATTTTCAACCATCTGATTATTTTTACAACCTGCACTACACTACATTTACATTACAGTTGGGAATTATGCAATAAGATATAGTGAAAGAGAGTGGGATACATTTTAATTAAATCGTGGTACTGTGGCAAATACACACTGTAGCGAATCCGACTTGTTATAGTTAACCAAAGTTGTGTCCCTTTGTTTAATTGGATCCATTTGTATAAACAAGACAACAACAAAAAAGAAAAAAATAATTCTGGTTAGTACTGGTTTAAATATCCTATTAACTAAAGCCTTGAGATTTTTCAGAATCAGATACATGCATATTATGGTCATTGCTCACAATGCATACCCAGCCTGTTGTTTATTTTGATTTACCCTATCCCACATACAATAAAGCTGCAGCAGACGACTTTGAAGATATCAAGTCCGAAAGATGGAAAATCTCAAAATGATAGTATGAATATTGAATAGAGTTTAATCATTGTGACAAATGGAGAAATTGCTCATCATGAGCAATTTATCCATTTGCCACTATGATTTCAAAAGTTGTCTGCTTCAGAGGCGTCAGAAAGCGTCTACATGAGGGAAACGGTTAAAGCCTTAGTAAATTTTTAAGGTAAATGCACCAGAAGCTTATTAAAACATCGAGTAAGTACCTTATCAATGTCCGTGAACAGGCGGTAGTAATCTAGATTCCTCTAACCAATTGTTCAAAATAGCTAAATTAGCTATCGCATGAGTCTACAGCAGTACATTAAGAAGCAAAAACAAAATGAAAAGTATTTTTGACAAAGACCATGGCTGTATTCATATTAAACTAACTAACCGAACACTAGGTCATGTGCTATTAAAAGCTAATATGTTAATAGTAGGCAAAGCCTAGGTCGTGTGAAAGCAAGAACAATTAATTAAGTTCTGTCAGTTCAACAAGAAACAAATTAATAGGCAAATTGTAGAAAGTTACCAAACAGAATTTGAAAAACATTTTGAAAAAACAAAAAACTTATCAGGCATTTAAGTTTAATTTGTACATATCTGTTTTATTATTTATTAGGTCAGGATCGTAACAGACAGTAATATTTCCAAGGATGTTGATGGAAAACAACACTTAGAAGGCATTGAATAATGTTCTGATTTATTTTCACAAATGCCAGTTATTTGTAATATAACTCAGGGCTCGCGCTGTAGGTCGCCATTGTCGCCAAATGGCGATTATTTAATGAAGACTGCGATTATTTTGTTAATTTGGCGACGGAAAATGGCGATTATTTTATTTTGCAACCGGATAAAAAAATCGTCTGCTAATTGCGTATGAGAGCATGAAAACATGTGTCAATGAAGCGTGAATGACCTTGTTTATATCAAGTGTCATACCCCGGTGTTAATTACAAGATTGATTGGCCGCGGGTCATCGCCTTATCAGTTAATCCTTGAGTGTGTGTAATACACTTCGAAGACTGTGCAACTTATCACCTTTCATTGTACATTTTAATCGCCCCAATTTAGAATGATAACAGCTTAAATTAATTCAATGCCGATATAATTTTCGATGCATTCAATTTTTAAAAAAGACGGACATGCTTATTAAATCTAACAGATTTGTTTACCTTGCAAACAAAATGGCGGACGATTAAAATTTATCGCTGATCAATGTGGTTTCGATTTTCATGTATCATTGAAGTGGTTTTTAGACGTCGGTAGCAAAACAAATACGAGCAAATACTTGTCTAAATGATTTGGACTATTTGAACACAGACTTTGTTTTTGTTTAACTGGAAGGGTTTTCCGGAAATTAACTTTCACTTTGGTAATTATATGCAGACTGTTTCGTACCCTTTCCGTTTCGTAACAGAAATAAATTGACTTAGACAAAGACAGTGATCATGATAGGGACTGAGTGTTTAGATTTCCAAGATGAACTTATGAATTTCAATAGCCTTATAATGTATAGTTGAGATTAAAAGTATTCCTCTGAATCATATTTATAATTTTTATTTTTTTTTTACTTTTTTCTTGTTACATATGTTTCGGTCTTACAGATCTTTATGTTTTGTCAGAACCAATTGTCTGACACTTTTTCATTTAACTTTTGCAAATCTGAACAGGATTCACTAATGACTAAACATTTTGGAAGGTGTGTCAGATTTAACAAAGCAATTAAACAAGTGTATGTACCTTCATTGCTATTTTGACTAACTGATAATGTCATATGAAAAGTTTGTATACAGGGGTAATAAATATATATGAAATAAAAATGCTGACAAAGCATTATCATGCGTTTATTGTATTGTACCACATTCACGCGCTTCACACGTTAGCTTTGGCTTTGGCTATTAATTTTTTTCATGAAAAAATAATGGCTATTATTTTGTCTAGGCCAGAGCCAGCCCTGTTAAACTAGTAATAAATATAATTAGAAACTGACTCTTACCATGGTTGATTGAATGACTTGAGCTTAACATTACTTTCAATGGTACTTCAGTTCACCTAACATTTTCCCCTGGCTTTCTAGAATATTAAAGTACTCCACACAACAATCTTCCAAGGCACATGGCTAACTTTGCATGATCTGGCTGAATGTATAATCTTGAGACAATTTAAGATGAGAACACTATGCATACAGACTGAGAAAACTAATTTTTGATAAATATTTTCAAAAGTCCCATTTAAATGTATGTTGGAACGGGTAAAATTTAGCCCCTTGCCTGATGTAAATTACATGATTTCTGTTACTAATCTGAATACATTGTCGGAATGGTGTAATTGATCCAAAATGAACATATCCAAAATGATCAATATATCATAATTATGTTCCTATTCAACAACATTTCCCTTTGAACAGAACCCCTATCTCCTTTTCTGGTTTTTAATTTGTAAAACATGAAACAGCATCAGGTTATTTGTTAATAAGTACCAGACTAAGTGTCAACAACTGATTATGTATACATGTACATGAAATATGTTGTTTGAAAAAAACAATGGATAGTAAAAGATCTGATTAGACCGTGAACATGTAGAGATTCTCAGAGTTATCAATGTTGCGCAATTATAAAAGCTTTTGAAAAGGGTACAGGGAGTAAAATATTTTCACTAGAAGCCTGGACAAAAATGTAATAAGTGTTTAATTAAGACAACTCCACACAACATAATTGTTTCATGTATAAATTGTTAAGTTTAGTTGCACAACTTAATTGTTTCATGAATAAAGTTAAGTTTAGTTGCTTCTTTCAAATCATGTACCTGCTGGGATTTGAACTTAGAACTCTTGTTAGACCAGGACTGGTGTTCTACCATTAAACTACAGTATAGGTTTTTACTTTGAGCAGCAGTTCATGAAAATATGTATAATTTTATTACCAGTCAGTAAAGTATAAGATTTTTTTTGTTACAATGAATGTATACTAGTTTAAATTTTACCATTTGTATTGTATAGATTACATAAAAAACAGAAAAGAGATACATTTCTGTGGTATTTCAGTTATATCAGAGGACAGAACACTTATGTGAGGTCACTGGGTGACTTATAAGTTATAACTGACATTAATTATGAACTGCCTTTAAGTTTTCTTTATTTTTCAACCAAAATGTTTATACATATTTATTTGAATAAAATGTATTTCGAGTGTTTGTTGAATTTAAAAAGAGATTGATCCTCTTTATCTGCAGATTTCAATGTTCAGTTTGTTTTTATCTTATTTTAGTTTGATATAGTTAGTGTACATTGCCCTGTTTCATAGACGGACCTAAATTGGTGACCGTAAAAGGCTTTTTATTTTGCATTTGCTCTTCAATTTGAAGGGTTCTATGACATCATTGGATGTTGTGCTCCCAAGTATGAAAATAGTGCTGTCAATAGATGTTGAATCTTTTGTAAATGTGGTTTGAATACATACATGCAGAGTATTTAAAACAAGGGCACCGCAAAGCGGATGCATCCCTTCGGTATTCAAGAAAATAGTCAGTCAAATTTTGACCTTAACCTTTAACATATGACCTTGACAATAAATAGGCTGCTAGACCTTGCAATATACTAACTGTATACCAAGTTTGGTTAAGATCGGTCGAAGGATCTTCAGTGTAGAGTGGTCACAAGGTTGTTGATATGGGAAATAGTCAAAGTCCAATTTTGACCTTGACCTTTAACCTATGACCAAAGCGGATGCATCCCATCGGTATTCAAGAAAATAGTCGGTCCAATTTTGACCTTGACCTTTAACATATGACCTTGACAATAAATAAGCTGCTAGACCTTGCAATATACTAACTGTATACCAAGTTTGGTTAAGATCGGTCGAAGGATCTTCAGTGTAGAGTGGTCACAAGGTTGTTGATATGGAAAATAGTCCAAGTCCAATTTTGACCTTGACCTTTAACCTATGACCTTGAAAATAAATTGGCTTCTAGACCTTTCCATATACTAACTGTATATAGCAAAGAAAAGTTATGTGCTTTACTGATAGCCCACATATGACCTCATTCCTTTAAAACAATGGACTCATTTGAGTTTGATCAATAAACAAATTTTGGATAAAAAAAAAGATGAAACTACTAGAAATTCAGCCTGTTAAAAGAAAAGTTATGTGTTTTACTGATAGTCCACATATGACATCATTTCTTAAAAACAATGGACTCGTTTGAAGGCATGAAAGTGTTTTCCTCTCGTTCAGGTTGGAGCTAGGATATATGGCTTTAAGACATTTACTATGTATACCCCAAAACCAGGGTGAACTGATTCTGGTCATACTTTCATGATTTGACAAAGACTAGGTCATTGACATAAACTGTTAAACTGTACAATGTGAAGAAAAAAATGTAAATTGAAGGCAAATAATTTGAAATTGACGGTAGTTTTGTTTGTTTGCTACATTTACTGCAATATATAGATAAACGTCTTAAAGTCAATACAACGAGACAGGCGATGATATGATAGTTTAGCTATTTTCTTTAGTTGGGTTAACATTTGACAAGACGGCTTCGGCATCAAATAGATACAGACAAAAACGATACACACGATGTGACGAAAGCATCGTGGAACAGATACAGACAAAAACAATACACACCATGTGACGTCACGCGATGTGACGAAAGCATCGTGGAATGGTTCCCAACAGATACTAACAAATAATTTAGAAATGAAGTTATATTCTTAAGCAAATTATTGATATAATCAATATCTTACCTTGAAATGAAGCTTTGTCGATACAGAAACAGAATTGTTCGTCCTTTTCAGTTAAAATAATATCCGAGGCCAGTGTAACGAACGATAACTTCCGTTGAAATATTTACAATCATTTTCAAGTGTTTATTGCTTCTCTATATTGCCAAGATATAAAATCCATGAAATAATGATGACAGGTACAACAGAATAGTCGGCTTACCCTTCATACAGTCCTTCCAGTTAATGAAATCCATTTGTGACGAGTCAAACTATCTTTTCCTACCATTTCTGTCGTTTTCCTTTTATTATTTATCTATTACTTGCATTACAATGAATTCACTTGCGTTGCAATGACGTCACATTTGGATGTGTTTACTTCCGGTTGAGGAAAATATCATTTTAAAAATAGAAAACGAGTGCAATTACACGCAAATTATCACATATCAGATTCCTTGTTTTCATTCCTTAATCGAGAAGGAATTTAATTTATTTTTTCTCGCTAGTTCTAAGTATTTTTTGATTTGTCAAAACATACGAATATCGTGTTTGTGGGTTTTACCGGTTACGAAATGAATAGGTTACGATAATTTGTCCGTCCAGTAAGACCGGAAGCAAAATGGCCGAAAAAAAGTGCTATGGGGTTGAGATTTGATATGTGAAAAACAGTAAGATTGTACTGAATTCTCGTTGTTTTGATCTCGTATGATGTGTTCGTACGTGTAACCTATAGGCGTGCTTCGCTCGAGCCTTTGGCTCGAGCTTTCACACGTATTATTAAACTGGTTGATCCAGTTAACAAAATCCTAGTGTAAATACTGGTGTATTGCTATTTCGAGGGAGTATTGAGAGAGGGAGACCCGTGTTATCGTCAAGCTTTTTTATAAATTGTCTATTAGTAATATATCTATTTACATTTGAAACTTATTTTCAACAATTGAGTATATGATAAGTAAATCAACAATTTCTCTCATGTCACATTCTTTATGTATTAAAATCCATCAAGCCTGATCAAGGGGCTTGTGAATTGTTCCCAACTTCACATGAATGTGGTATTTCAATGGATAGATATTAATATTTTTCTGATTATGTAAGATATGATTCAACGTTGTGTAATCACACAGGAAACTTATTATACTTGTGCCAAAATGACAAACATTTGTTTCTAGCTATGTTTTTTATTTATATTTCAGGTATATTCAGGCCACTTAATTTGTGTTCGACCAAGCAAGAAAAACCAATTTCCTGTCCCTGATATGGGTTATTTTAAATAGTAGACAACACCAGCAAGAAGACCTCTTGTAAGACGGGCAATTGAACTCAATGTCCCTGTACAGCTCGATACAGAAAAAGATGAAGAGGCGTTAATTCCCATCATGGAATGCGATAATGAGTCAAACCTGTCCTACACAGGCTACATTGGACCTCGTTTAGTGACCACTTATATACACATTACTAAGAATTCAGAAATTTCTAAATTAGTTTTTGCTGGGTGATAAAATCATGGCTGTGAGTTGTTTTACTATAGTCGGTGATTTTTGTGCTAACATTCTAGATTTCATGAAGGGAAGGAAACAACTTTCATAAGCAGAGACAATAGAAACTTGATGGATCTGACAGCTACTGTCGGAGCATATTCATGTAGTGCTGGTAAATGTGTGATAAAAAACTCTGAAAACAGAGCTTGGCATAATAGTCATTGGAAAGAATAAATACTATTGTTTTAAGGACAGCAGTATTCAGAGAATCAATGATTGAAGAGGACACTTTAGATAAGATAATTCTGATTAACACTGAAAGTGTTTCGTTTTTTATACCCCCAAAAAACAAAGTTTTGGGGGGGTATATAGGAGTCACTGTGTCGGTCGGTTGGTCAGTCCGTCGGTCGGTCGGAAGCCATATTTTGTCCGGACCATATCTTAACAATGCAACATAGGATTTGAACGAAACTTCATAGGATGATACAACACATTGAGAGGAAGTGTGGTGTACAGGAACCATAACTCTATTTTATTTAAATACAGAGTTATTGCCCTTTGTTACTTTTTCTTATTCGTAGAGTCTTGTCCGGAGCATAACTTTAAAATAACTTGGAATATAATAAAACTACATATAATGGTAGAGCATAATCAGAGAAAGTGCAGTGTACAAGAAACATAACTCTACTTTACATAATTACAGAGTTATTGCCCTTTGTTACTTTTTCATATTCGTAGAGTCTTGTCCGGAGCATAACTTTAAAACTAATTATTGGAATTTAATAAAACTTTATAGGATGATACAACACATTGAGAGGAAGTGCAGTGTACATAAACCATAACTCTATTTAATCTAAATACAGAGTTATTGCCCTTTGTTACTTTTTCTTGTCCGGAGAATTACTTAATAACTAACAGATGGAATCTAATAAAACTGCATACAATGGTAGAGCATAATCAGAGGAAGTTCAGTGTACAAGAACCATAACTCTAATTTACATAATTACAGAGTTATTGCCCTTTGTTACTTTTTCTTGTTAAGAAAGCCATATTTTGTCCGGCCTATTTCTTACAAACCACTGGGTGCAATTCAATAAAATTTTACATGAAGCTTCTATACCAAGAGGAGATGTGCATATCCTAAAGGGGTTACAATTGCATGTTATTTTACAGAGTTATGGCCCTTTTACTTATTAAGTAAGCCATATTTTGTCCGGCCTATTTCTTACAAACCACTGGGTGAAATTCAATAAAAAATTTACATGAAGCTTCTATACCAAGAGGAGATGTGCATATCCTAAAGGGGTTACAATTGCATGTTATTTTACAGAGTTACGGCCCTTTTACTTATTAAGTAAGCCATATTTTGTCCGGCCTATTTCTTACAAACCACTGGGTGGAATTCAATAAAATTTTACATGAAGCTTCTATACCAAGAGGAGATGTGTATATCCTAAAGGGGTTACAATTGCATGTTATTTTACAGAGTTATGGCCCTTTTACTTATTAAGTAAGCCATATTTTGTCCGGCCTATTTCTTACAAACCACTGGGTGGAATTCAATAAAAAATTTACATGAAGCTTCTATACCAAGAGGAGATGTGCATATCCTAAAGGGGTTACAATTGCATGTTATTTTACAGAGTTATGGCCCTTTTACTTATTAAGTAAGCCATATTTTGTCCGGCCTATTTCTTACAAACCAATGGGTGGAATTCAATAAAATTTTACATGAAGCTTCTATACCAAGAGGAGATGTGTATATCCTAAAGGGGTTACAATTGCATGTTATTTTACAGAGTTATGGCCCTTTTACTTATTAAGTAAGCCATATTTTGTCCCACCTATTTCTTACAAACCACTGGGTGGAAATCAATAAAATTTTACATGAAGCTTCTATACCAAGAGGAACATCTCCTTACAATTGCATGTTATTTTACAGAGTTATGGCCCTTTTGTTGGTCGGTCGGAAGCCATATTTTGAATCAAGGTGCTGTTTTGGGGGTATTTATCATCTTCAATGATAGTTCTAGTTATTCATGGACTCATAATCATATGAAATAAATCCAATCATAGCTGTTATCATTAAACACATGAAGCAAATAAACTGAAAAATAAACAAATTCTTAAAAAAATTGTAGCATATTTAGCATTTTCTCACATAAATCAGACTACAGCAGACCTATTTGAAAACAACTCTGCAAAAACCTTTGCAACATCTATCAAAGGCCATGTAATAATTGTATACAATAGAAAACATTTTATATTGTGACAAATGATAATTTGATGTTATTCCTGAAAAGAAAATATTTTTGGAAAGGAAGAAATTCATCATTATCAGCAAAAATTGGAATGCATCTCCTAATATAATATCTGTCCATAGAAAACTTTTTAAGGATGGAAGAATTTTTTCTAATAGGAGAAATTTCTCCTTCCCTACAATTATTCAAGAAGTTGTCTGCTACTCTTCCACAGCCAAGCATTACAAGTTTTGAGCATTTTAATTTAACCTGTTACATTAAAGTAAATTTTGTGCATGTAAATTATTTTTAGATTCTTTCTTAGTTATCCTTTCCCACATACAGACGCTACATCAGAAGTAGTCTGTTAGTGGTAAAGGGTTAAACAATTTCTACATGTAGATGCTTTCTGACGCCTCTGCAGCAGACAAATTTTGAAAACATTATTGCAAATGGAGAAATTGCTGAAAATTAGCAATTTCTCCTTTTGCCACAATGTTTTCATCTCTATTAAATTAATTGAGATTTTCAGTATTTTTAGCCCACCTGTGCATGAAGTGCAAGGTGAGCTTTTGTGATCGCTCACCATCCGTTGTCCGTCCGTTTACGTTTTCCTACAAACGACTTCTCCTCCTAAACCAATTAACCAAATTCAAAATAATTTTACAGGAATGTTCCTTGGGTGGATCTCTTTCAAACTTGTTCAAAGAATTCTATTCCATGCAGAACTTTGGTTGCCACGGCTACAAAAAAAGGGGAAATTAACCAAAACTTAAAAAATCTTCTTGTCTGAAAGTAGAAGGCCCATGCCTTTGATATTTGGAGATGTAGCATCATCTAGTGAACCTCTACCAAGATTGTTCTGGGGGTCACTTGCTTTTTCATAGACTCATATAGGGAAAAAACTTTAAAAATCTTCTTGTCTAAAAGTAGAGGGCCCAGGCCTTTGATATTGGGTATGTAGCATCGTCTAGTGGACTTCTACCAAGATTGTTCAAATTATAGCCCTGGGGTCAAAATGGCCCCTCCCCTGGGGTCTATTGTTTTACATAGATTCATATAGAGAAAAAACTTACAAAATCTATTTGTCTGAAAGTAGAGGCCCCAGGCCTTTGATATTTGGTATGTAGCATCATCAAGTAAACCTCTACCAAGATTGTTCAAATAATAGCCCTGGGGTCAAAAATGACCCCTCCCCAGGGGTCACTTGTTTGACATAGATAGGGGAAAAACTTTAAAAATCTTCTTGTCTCAAACTAGAAGGCTCAAGCTTTTGATATTTGGTATGTAGCATCATTACATCTAGTGGACTTCTACCTAGATTGTTCAAATTATAGCCCTGGGGTCAAAATTGACCCCTCCCCAGGGGTCACTTGTTTTACATAGACTCATATAGGGAAAAAACTTAAAAAGTCTTCTTGTCTAAAAGATATTTGGTATGTAGCATCATCTAGTGAACCTCTACCAAGCCTGTTCAAATAATAGCCCTGGGGTCAAAATGACCTCTCTCTGGGGGTAACTTGTTTTACATAGACTCATATGCTGAAAAAACTTTAAAAATGTTCTTGTCTAAAACTAGAAGGCCCAGGCCTTTGATATTTGGTATGTAGCATCATTGTGGACCTCTACCAAGATTGTTCAAATTATAGCCCTGGGGTCAAAAATGACCCCATCCCGGAGTCCCTTGTTTTACATAGACTCATTTAGGGGGAAAACTTTAAACAAATTCTTGTCTAAAAGTAGAGGGCCCTGGCCTGTGATATTTGGTATGTAGCATCATCTAGTGGACCTCTACCAAGATTGTTCAAATTATAGCCATGGGGTAAAAAATTACCCCTCCCTCTGGTCACTTGTTTTACATAGATAGGGAAAAAACTTTAAAAAATGTCTTGTCTAAAAGATATTTGGTATGTAGCATCATCTATTGGACCTCTACCAAGATTGTTCAATTTATAGCACTGGGGTCAAAAATGAGCCCTTCCCGGGGGTCACTTGTTTTTCATAGACTCATATAGGGGAAAAAACACTGAAAACTTTTTAAGTTTGACTAAATCAGGTGAGCAATATAGGACCATTATGGTCCTCTTGTTAATTATACATGTACATACATGTATATACCATATATAGTACTTTCTCTTTACTTAACCCTTTCCAACCTGGAACAAATCTGCAGCAAACCACTTTGAAAACATTTTGGTTTTATTTTGGAAAATGTATTGATAGGAAAGTGCAATTATTTGATAGAGTAAACAAATTGTGATAAAGGGGGAAATTGTTCATCATGAACAATATGTCCTTTTGTCACAATGTTTTTCAAAAATGTTCTTATGCAGAGGTGGCAGAAAGCATCTACATGTCGAAAAGGATTAATCCTTAACCACTTACAGACTACTTCTGATGTATCCAATGAAATGAACACATAAATTTCTCATGATGAATATTTTTTATTTTCCAACTAAGATTTTAGTAATCACCTTCAAATTCCTTGTATGTGAAAATGGGTTAATAAATGCTTCACTTATGCCATTTTATCATAAATATTAGGTTATTTTTCAAAGCTTTGTGTGTAAAATATTTTCTTTCACAATATCTACAACAATTAAAGTAAAGATTTGAGCTTTAATGTTAAACTTTTACTTTTCAGCTCACTTGTGCAATAAGTGCTCAATGTGAGCAATTGTGATCACATTTTGTCCTGCGTCTGTCCGTCGTCAACAATTGCCTTGTTAACACTCTACAGGGTACGTTTTGCATCAGATCTTCATGAAAATATATCAGAACATTTATCTCTATCAGATCTTGGACAAGTTAGAATATGGGTCATATTGGGTCAGAAACTAGGTCACTAGGCCAAATTGAAAGGAAATCGTGTTAACACTGGATGCTGCATTTTTAACTTGAGCATGTTCAAACCTTTTCAGATGTTTATCTTGATGATATGTAGTATTCCCTATTTCAAATATTGGTCATGTCTTTTTTAAAAACTAGGTCACTAGGACAAATTGAAGGAAAATCGAGTTAACACTGTAGAAGCCGAATTTTGCTTCAGCATCTTCAAATTTTGTCAGAATGTTTCTCTGATAATATCTAGGTCAAGGTCGAATATGAGTCATGCCTGATCAAAAACTAGGTCACTAGGCCAAATTGAAGGAAAAAGTTGTTAAAACTCTGGAGGCCGCATTTCTACTATGAGCAAGTTGAAACTTTGTCAGAAGGATTGTCTTGATGATATCTAGTCCATGTTCGAATATGGGTCATATCAAGTAAAATAAAAAATAGGTCAAGAGGCCAAATACAGGAACATTTTGTTAACTGGAGGTTGAATTTTAAATCTTTGTCAGAATAATTGTCTTGATGTGTTTTGCATTAGAAATCATTCAGGTGAGCGATCTAGGGCCATAATGGCCCTCTTGTTTAAAGATCAATTTCAAACCAAAGGCTCAAGGTGTTCCATTGTGATCACTCACTGTACGGCGTACGTCAGACGGTCAAATATTCTCTGAAACTGCTGATGCGATATTAACCAAACTTGACATGATTGTTACTTTGGTGACCCTCATTAAAAATTGTTCAACAATTTATATTATACCTATAAATTGGTTTGCTGCGGTTTCAGAATGGAGTGGAAATTGCAAAACTTTAAAAATTGTTCTCCTGTGAATCCGCTTCTTCGAATTCCAAGATGTTCTATGGGTGACCCTCTACAAAATGGTTCAAGACATATTGATTGGGTGAAAAGGGTAGTCACCAAGTGGCATCAGAAAAGGGCTGGAATAATCGTCTGTTTTAGGGATAGAATTAAACAGAAACGTGACCCACTACAATATTTGTACCAGCCTTTCAGACCGGTTTTAAAAGGTAGTCGACAGGTAACATCAGAAAAGGGCTGAAAAGAAGAAATTACCCAACGACCCCCGCCGTCTAGTCAAATACTTTTAAAAATCGACTGTAATTGCCAAATTATGCTGTTTAATTTTAAGTGTTTTTTCGTAAATAGGTAGCACTTATAGATATATTATCAAATTATCAAATGAAGCGTCAAACGGTTCAATTCAATATTCTTCAGAAAATATGCTTAAAATTTGTCAATATATGAAGACGTATATGTCGCAAAATCATTTATTGATAAACAATATTTTTACATTTTCCCAAAGGTTAGAACAATAGCATTAATTTAACATCAAATTTATAAAAATCAAATATGAAATAAAGATTTTAATACGGGGGGGGGGGGGGGGGGGGGGGGCCGTGTTGGCCGGAAATTATATGACGCGAAATATCAAACAATAAAAACACTTATGTTTATGAAACGATATTTCTAAAAGTAAATGATGGCCGGGTTTTAAGGTGTAATTTTATCAATATGGCCGGGGAATACACATTGCCGGAAACATAATAAGGTATGAATTGTAATAGTGTCAATATTATTTCGTTTCTAAAAATTAATAAATTCTTTATGATTGAAACATGTAAAAAATTGGTATATATTCATACATAGTTTATGAATAGATTAATTCAAACTTCAACGCAAAATTGTAAAGGTAATACTTCAACTACTAATGCTGCCTTTTTACAGTCCTTTTTCAAAATTCAGATATCTTGATTAACCAATGTTTTCGAAAAGCAGTTATATTGCCTGATAATTGACACTACTTTTTGTGGCGATTGGTTTAACAATCGCTACAATGCTAACAGAAACAACAACAACGAACAATATTTACATAGTCAGTTTTGAAAAATCATTTGATATTTATTTTCCTTACTGCAAACTAATTTACTCACATCCGTTATAGTTCCATCATTGATGCAGATACGCGATTAATAATAATTATGTCAGTGCTACTTTGGTACCGGATTGTTACTAATATTTGAGTTTTATCGAGACATGATCTACATAGAGTTGAAATATGTAAATATCATCTTCGTCATGATTTGGCAAATAATAAATATCATTGCGCGTTCTGCCTTGCAAATAACGGCAAATAACTCTAATGATACTCAAATCTGGAAATTCCAAAAGGTTCTATAAATACCTCTCGAAACAGGTATTCTTAAATCTCAATATTATAAACGCTTCATTTTGTAGTTGTTTAAATATATGAAAGCGTCTAGATGATAAGACTGGTTTATAAAGGTTTAAAGGACACACGATGTCAGTGTGTACACACGTTATGTATACACGTCTGCACGTTCTAGAGTCAATTAGCAATCAATGCTGAAAGTGTAGCCTTATTTAGTTTGGAGATCGAGCATTATAATATATGCCTGTATTTTTATAAATTGAACAGTTTGGCAAATAGTGAAATTGTGCTTTTTGTGCATGTTTTTTGTTTGTTATTAGTCGCCGGGCAGAAGCCCACGACTTCTATTTTTAATAGCTTTTCTGAAATCACATGGGAGGGCGGCTTATTATTAGAAAGAAACAAATCTAGATGATTTGAACATATTACAATTGTGGTTGTTTACGAACACTAATAAATGACACATCTACAATGAAATAAATATTCCGATTTTTTAATGTTTGCAGTTTTTTTTATTTCACTCGCATTTAAGTTTTTTGTCTTATTTACGAAGACAAAAGTGGTCCCTTCAAGACGTGAACCAACACCCCCTAATGCAGACTCTTATGTGTCATCATTGAGGTCAATTTCGGATTCTCCTTTTAATAGCAATTTTAACTTACTAAATGTTGTTTTCATGTTCAAAGAGATGTCTTGATTTGTGTAGAATTCATTTAATAATGTTAATCCATGAATATCTAAAGTAGGAACTGTTTCTAAGCTAAATATAGACCCTATTCTGTTGTGTAGTTTCGTGACCTTTAACATCGATTTTCGCGCATGCGCATTTCGATATGAAAAAGCGAGTGATATTATTTTATTTTAGACAAGTACAAGACGAATGTTTGACGCAAAGCGTCAAAGAGAAGCCGCAATATTTCGTTGTACATGTAGAAATAAGAAAAAAGAACATTTTTAAATCCACAAACAATAGAACAATTTAAACTGTAGACGGTAATGCTGATATATTTCTCCTTTTGAAGACTTTTGTTTACTTCAAATTACCTCCCTTTAAAGCAATACCAGGATATTTACCTTGTGATTCGAATAAGATTGACAAACATTGAATTATATGAATGAATACTATTATTTAAATAAGTAACAACAGCAAAATTAAATTTAAGCCAAGATAAATGTGTACACATTTCGTTAATTTTTTATAGATACCCTAATGTATAGTTATGAATATAAAATTTATAAGCAAATGTTTTCATTTCAACGTTCCTAATGTTTGAATAGACTAAGGAAAGTCAAGAATACATAAATAAATCAATGCAGTCTTTTCCGGCGACATTGATGCCTTGCATCAACTTTCTCTTGTTGCACTCAAATTTTTCGAAGCAGTTTAACAACCGCAGAGACATATAAATACACTGTGTTTATATGTCTCTGACAACCCTCAATCATGCAATGTGAAGGGGCTAAATTAAACAGACCTGTTTAATATCGGACATCATTGAAACAAACACCAAACTAATGGATACTGTGTTCTCTCCTTTCTTGATAATGTTGTCATTTCTAAAGTGTACACAATATTTTATCTCAATATGGCCTAGCGACCTGGTGATGAACATGTGATTACCCGAACAATTTAGATTACAAATAGCCATTCTAATGAGCTAAAACGGTAGCTAGTCTATCGAGTACCAACTAGATTTTTCATAACTCTGGAATGGCCTAATTTTGAACACATCATGACCAGTTTCAGAACGTAACTAAACAATCACCAAGACAACATTCTGGCAAACTAACATTATTCTACTGTCAAAAGATGCAGGGTTGATACATTCTCAAATTGATCCGCACCAGAGTGCACTATTCAGGCGCGTAGCTGGGTCGATTTGTGGAATACGCACCATTCTAGGGAAAAAAACCCGTCTATATGGGCTCAGGTGACTTCTGGTGTATATTTCACAATTTCTAAATGAGCCTACTTGATACCCTTATGTACGGCATATCTACACAAATAACCCTAAAAACGTTGGCAGCATTCGGAATTTATTTTTACCAACATTAACTGGCACTTCAACAAAAGTGAAACCTCGAAGAAACCGAACTGAGTGATCGCAGTTCATATGCCCCGGCTTTGGCATCACCATAGTTAAGAAAGAAGTCATCTAAGCTGTCAACGACCGTCGTATACGAGCATTTGAAAGTGTTAAGTGCGACTGTAATTTAGTCCGATTTTCCATGTGTTTTATGCTTACTTAGTTTCATGAAAACGCAACAATCGTTTGCCTGAGAAGTAAAACAGGAATGCCACTTCTTGAACGGTCTTTATCATGTTTCTAGCAAGTGGCTCCTCGGACGCATGATATAGCAAGGTTTGGACAGTGAGCTTTGTAGTGGTTGTACACAGGCTGCGTCGGGAATTATCTGCCGAACTCGCTCGAACACCACAGAAATTTCCGGACATGTTGGATGCTCCATCGTAGCCTGAACGACTTGGTTGTATGGTCGAAGTACCTCAAACCACTTGCTCCATAGTAGACGCGTCAGTGGCTTCGTCTGTTATAAACCCAAAGAACGGAACACTTTTGTATTTGCGCAAAATGTCCTTACTGATTTGATCCCTGCATATCGTGATTACTTCATTTTATATAGCGGATGAAGTGTATCGCGTCACCGTTCTTCAAATGATCACCCAGCACAGGGTTAGTTTTGCTTTAAAGTTACTTTTTTATCCTCATGACCATGTATAGCTAGATTGTATTTACAACAAAGGATATCATTGTATCAATTATGCCTTATAATACATGTATGTTCTTGCTAACTAGGACATCATTGGCATATGAAACTGATTGGGCAATACTTTTCTTAATTCCAGACATAACTGCAGTGAAATGTTCAGCCGCTTCAAGCGAATGCGCATGTGTTTTGCACTTAATGTGAGCGGTGATAACCTTGCCAAGATTGCCTTAGTCGGTTGATTGTTGCAGGTTGCGACAATAGCGATCTCTTCTCAGATCCAAATAAATAGCACGGACCACAATTTGCTCCAACAATATACGTCGAATATCGTACAATATGAAAATACTATATGACTGTATACAAACTACATAGGACATCTAATATTATCAATAAATATAGATTATTATTTTGACATTTTGATCATGTCTGAATTGTTCTGATTTGTCCTTTTTCATCCTTGCCCTCCTTAGGGTCCAGTTTTTTTTGCATTTTTCGCATTTGTTTCATTTTCATTTTTGAAACTCTCAAAATATTTCTTACGCACGTACGCTACGCGCTTGGCACTATTATTGAACAGCGCAAGCCCTACACCGATATACTGCTTGTTACTTTGCAGGATTTTCCATACGATCGCCACTACAGTGCCATTGGCACTTTGATTTGTTGTGGGTATAAAAAAATCCCTCTCCGTTTTTGGTACCCAGCTTTACTCTGTCATATTGTTTATAATCAGGGAGCCAATTGTTGTACGATTTCTCAAAATGCACATGGCTATAGACAGTACCCTTAGGGGTACCGTCCGAAAACGTCTCGCTCCAGCAAAACCAATTTTAGTTTAAGCACTTTTGACAACAGGTGCCAGATCAGACAACAAGCTAACATTCCGAACATGTATGATACCGATCTTAATCTTCACATGTTAGTTTAAACATATTTTATTCAGTTCATATTTACAATATTAACAGTACAACAAAAGTAGGTTGAAATGGATGTTACAAACACAGTAAGCCTCAGGTTGGTGTAAGTGGACCGTCGCTCGTTTCTTAACACTTTCCCCCATACGACAATTCTTCAGCAGACGACTTTGAACATATTTTGTCAACAAATAGAAAATCTCTATAAGTGAATGGATAACCTATGACTAAAAGTGGAAAACATTGTGGCAAAAGGAGTAATTGCTCGTTTTTAGCAATTTCTTCTTTTGTCACTATGTTTTCAAAAAGTCATCTGCTGCAGAGGCGTCAGAAAGCGTCTATATGTGGGAAATATGCAGAGAACAAGTTTTACTTAGAATAATTAATAATGAGTTCTCGGTTTTTCATAAAATATTTTATTTAGTACAAATTAAACTATTTTGTTATGTGTTTTCTATTAAAAAGATCTTAAATGAGCCCATAAGATAAATTGTTTAATCAATCAACCGTTTCCCTGATATACTAACACTTTCATACATGCAGATACTGTTTTATGCAACTGCTGTAGACGAGTTTTTAAAACATTGTTGGAAAATCAGGAATTTCTCATATTGACATGATTATTAAATGGAAGGTCTATAAATTTCGTCAGACGAAAATCGACCTTAGAGGCAATTATGATCAAATTGTTTATTTGTGTAGACCTTTCTACCTTGTTCCACATGAAGGCGCGAGCTGATCTGAATCTTCACTGGTCGAAAAGTCCCGAAGGTCAGTTTTCATGTGACGTGGCCCTATTAAGATTTCCATAGGCCAATTATTATCTTTTAATGGTGACTTTAACATTTAACTTTATCATTAAATATACATGTCTCAAGACGAAGGTCTGTTACCAACGAATGCATAAAACAATAAATTGACGAAAACATTGAAATAATTATGTGGGGTGGTTTTAGAATAAACCTAACCGGAAATACAATCGAAAATCAAAACTTCCTGTTTGATGAAAACAGAAATTATGCAGAAATGGCCTGTGAAATGTCAGATGATGTTAGCAGTCGAATAAACAGAGAGATAGATGAATGGTTGATTTACAATACAGATGGCACGGTCGTACTACTCGATGTGAGTTAACATGTTGTCAACGCACCAAACTGGATACAAATATAAGACGAACCGCCCGAGTTTGTCTTCGTTCAGGGATTTAAGTCAACATTTTCCCAAATCCCACTTACAGGATTACCTTAGTCCTTGCAAGGACGAGTAAACAGCTCTTTACCCCACACTATTTCTCTCATTACCATATTGTATGGATACTCTAAATAATCGTCTTGCACAACATGGGGTTATCTAGAGTGTCGCACACGGATTTTAGATCATGTAAAAAGCCCACCCCTACAGTGAACTCGACAGTTCCGGGTAATCGACAATTCCGGGTAAAATTTGGAAAAAAAGGTTTAGTATTTTGACAATTTGATTATTAAGACATATTCCCCATTAGCTTGGCTAGTTTCACTTCGATTTAGGACGTTGTCATTTCAAGAACGGATGTCGTAATCTCGAAACACATGACTGCATCGATTCCCGCGAAAGCAAAATCTCAATATTTTTATTTACCTGTCACAGTGTAAATTGCTGATTGTAGCCATAATTTCAGTAATACAGTTATGTATTGCACATACATGTATAGGTTATTTACTACTGAACAAGATATATATCTGTTATTGACCTGTTGAAGTTGTTTATGCCAAAATAGCGAATAAATTTGACCTAGTTCACATACGACACTTTCGTGTCAGCCAAAAGGAATTTCTCAAAATTATCAATTTATTAGTAAAACTATTTTGGGAACTTTTTAAGAATAATTTAAAGCTTATGGTGATAAATCAATGTTAAAAATTTGTTATTAAAATTTACATTTTTTGTCAAATATGACTTATTAGTTGGTTGAAAAATTCATCAGGTTTCGTGCATGAAAGTGTGTACTGTAAATTTAGTCCCATCACTGTTCTGTTTTTCGCGGCAATAGGTAATTGCAAGTGATATATTTTAGTTCTTTTTTTCGTATTATTTTAATAAAAATGTTAAATTAATATCTTGTTATTAAAAAACAGCTGTTTGAGGTTACCCCTGATAACAGAAATAAACATTTGTCACGTGACCCGGAAATGGCAAGTTCGACCCGAAACTGTCAAATTTACAGCTTGCAATTGCAGACACTAAAGAAACATTTTAACAAATAATTTGTATAATTGTTGAATTATATCATCGTGGGGAGGAAGTATTTGTTTAACATTTTATGTAGTTTTGTTTCTCTCAACTTTCTTTTCAAAGAGACAAGATTCGTTAATTTGATTACTGACCCGGAACTGTCGAGTTCACTGTATGGCTCTGAGATAAGATTCTGTTCAATGCTATATTACACCATATGGTCGAGTGTAAATCACAGGCCCGGAAGTCTCCAGCAGCGGTTACTCTTAAAGCCAAATAATACCGGATAATTTGAAAAACTACAGAATAAGACATTTAATTTGCAAAAATACTCATAGTCGTATTCACTTAGGTGAATATATATAAGAACCGATTATATAGTATAAAATTGTTAGGTTATTGATATATTTTGGTTTCAAAATTTGTTTCATATATTTTGGAGTGACCTCCATTGACAGTATGGATTGTGTCCCTTGGTTAAATCTAACTATCGGTTCATCAAGTGGTTTTAAGATGCAAAGTTTGTTCAGCCTACTGATGAATTATTTGTTTAAAGCTACTACATGAGGAAAGTGGTTAAAATACGTGGTATAAAAATCAGACCAGACACATTTTCGAAAGCATTTTATTATATTTTGCATCTGAATTAAACCAAGGGAAACAATCCATACATTCTCAAGGCAGGTCACTCCAAAATATATACTTGCAAAACACATTTTTAGACTACCATAGGCCAATAACATGTTTATTATACCAAACTCATATATATTTCATCTAAAAGTATGCAACTATGGATATAATTTGCAATGTAAATGTATTATTCTGTATTTTTTTTAATTATCCCGTATTATTTGGCTTTAAGAGTAACCCCTCCAGCAGCACAGATGTCGTCACACCGGATACAACAACCCGCAATATGTTTTCTCTATTAAAAATTGTCAGCTACCCTGTCAATTTGTTTACCCACTTAACTTTACCTAACTATGAGTATAGGTGCTACCTATTTCAGGTAAACAAACAAATCTTTAATGTGATGCTGGTTTTTAAACGATAATTTGTCTAAAAGTGTCCAAATGGGGAGACGAAAATTAAGTGAATTGCAGACAACAAATAAGATAGCCCATACCAACAGGACCTCTGCGTAAATTCAACAATTTCATGATTCAGGGTACCAGACTTTAGAAATTGTTTACAAACTTTACATCAAGTTTGTCAAAAAAAACTTATCATAATCAGCTATGTTTGAACTCATTTTAAAAAAAGAACACATGTGTAATTACACGCAAATTACCACATATCAGATTCCTTGTTTTCATTCCTGTGTCGAGTTGGTATTATCTTATTTAATTATTTCCTCAGTGTTCGAAATTATCTTTTTTGGCTGGTAGCAAGTACTTGTTTAAAATTGATAATTGCATCCACTTAAAAGCTTGATGGAGTTCTTATTGTCTGGTGTAATGTATTGTGTAAACCAATCACCTTGACAATTTGTTTGTTTGATCAAATTGATAAAGGAGTTTTTAAATTAAATTTGATTACGCAGAGGCCATTAAGCATTTATATTTCATGTAGCAAATTTTTGCTACTGACTTTTTCGGCAGGTTGCAAGTTCCCATTTATTGAATCCGGACAATTTTTTTGGATACATGGTATATAGCAAATTTTATAGACATATAACCTATGGAAGGAAAAAAACACTGACTATGCCGTTGATATTTTTTACCTGTAGATGATCTTAACTTTTATTCTTGTCCAAAAGTAAAGCCCTGATCTGGAAATTATTTCTCACAAATGCTCCTTGGTTGTTCAAGTTATTCCGATCCGTAGAACAAATTATGACCACCAAAGGTCAGGGCCCGTTTTCCTTAAACTTGTTAAAACCTGGAGAATTATTGAACTTCTTTTATATCAGGTGAGCGATTGACCCTGTGTCTGATTATTATTTTAAGGTTATTTTTTATTACAGGTTTCTGAAGAAGCTGTTGACAAATGTACAGTACATCTTTTGATTGGCTGTGAATATGAAGTCAAATTACATGTACCTTCAGGTTAATATTAAACCCTTTCCCACATGCAGACACATTTTAAAACATTTTAACACAGAAGACAACTTTTGAAAATGTGCCATAATGAGCATTTTTTTTTTAAAATTCTATTCAATAAAGTATACTTTCATTTAAAGAGATTCTCAATTTTTTTATCCAAATGTTTGTGGGAAAGGTTTTAAACTTTATTTTGGAAAGAAGTTGTTCTGGAATAGTTAAGATGTATCTGCTTTGAACTAAACGTACAGCGAAGAGCAGATCTGATATTTTTTCCACACGCTTGCCATTCATACTATTTAAATTTACAAGGAACATTCATGCCAAATATAAAAACCTGAAAGTAAGATTATTGAAACAAAGTGTTTTTGCAAAAGACATCTGCTGCGAAGTAATCAAAATGTTAATGCATGCATGTTGGCAAGGATTCAAGTTATGATATTAAAAAAATATTTACTGGATTATAAGATTATCAAGACCAAGTGAGGGAAAAGCTTACTATATTGATTGCTTCATGCAGAATGGTTGTAACTAGATCTTGTACCAGATATAGTTACAACCATTTTGAATAAATCCATCAAATTACTCTTATGTCAAAATGTTTTTGTTTTTCCCACATAGGACAAATCTGCAGCAGACGACTGAAAGTATCTCTGGAAAAATATATAAAAAAATCTACTAATGAAAATGTAATTATTAAATAGAATGAAAAACATTGTGGTAATAGCAGAAATTGCTCATTATGAGCAATTTCGCTATTTGCCACAATGTTTTCAAAAGGCATCTGCTGCGAAGGAGTCAAAAAGCGTCTGAATGTGGGGCAGGGTAAACTCTCTCTTCATATTATAGTTATGCACAATGCTTTGATAACAAAAACAATTGTTATTAGAATTGAATATGGATCTTTGCTTTAGTGAATTATGAATTTCCCATCACACCAGTTTAGTACAACCTTAAATTGGCTATTTGTCAACATTAAGATATTATAGATGTTTATAGTGAACTATGAATCCTACATCACACCAGTACAGTAAAACCTTAAATTGGCTATTTTTCAACATTGATGTTCAGATATTATTTATGTTTTTAGTGAACTATTAATCTCCCATCACACCAGTTCAGTACAATTTGTCAACATTGATGTTCAGATATAATTGATGTTCAGATTATTATTGATGTTTTTCAGGGTACCCGAAGTTTGAGGATAGTTTTTTAGTAGAATCAGTAGAATCTGTTATACAGTCATGGACTGTAGCCATGAATGAGGTAATGGAAATACTCGCTTCAACCCTTTCTCATATAAACAGTCATCTGACACCTCTACATCAGACGGTTTTGCAAAACATTGTGACAAAAGAAGAAATTGCTCAGGATCCTGAGCAATTTCTCCTTTTGCCACAATATTTTCAACTCTTATTTGATTATTACACTATCATTTATAAAGATTTTCCATATCTTCCTAGTTGTCTGCTGCCCAAACTCTCTCCCACATACAACAAAGCTGCAGCAGACGACTTTGAAAACATTAAGACAAAATTATCTGTAATGAAATTATATTGAATTGGGTTGAAAACTTGTTGCAATGCTTTTAAATGCAGTTTGTTGCATTTGCATGAAAATGCATCTGCTTTTGGGAAAGTGCTAAGCATATTATGCCAAATAGTTACAATCAGCTAACAATCTTATAGACATGTTGACTCCAATATTGTTATGAGATGTTTTCAATCTCAGACAGTTTAACCCACTTGATATTTTAAAGCCCTTTCTAAATGTAATCATCTCCAATCAAGAAATGCAAGTGCGGACGAGGCAAAATGTTAAACGATACAAACTATTCTGGTTGAAGGAGAAAATTATCATGACATAAATATTTCGGACAAAGCATATGTTTGTCAAGTTGTGTGTGTGTGTGTGTGGCAGTGCATGATATTCTATCCATTAATTAAGAATTAAGAACAAAGAAAGTTCCAGTAGCAGGAGGATATATGCATAATATCAACTTTCACAGGTTTAGCTTTTTTTTATTGAGTTATGTCCCTTGAATTAATTGTCTCTCTAAATGTTTGGAAGTTGTGTTATGCTGCTGAAATATCTGCTAAGGCCCTGATAGAGTGATCATTTCCTTTTGATAAATAGCCCAGTAAAACCAAGTTACATACAGCAAATCTGCAGCAGACGACTTTGAAAACATCGTGACAAAAACCTGAAAAATCTCCATAATAGATAGCTTGAGCAATTTCACCTTTGTCACTATGTTTATAAAAAGCTGTCTGCTGCAGAGGCATCAGAAAGCGTCTATATGAGGGAAAGGGTTAACACTTTTATCCACATACAACATACTTTTTATACGCCGCCAGAGGCGGTCGTATATTGGCATCATCTTTTCCGTCTGTCTGTACGTCCGTCCGTCCGTACGTCCATTTCTTGTGAACGCGACTCCTACGTTTCTGACCGTATCTTTTCAAAACTTGGTCAATGTCATAACTATAATGTGTAGATGTGAATGAAGCGGTGATTTTCCGGTTCATTGATATTTGCAAGATTTATGTCCCTTGTAACTTAGTCTCTGTAGCTGATTGATATTGCAGCCTTGTGAACGCAACTCCTCCTATGTTTCTGACCGAATCTTTTCAAAACTTGGTCAATGTCATGACTATAATGGGAAGATGTGCATGAAGCGGCGATTTTCCGGTTCATTGATTTTTGCAAGATTTATGTCCCTTGTAACTTAGTCTCTGTAGCTGATTGATATTGCGGCTTGTGAACGCAACTCTTCCTACGTTTCTGACTGAATCTTTTCAAAACTTGGTCAATATCATTACTATAATGGGTAGATGTGCATGAAGCAGGGATTTTCCGATTTTCAGCAATTTTTGCAATAGTTATGCCTTTCGAAACTTGGTCTCTATAGCATATTCACTTGAGAATGCAACTCAAGTTTCCAAACAGGTAGAAGTGCATAAAGCAGGGATTATCCGGTAGAGTGATTTTTGCAAGAGTTATGCTCAGAAGGAAAAAAGGATACATATCGACACTGCCATTTGACCTACTTTCATATCGGAAGCCTCTATAGGGTTCTATCTCTGTTTATATGTATCCTATTTTCTTTAGTTAATACCAAAGTCAGCTAGGCTGGTAAGGAGAGTAAGACTTTCAACTCTGAACAAGTGTGGATAAACTGTTTTGCTCAAGGAAACACCCGGCTGCCCCTGCAGGGATCGAACCTACTACCCAGGCATCCATGATCTCAGGTCCCTGTCTCTTCCAGCTAAGCTAACTGGTCTCACAGACTTCATTTTGAGCTTATGTATACAGACATGTTAAAAGCAATAATTAAAAGGACCAATCTTGATCTTTATATTTTGTGGCGGCACTGGCACTCTTGTTGCATCATGTGACAGGTTGAGTTGAGTACTATTTTTGATTATTTCACATTTCTCTTTTTGTTTAATTGTAGTACCTTATCAACAGTGAGGACAAACTGAGCCTGAGTGATGTGTTGGATAAGTAAGTATAGTGTTTATCTCAGTTATATGTAGAATAATGTGTTCCATCTTGTCATCAGCTTCAACAATAACTCTGAGGAATACACCATGATGAAGTGGTTAGCATTGGGAATCCAGATTCTATACCCAGTTGCGGTGGTCACATTTGAGTGCCCTTGGACAAGGCATATTTCCTTTGACTAGTTTTGTTTTAATGTTCCCCAATTTTTTTTATTAGGACGAGCATATAGTCGCCACTTTGTCCTACTGTTTGTCCGTAAACAAACTTAGTAACTACTAACTTGAATTCAATGAAACTTTATTGGAAGCCTCACTAACGAGAGGAGATATGCATATTATCACCATGTTCTGGTTTGATGATTTTTCATAGAGTTATTGCCCTTTTAATATCTATAATATGACATAGGAAAATTTGGTCTGGGCTATTCCTCAGCAACTACTTACTTGAATTCAATGAAACTTTATGGAAAGCTTCACTAACAAGAGCATATGTGCATCTTATCACCATTCCTGTGTCCTCGCTATAATTCGGGAAGCATCCATCGGTTCCACCGATATCTTGTTTTACCCAGGGATCAAAGTTAAGTGAACTGTTGCCATGATATAAATGAAATAATGTTGGCAACAGCGTAAAATCCCAATGAAACAATCAACGATAACTCTGATTCTTTGACAAACAACAGTTAGGCATTTGCAACTCAGATCAGATAGTGTATCTGTGTAATCTGTAACATACTGTTTGCCACTTAGTCGTAGAAGTGTTCAAGAAACTTCTGTAAAACAGTCTTTATTTGGAGCGTTAGCCTAAAAGTGGAGGCAGGTATTTCCCACATGTGTACTAGTGAAGTTATGATTGTTTTTCCTGCAGCACTGCTCATATATTGAATAGAGGTGTAAACACTGAAGGAGCAACAGCTTAGTACTTGCTTAGTTCTTCATCTACAATTGGAACATGTTACATAGTCAAAATTGAGCCCTCCCGATAGAAAACCAACATTATGGCCTCCGCATAATGTATCGACCCAGATCAGCTTGTGCAGTCCAAGCAGACTGATCCGGACCAACACATTCCGTCTCAGGGGGATAGAGGTATAATGTAATGATTTCTTAAATGGAAAATCCACAGGAGGCGAAAAGTGTCTGTCCGGGTAAGCCTGTTCGGCATGCTTAGGCTGATCTGGGTGGATACTTTTCACAGAGTCCACAATGTTGGTTTTCTCACGGGACAGCTCAAGTCATTGTGATCAGATGCATTCGCCTTTCACCAAAACGTTCAAAAGTAATGTGTGAGGGTAGTCAGCGGCTGTGGTAGATAAGTGTGTCGAGTGATAGAAAGTCAATGCCCTTATGTGTCATACAGACACTCTGACAAATCTGCAGCAGAAGACTTTTGAAAACATTGTGGCAAAGATGAAATTGCTCGTGATGAGCAATTTCACCATTTGCCACATTGTTTTCAACCTCTATTTAATAATTTAGCTTTCATTAATGGAGATTTTTTATATTTTTGAAAAGACGTTTTCAAAGTTGTCTGCTACAGATTTGTTGTATGTGGGAAAATGTTATGTGACTAAAATAGTGTTGAAAACTGAATAAAATCTTTCCCACAAATCTGCAGCAGATGACTTTGAAAAGATCTAGGCAAACCTTTGAAAACTCTCTATAAATAAAATAAATAAATGAGCATTTTCTCCTTTTGCCAGAATATTTTCGGCAGTTGTCAGCTGCAGAGGCATCAGAAATTGTCTGAATGTGGGAAAGGGTTAAACCTTAATCAATACATTTTATTTCAGGGCTGTTAAGTTATTTATTACCAGAAATTCTGCTTGTCAAAAACAAAGTTCAGAGGTATTGCTTGTTTTATTTTTAGCTCCACTGGCTGAAAGCCAGTCGAGCTTATGTCATGGCGAATTGTCCGTCGTGCGTGCGTCCGTGCGTCTGTGCGTGCGTTAACTTTTTCCTTTAAACCACTTCTTCTCCCTAACCACTTGGCCAATTTGATTGAAACTTCATAGGAAGCATCCTCTCAATGTCCTCTCTTAAATTCCTTCAATTTTTAGCTCCGCTGGTTGAAAGCCAGTCGAGCTTATGTCATGGCGAATTGTCCGTCGTGCGTCTGTGCGTGCGTGCGTTAACTTTTTCCTTTAAACGACTTCTTCTCACTAACCACTTGACCAATTTGGTTGAAACTTCATAGGAAGCATCCTCTCAATGTCCTCTCTTAAATTCCTTCAATTTTTTTTGATCCATCCTTAATTCTGGTTTCCATGGCAACCAAAAGAAAACAATAGTGAAAACTTAAAAAATCTTCTTCTCTGAAAGTGTCAGGCCGATTTTCAAATAATTTTGTAGAAATGTTCCTTGGGTGACCCTTTATTAGATTCCTTCAAGAAATGTTGATTAGTCGAAAAACATGGTCGCCAGAGGGCGGGGCTATTTTGCCTTATATGACCATAGTGAAAACTTAAAAAATCTTCTTCTCTGAAAGTGTTGAGCAGATTTTCAAATAATTTTGTAGAAATGTTCCTTGGGTGACCCTCTATCAGATTCCTTCAAGCCATGTTGATTGGTAAAAAAACATGGCCGCCGGAGGGTGGGGCTATTTTGCCTTATACGGCTAAAGAGAGAATTAAAAAAATCTTCTCCTCCGAAAGTGTCAGGCTGATTTTTAGCTCACCTGTGCACGAAGTGCTCAAGGTGAGTTATTGTGATCGCCCTATGTCCGGCGTCCGTTGTCCGTCGTCCGTCGTCCGTCAACATTTTCTCCTCTGTAACCGGTGGGTCAACTGGGATGAAACTTCACAGAAAGCATCCTCTCAATGTCCTCACCAGAATTCCTTAAAATTTTCGGGATCCATGCAGAAATCTGGTTTCCATGGCAACGAAATGAAAAAACTTCAAAATTCTTAAAAAATCTTCTCCTCCGAAAGTGTCAGGCCGATTTTCAAATAATTTTGTAGAAATGTTCCTCGGGTGACCCTCTATCAGATTCCTTCAAGCCATGTTGATTGGTCGAAAAACATGGCCGCCAGGGGGGGCGGGGCTATTTTTCCTTATATGGCTATAGTGCAAACTTAAAAAATCTTCTTCTCCAAAAGTGTCAGGCCGATTTTCAAATAAATTTGTAGAAATGTTCCTTGGGTGACCCTCTATCAGATTCCTTCAAGCCATGTTGATTGGTTAAAAACATGGCCGCCAGGGGGCGGGGCTATTTTGCCTTTTATGGTTATAGTGCAAACTTAAAAAATCTTCAACATCTTCTCCTCAGTAACCGGTGGGTCAATTGGGATGAAACTTCACAGAAAGCATCCTCTCAATGACCTCACCAGAATTCCTTCAAATTTTTGGGATCCATGCAGAATTCTGGTTTCCATGGCAACGAAACGAAAAAGACTTCAAAATTCTACTTCTCCCTAACTGGTTGGCAGATTTTGAACTTATTTTGTAGAAATGTTCCTTGGGTGACTCTCTATCAGATTCCTTGAAGCCATGTTGATTGGTCGAAAAACATGGCCGCCAGGGGGGCGGGGCTTTTTTGCCTTATATGGCTATAGTGAAAACTTAAAAAATCTTCTCCTCCAAAAGTGTCAGGCCGATTTTCAAATAATTTTGTAGAAATATTCCTTGGATGACCCGCTATCAGATTCCTTTAAGCCATGTTGATTGGTCGAAAATCATGGCCGCCAGGGGGGGCGGGGCTTTTTTGCCTTATATAGCTATAGTGCAAACTTAAAAAATCTTCTCCTCCAAAAGTGTCGGGCCGATTTTCAAATAATTTTGTAGAAATGTTCCTTGCATGACCCTCTATCAGATTCCTTCAAGCCATGTTGATAGGTCAAAAAACATGGCCGCCAGGGGGCGGGGCTATTTTGCCTTTTATTGCTATAGTGAAAACTAAAAAAATCTTCTCCTTCAAAAGTGTCAGGTCGATTTTAAAATAATTTTGTAGAAATGTTCCTAGGGTGACCCTCTATCAGATTCCTTAAAGCCAAGTTGATTGGTTGGAAACTATGCCCGCCAGATGGCGGGGCTTATATAGCTAAAGTGAAAAAAAAAATCAGGTGAGCGATTCCAGGGCCATCATGGCCCTCTTGTTAAATAATTTTGTAGAAATGTTCCTTTATTAGATTCCTTCAAGAAATGTTGATTGGTCGAAAAACATGGTCGCCAGAGGGCGGGGCTATTTTGCCTTATATGACCATAGTGAAAACTTAAAAAATCTTCTTCTCTGAAAGTGTTGAGCAGATTTTCAAATAATTTTGTAGAAATGTTCCTTGGGTGACCCTCTATCAGATTCCTTCAAGCCATGTTGATTGGTAAAAAAACATGGCCGCCAGAGGGCGGGGCTATTTTGCCTTATACGGCTAAAGAGAGAACTTAAAAAATCTTCTCCTCCGAAAGTGTCAGGCTAATTTTCAAATAATTTTGTAGAAATGTTCCTTGGGTGACCCTTTATTAGATTCCTTCAAGAAATGTTGATTGGTGGAAAAACATGGCCGCCAGGGTCGGGGCTATTTTGCCTTATATAGCTATAGTGTAAACTTAAAAAATCTTCTTCTCCGAAAGTGTTCAGCTGATTCTCAAATAATTTTGTAGAAATGTTCATTGGGTGACCCTCTATCAGATTCCTTCAAGCCATGTTGATTGGTCGAAAAATATGGCCGCCAGAGGGCGGGGCTATTTTGCTCTATATGACCATAGTGAAAATTTAAAAAATCTTCTTCTCCGAAAATGTTGAGCAGATTTTCAAATAATTTTGTAGAAATGTTCTTTGGGTGACCCTCTATCAGATTCCTTCAAGCCATGTTGATTGGTTGAAAAATATGGCCGCCATGGTGTGGGGCTATTTTGCCTTATATGGCTATGGTGAAAACTTAAAATATCCTCTCCTCCGAAAGTGTCAGGCCGATTTTCAAATAATTTTGCAGAAACATTCCTTGGGTGACGCTCTACAAGATTCCTTTAAGCTATGGTTGTTGGTAAAAAATATGGCCACTGTTTGGAGATTTGATTTTTGCCTTATGGCCGTGGAGCGATACTGGCCCTCTTGGGCCTCTTGTTTTTTATCCATCCATAATTCTGGTTTCCATGGCAACCAAAAGAAAAAAATAGTGAAAACTTAAAAAATCTTCTTCTCCGAAAGTGTCGGGCCGATTTTCAAATAATTTTGTAGAAATGTTTCTTGGGTGACCCTTTATTAGATTCCTTCAAGAAATGTTGATTGGGCAAAAAACATGGCCGCCAGGGGGCGGGGCTATTTTGCCTTATATAGCTATAGTGAAAACTTAAAATATCTTCTTCTCCAAAAGTGTTCAGCAGATTTTCAAATAATTTTGTAGAAATGTTCCATGGGTGACCCTCTATCAGATTCCTTCAAGCCATGTTGATTGGTAAAAAAACATGGCCGTCACAGGGCGGGGCTATTTTGCCTATATGGCTAAAGAGAAAACTTAAAAGATCTTCTCCTCCAAAAGTGTCGGGCCGATTTTCAAATAATTTTGTTGAAATGTTCCTTGGGTGACCCTTTATTAGATTCCTTCAAGAAATATTGATTGGTTGAAAAACATGGCCGCCAGGGGGCGGGGCTATTTTGCCTTATATAGCTATAGTGAAAACTTAAAAAATCTTCTTCTCCGTAAGTGTTCAGCCGATTTTCAAATAATTTTGTAGAAATGTTCATTGGGTGACCCTCTATCAGATTCCTTCAAGCCATGTTGATTTGTCGTAAAACATGGCCGCCAGAGGGCGGGGCTATTTTGCCTTATATGACCATAGTGAAAACTTAAAAAAGCTTCTCCTCCGAAAGTGTTTGGCTGATATTCAAATAATTTTGTAGAAATGTTCCTAGGCTTACCCTCTATCAGATTCCTTCAAGCCATGTTGATTGGTTGAAAAATATTGCTGCCAGGGGGTGGGGCTATTTTGCCTTTTATGGCTATAGTGAAAACTTAAAATATCCTCTCCTCCGAAAGTGTCAGGCCGATTTTCAAATAATTTTGCAGAAACATTCCTTGGGTGACACTCTACAAGATTCCTTTAAGCCATGGTGGTTGGTAAAAAAATATAGCCACCAGGGGGCAGGGCTGTTTGGAGATTTTATTTTTACCTTATGGCCGTGGAGCGATACTGGCCCTCTTGGGCTTCTTGTTTATCCTTTTCCCCATAGGATATAAATATATTTTTCCATATTACAAATACATTCAGAAAAGACAGACATCTTGGGGTTTATAAGATCACCTAGAGCCAAATCAGTGATTCTGATCAATTTCTTGCCGTCATCTATCGTCTGTCATTCTTCGTTTACTTTTAGCTTTAAACAACATCTCTTCCTAAACCATTGGACCATTTTCAACCAAACTTCACAGCAGTTCCTGTGGCGGTCCTCTTTCAAAACTGTTTAAAGATTTAAATTCTATGGAGAACTTTGGTTCCTGCGGAATCAGAAAAGGAGGGGAAATGATTCTTTTTTGATTTAGTTGAAATGTTACTCTTCAAAAATTGTTCAAGCCATATTGATTGGTTGAACAAAATGGCAGGCAGGGGGCATCAGAAAAGGAGCCAGATGATAACATTTTATTATTTCATTCTTCTAAAAGTTCTTGTCAGATTTCAAAATAACTTAGCAGAATTGTTCCTGCAGTGACCCTCTTTATAAATTATTCAAGCCATATTGATTGATTGAAAGACATAGCTTGCAGGAGACATTAGAAAAGGGCTAAAATTGACTGAGCTTCAATCCATGTCTCCTCCAAAAGCACTAGACTTGGTTGACATAAACACGAATGTTCCTTTTGTTATCTTTCTTATTATTCTAAGATTCAATGCCTTATCGCAAATGTCCTTTACTGATAAAGTATTTTATTTACAGTGTCAAAGCCGCTAATGTATGCTGTATATTTATATGTGTAGTGAATCTTCAAAGAGCAATGTCATTGATCTACTCGTCAATAATTACGTCACACAATACAAAGGTTCAATATGGAAGTATACAATAAGATATTTTATAGTAGAAACAATGATACTCTTTTCAATAGTTATAATTTCATTTATAGAGATTTTCCATAGTTTTGCCTAGTTAAATTTAAAACTTTCTGCTTCCGGTTTGATGTGTGAAGGAATATGTTAATTGTATATATTTCTGTTTTTTAGTTTGTTTGCAGAGGAAAAGCTCAGGGGGGGAATAAAGTGGTCATTTCCCAAAATATCTCTTATTACTCAACCCAATCCTATGTTGTCAACAGAGGTCCAGATAAGGAGGCGTATACAGCTCTTTCCCCCATAATATCTCTATTATTATCCAATCAAACCCTATGATGTGGGTACTCAAAAGAATTGTCTCAATGAGACTATTCTTTTGAGTACTAACAAAAGGGTTATAAGGTCAAATAAGGATTTGAGAACTTGCAAAACGCCCCATATCTAGAGCTCTGGTTGTCAGTACTCAAAAGAATTTTCTAACTGAGACAATTCTTTTGAGTACTCACAACAAAGGGCTAGAGTGTCAAATAAGGATTTTCTAACATGAAAAATGCTATATTTGATTAACAGGATGACACGGATGAAGATATAGACAGTGATGCGGATAATGCGGATGTAGATGATAACGTAGAGGAGGTACATTTATTACACTTTAAACCTTAACCATATACAACAAATTTAAAGTAGATGATTTTGAAAATATGAATAATCTTTATAAATGTAAACCTTTTTTATTGAATAGAGTTGAAAAACGTGTGGCAAAAGGAGAAATTGACTTACTTCTCCAAGGACATGTATGTCAGAATGACAAGATTTCTTCAATATAACATTGACCGCCTCGGTGGTAGAGTGGTAGAATGTCCGCCTCAGGTGTGGGAGGTCATGGGTTTGATCCACAGCAAGGTCATATCAAAGACTTTAAAAATAGATGTAATGTCTTTCCCTTGTTGGTGCTTAGGATTGTGTTGTTAGCATTACGACTGACTCGTTGTTGTCAGGATGAATTGACCAGCAGTACATGAAATGCCGTAATATAAATGAACACTTGTTGAGAGTGGCATAAAGCACCAAACAAACAAACAAATCTCCCATTCACTCCATTCAAAGTGTATATCACAACAAACAAACACATCTCCCATTCACTCCATTCAAAGTGTATATCACCACAAGATTTTGCCATTCAGCACAGATCTTAGCCTTTTTGGCTGACCTGTGCACGATGTGTGGTGTAAATTATTGATATCACTCACTGCCTGTCTCCATCTGTCTGTTAGTCTGTACACATTTTCCTACAAACAACTTCTCAACCTAAGCCAATGAACAAATTTCAAAATAATTCCACAGGTGCCCTCTAGATTGTACAAAGTTGTAAACTTCTTGTCTAAAAGAACAGGTCTGATTTGAAACCAATTTGGCACAATTTTACCTTGGATTCCTCTACCAAGAATGTTCAAGCTGCTTCAAACAGTTGACATATATGGCTGCCAGGGGCAGGGCTAGTTTTATGTTTACATAATTCTTCTTCTCCATAAGTGCTTGTCTGATTTAAAAACAGTTTGGTGGAAATGTTCTTTGGTAAACTCTCTACTAAGATTGTTCAAATGAATTTGATACCTTGAACAAATTAGTCGCACGATAGCGGAGCTTCTTTTTCTGATATGTATAATAAAATCTATTGAAGTACTATACATCAGATGAGTTGTATAGGAAAGACAATTGTGTGTCCTGTTGGTGTATTGTTTAGAGCAATTGCCTTGATTACCAGTCAGTTCATTCTGATGAATCTTTTTAAGGATGAATTAAAGGAAGTACAGGTACTTTGCGCAGTAAACTGTAAGCTATATACATGTATATCTAAATTATTCTTATAAATGATATACACTATTTCCAACATACAAGATGTAGTAACACACACCTCATGAAGCGATAGAATTATTTAAAGAATTCTGATGCAAATGGAGACTTCGATCATCATAAGAACTTCTTCTTGTGCCACAATGTTTTCATATCAAAACATTTATTTATAGAGATTTTCTAAACTTGTGCCTAGTCTGCTGCCGATTTGCTGTTTGTGGGAAAGGGTTAATCGTTTTTGGGAAAGGGTTAATCGTTTGTGGGAAAGGGTTAATCGTTTCACACAAACATCAATAATGTATCAATATTGAAAATATCTAGGCAAAATTGTGAACAATCTGTGTAAATGAAAGTACATGTATTATTATGTCTCCCCCATTACATGGGGGTGACATATTGTTTTTGCCCGTTCCGTCCGTCCTTCCGTCCTTCCGTCTGTCACACTTGTTTCCGCTCAATAACTGAAGAACTTTTAGGCTTAGGAACTTCATACTTGGTATGCAGGTTGGTCATGACTAGTAGCTGACCCCTATTGATTTTGATAACAGAAGGTCAAAGGTCAAGGTCATGGTGACATTGTGAGGTAAAAAATGGTTTCCGCTCAATAACTGAAGAACGCTTTGGCTGAGGAACTCCATACTTGGTATGCAGGTTGGCCATGCCTAGTAGAAGACCCCTATTGATTTTGAGGTCAGTATGTCTAAAGTCAAGGTCACAGTGACCATGAGCTTGAAAGGTCACAGTGACAATGAGCTGATAAATAGTTTTTGCTTGGGCCCAGGAACTTCATACTGATGTGCAGGTTGGTCACCACCAGCAAATGACCCCTTTTCATTTTAAGGTCACTAGGTCAAGGTCACAGTGGTCAAGGTCACATCCGTCACACTTGTTTCCGCTCAATAACTGAAGAACGCTTGGGCATAGGATCTTCATACTTGGTATGCAGGTTGGTCATGACCAGTAGATGACTCCTATTGATTTTGATGTCAGAAGGTCAAAGGTCAAGGTCATGGTGACCTTGTGAGGTAAAAAATGGTTTCCGCTCAATAACTGAAGAACGCTTGGGCCGAGGAACTCCATACTTGGTATGCAGGTTGGCCATGCCCAGTAGAAGACCCTATCAATTTTGAGGTCAAAGTCAAGGTCACAGTGACCTTGAGCTGAAAGGTCACAGTGACAATGAGCTGAAACATTGTTTTTGCTTAATAACTGTAGAATGCTTTGGCCATGGAAGTTAATACTTGGTGTGTAGGTTGGTCACCACCAGTAGATGACCCCTATTGATTTTGAGGTCACTAGCTTAAAGGTCAAGGTCATGGTAACCTTCAGCTGAAAAATGGTTTCCTCTCAATAACTAAAGAATGCTTATGTTGAGGAACTTCATACCTGGTGTGCAGGTTGGTCCTAACCAGTAAATGACCTTTATTGAATTTGTTTGATTTTGAGGTCACAAGGTCAAATGTCGAAGGTCACGGTAACCTTCAGCTGAAAAATGTGTTTTACTCAATAACTCAAGAACGCTTATACCAAGGAACTTCATACTTGGTGTGCAGCTTGGTCCTAACCTGTAGATGACCCCTATTGATTTTGATGTCAGTAGGTCAAGGTCGCGGTGACCTTTGGCTGAAAAATGGTTTCCGCTCAATAACTGAAGATTGCTTGGGCCCAGGAACTTCATACTTGGTGTGCAGGTTGGTCACCAGCAGCAAATGACCCCTATTGATTTTGAGGTCACTAGGTCAAAGACCAAGGTCATGGTAACCCTCAGCTGAAAAATGGTTTCCGCTCAATAACTGAGGATTGTCACTGTTGCTTCATCTCCAGTCCAAAACTAAAAAAATCATCTCCATCATTTCTTTTACTCCCCTACGACCACACAAATGGGGAGACAAGCGCTTTTTCAAAAAAGCAATCTCTAGTTATTATTGTAACAAGTTGAAAACAATGTGGCAAAAGAGAATAATTTCTCCTTTTGCCACATTGTTTTCAATAGTCGTTTGCTTTAGGCATCAGAATGCATCTGTATTTAGGAAAGGGTTATCCTATATATAGTTTATATGTTTATGTACATTGATTTCTATTTTCAGTCTGATACAATCTCAGTTGATGAAGCTTTTACTACGGACTGGGAACTGAAAGTAGCCAGGAAAAAAGTAAGTTAGAACCCTTTCCCACATACAGCAAATTTACAGCAGACGACTTTGAAAACATTTTGGCAAAACATGGAAACTTTGTATAAATGAAAGATCAATTATTGATAAAAATTAAGCAATTTCTCCTTATGCCACTATGTTTTCAAAAGTCATCTGCTTCAGAGGCTTCAGAAAGCGTCTGTATGTGGGAAATGGTTAACCTTCTCCATCTGATCAATATCTATGCCATATCTCTTTGAACCAAACCCTATGTTGAGGTTACTCAAAAGAATCGTGAAACTGGTAAAATTCTAATGACTATTCCAAGTGTTATGAGTATAATGAAGATTTTAGAACTTGATTAAGGCACTTTATCTACATCCCTTTTCCTGTTAAAGGTCACTTCTGTAGCAGCTAACATTTGAAAGCATGGGAAAAGGAGAAATTACTTAAACACATGTGTACCTTTCCTCCTGTTATATGATGCATTCAACTGGTATCAAAATGAAATTAATCCTCAGACAAGTCAGTCAATTAATTTGTTATATAATGTTATATTAATACCTTAAAATGGCCTTGTAAAAGGGTACTGGACTGATTTGTAAACATTTTGGCACATATGTTCCTTTGATGACCCTTGACCAAGATTGTGCAAATTATTTCTATCCATCAAAAAACATGGCCAACAGAGGACAAGGTTTATTCTCTTATATGTACGAGGGGCATTCTGAAAGTTCTTATAATAGGCTTATAACTCGGCTTACAAATTTTCGATTTTTATGAAAGTTATATCCCCTTCCAGGGTAAACATTGCCGCATCTAGCTGCGCACAATTTCCTTGTGCAAAACATGCTGTTTACGTGGCATAGGGTATTTAATTAGTTGCAGTTATTGACATTGCTAGTATTTAAGGGTTTAATTACAAATATGGTAAAGGAAGAGCAGAGAGTCTATATAACAATACGGTCGTTGCTGAATTGTTCGCCGCAGGAAATCATAGCCGATTTAGGTATAAGGGAACGATGCTCTATTGTATCCTACCATTGCAAGACGGTCAGCTCAATTTAAAGATGACAGGCAAACTGTTGAAGATGATTCAGGGCATCCGTTAACAGCATGTTGTTAAAAATGATGCCCGTTGTACAATGGAGGAGTTTGATGGCGGTTTTCACAATTTTAAAGGAGAGATTTAATCCTTAAAGATTAGGTGTGGGTGTCATTTTTTTAGCCCAATGGAAAGAAAAATTATAAGTTGAGGGTGGGGTAAAATGGAGAAAGGTCACACATACCCTGACGTTCCAGGAGTGGTTCTCCAGTTTCCTGTCCCAGAGCGCAGGGCACTCGCAGAAAGGATGTATGTCGAAAAAACTCTGCCACCCTTTGTAGAGGGCTGTCCACTTAAGGGGGATGAGGGGACTTAAAGAACTCCATGATAGAGCCCCAGCACATAAGTCAGCCATCGTGACGGATTATTTACAGACCATTGGACATCATACTTTGTCACATCCCGCACACAGTCCAGACCTGTCACCATGTAACTTTTGGATGAACCCACACATCAAACATTGTCACATCCCGCACACAGTCCAGGCCTGTCACCATGTTACTTTCAGCTGAAGCCAGACATCAAACATTGTCTTAATCCTGTCCCACCTACACACACATGTAGCCGGAGACTTTTGAAATCATTTTGACAACAGGAGAAATTTCTCCTTATGCTACAATGTTTTGCACTTCCATTCAATATTTATACTTTCACTTTTTGAAATTTGCTAAGGTGTTGTAGAGATGTTTTCAAAGTCACCTGCTGCAGATTTGTTGTATGTTGGCAAGGCGGGTTTAGTATCATGGTATGTTAATGATTGTATTTGAGTTTCAGCCAAATCTACAGTAGACGACTTTGAAAATATTGAGCCCCAGTCCGTCTAACATTATTTCCAATGTTTGACAAAAATGACTGTGACAAGCGGCTAACAGTCCCATATGTCGAAAAGCAGCTAGTTGCTTGAATTGTCTGTTGTGTTGAGTACTGGTGTGAGAAAGTTGAAAATGATGTTAAACCCAAATCAATCAATTTAGATAGTCGTCTTATGCGGAAACATCAATCAAGGTCTACATGTAGGAAATGGTGAAGATTGTAGCTTTCTACCCCTAATGGCCCAATCACATTGGGCAGAATGCCGTTCCGTTTGTTTTCCGAATAGGAATTTGGGTGTTCGGGTAGCGAACTGATCATATTCATGTGTATTTGGGAAGCATTCTAGGATCATACGACATGTATGGAAAGCGTTCAGGAAGCATGCATGTAGTTCTTGTAGCATTCGGAATGAAATTTTGGAAGTGCTGGGTTCCGTATGCTTTTCAGTATCCTTTCCAGATTTTTTGTCATTTATGCCGCCGAACGTATAATGAATAGCCAGAACCCTTCCGGTATTCTTTCAGAACATTTCCCAAACTGCTCATAAACTTCCATACACTTTCAGAATGCACAGTATGTTCCATATGCTTTTCGAACACCCCGAATGGACATAGAACATGCTTTCGGAAATCGTATGGAAAGCTTGCGGAAAGAGTTTGGTCCATTCTAGGTTGATTTGCCGTGTTCTGAAAGCATTCGGAAAACGTTCGGAAAGGAAACCGTTCAAAGTCAACATGCCGGAAGTATTCGGTCTATTCTGAAAGCATTCTGAAACCATACTGATAACATTCGGAAAGCATTCGGTGATACATGCTGGAAAACACATTTGGAGGGACATTTGGCCAGTTTAAAAAAATCACACCACTTTCGTATACCAAAAACAAACAAAGCACTTTTGGGCCAGTGTATCTCCCTATTAGGTATTCTCTCTGCCAAATAATCTAAAGTGAAGTAAGTAAGGCAGAGGAATTGACAAGGATGAGTAAACTGGGCTTTCCTCAACGATACAAGTTATGACTAGACCCTATGATGTGGGTCATATAAGGATTTGGGGATATATCTTACTCTTTTTATCTAGACATATTTTTTCCTTCTCTGTAGATGAAGTGGTCCAAAAGAGAGCCTATAGTGAGGGAAATGATGAAACAAAAAAGACTGGAACAAGGTTTGTTTGTTTTCTTGATCACCATTTCATATTCTGAAATACATTGATATTAGGGATGGGAACGAATATTGAAAACGATATTCGAATATTCGTTTTCCTTATTCGAATATATTCGAATATTCGATTTTCGAATCAGAAATCGGTATCCGATTTCAGGTTATTCCATTCAGATACTCCCGTTTTCTTTTTCAAATAATGGCAATTTTCCAAGTAAAGGTATGAGCTATTGTTTACGTATATATTTCATGTTTTCAACTGAACTTACACTCTCTTTTTCCCCAACAGATGTATTTGAATTTCAATTTGAAGTAAATCAAGAAATAAATCCCTTCCAAACGATAAACCAAATCGCAACGTTTTGTGAGCCGTATATTCATTCAGGTGTCGCTTTTTACCGAGTTTAATATTGAATCGAATCAAATAATTAACGAAATAATTATAAATCTTATTCATACAAAAAGCATAGGGAGTTGGGTGATATTTCTTTTACCAATTTCGTCTAGTCAATTTAACCGCGTGTTGGAAGAAAACAAAATCGCGGACGATTCAATTTGTTTGCTTATGTGACTTCATTTTTGAAGAGGTAAAGAGGAAAGCTGCATACTTTTGAGACGTAATGCGATGTTTACATATGATTTATTCAATGTTTGCAACAGCTGTCTTTGATGTAAACATCGACTATATTTTGGTTAGGCTGGGAGGGTTTTACGGAACTGCAGACTGTCAACGTTTATACATGTTTGTTGATTTAAAAATATCGAACAAACTGGTCGTCAATGTGATGTCTGGTTACACACGATTAGATCTCTGGTTAACGTACGCGTGACAATTATTGATTTTATTATCGTTTCTTATGTTTTGACATACGTTGTAAAAACACAACAAACGACACATACACAAACTTTATCACTTCACCTTAATCATGATTAGCTCCAACTCGCGACCGATGTCAGAATTTTACTAATAATGTTTTGTTTATTTATAGAAAATAGTAGACTGAAAACGAATATTCTTATTCGACAACAGTATTCGAATATTCGTCGGTTCGAATATTCGAATATTCGAATATTCGTTCCCATCCCTAATTGATATACAGTTAATCAATAATAACAATAAAAGAGATGTGAAATTACTTCTGAAATCGCGAGCACGTAATAACAGAATTACTGTGTTTATTTTGGTGCGGGTTGAACGATTGAGAGCACATAATAACAGAATTACTGTGTTTATTTTGGTGTGAGTTGCGAGCACGTAATAACAGAATTACTGTGTTTATTTTGGTGCGGGTTGAGCTATTGTGAGCACGTAATAACAGAATAACTGTGTTTATTTTGGTGCGGGTTGAGCTATTGTGAGCACGTAATAACAGAATTACTGTGTTTATTTTGGTGCGGGTTGAGCTATTGTGATCACTAACTGTCCAGAATCCTTCACCATCCGTCTGTCCATCAATCCACTCACATTTTCCAACAAACCTAATCTATTCCTAAACCAATGGACTTATTTCAAAGTGTTCAATGAATAAAATTGTATCTAGATCTTTTGACGCCTTGACCAAACTTCACAGGAATATTCCTCAGGTGTCTTTCATAAATGCTATAAGAAATGACCTTCATGGAAATCTCTGGTTGTTATGGCAACAGAAAGGAAAAACATTAAAAATCTTCTTGTCAAAAAGTATAACACTAATTTGTAAACAACTTGGTATACAATTAATGTTCCTTGTGCGACCATCTATCAAGATTGTTCAAATTATTCCGATCAGTTTTCACCTTTTCCCATTCACACATATGTCAAATCTGCAGCATAAGACTGTGAAAACAGCTAGGCACAAATATTTAAAATCTCTATAAATGAAAGTTTAATTATGTCTCCCCCTGTATACAGGGGAGATATATTGTTTTTGTCCTTGGCGTCTGTCTGTCTGTCCTTCTGTCTGTCTGTCCTTCTGTCTGTCTGTCCGAAATCGTGTCCGCTCCATATCTCCAAGACGGCTTGAAGGATTTTCATGAAACTTGGCTCACATGTTCACCTCATCAAGGCGACGTGCAGAACCCGCGTCTCGACAATATAGGGTCAAGGTCAAGGTCACGCTTGAAGGTCAAAGGTTTGAGGCTTTATTTCGTGTCCGCTCCATATCTCCCAGACGGCTTGAAGGATTTTCATGAAACTTGGGTCACATGTTCACCTCATCAAGGCGACGTGCAGAACCCGCGTCTCGACAATATAGGGTCAAGGTCAAGGTCACACTTGAAGGTCAAAGGTTTGAGGCTTTATTTCGTGTCCGCTCCATATCTCCGAGACGGCTTGAAGGATTTTCATGAAACTTGGGTCACATGTTCACCTCATCAAGGCGACGTGCAGAACCTGCGTCTCGACAATATAGGGTCAAGGTCAAGGTCACGCTTGAATGTCAAAGGTTTGAGGCTTTATTTCGTGTCCGCTCCATATCTCCCAGACGGCTTGAAGGATTTTCATGAAACTTGGCTCACATGTTCACCTCATCAAGGCGACGTGCAGAACCCGCGTCTCGACAATATAGGGTCAAGGTCACGCTTGAAGGTCAAAGGTTTGAGGCTTTATTTCGTGTCCGCTCCATATCTCCCAGACGGCTTGAAGGATTTTCATGAAACTTGGGTCACATGTTCACCTCATCAAGGCGACGTGCAGAACCCGCGTCTCGACAATATAGGGTCAAGGTCAAGGTCACACTTGAAGGTCAAAGGTTTGAGGCTTTATTTCGTGTCCGCTCCATATCTCCGAGACGGCTTGAAGGATTTTCATGAAACTTGGGTCACATGTTCACCTCATCAAGGCGACGTGCAGAACCTGCGTCTCGACAATATAGGGTCAAGGTCAAGGTCACGCTTGAATGTCAAAGGTTTGAGGCTTTATTTCGTGTCCGCTCCATATCTCCCAGACGGCTTGAAGGATTTTCATGAAACTTGGGTCACATGTTTACCTCATCAAGGCGACGTGCAGAACCCGCGTCTCGACAATATAGGGTCAATGTCAAGGTCACGCTTGAAGGTCAAAGGTTTGAGGTTTTATTTCGTGTCCGCTCCATATCTGTCCCAAATTTATAGGTTGGAATGTTTTGAGAGATTTTGACAGATATTTGAGGGGAGACATCTGTTTTTTGCAAAAACAATTCTAGTCATTAATTACAGTTGAAAACATTTTTGCAAAAGGAAAAATTAGTTCAATAGTTTTCTACTGTCAAACGTGTCTATATTTTACCTTAATGTTTTCAAAGTCGTCTGTTGCAATTTTGCTGTATGTGGCAAAGGGCTAAAACATACAAATATTTCAAGGAGAAATCACATTCTAGCAAATGCTGTTTGAGATATGAGATATTGTCACAATTCTGCATGAGATATAAGATATTGTCACAATTCTGCATCAGACGACTTTGAAAACATCTATGCGAAACTTTTGGAAATGCAAGAGTAATTATTGAATACAGTTCAAAGGCAATCTGTCATAATGAGAAATTGCTCATTTTGAGTAATTTCTCCTTTTGCCACAATGTTTTCACAAGGCTTCTGCTGCATTCATCTAATGATGATTCTGAATATGGGAAAGAAATACAGAATAAATGCAGGTTTACTGGTCTTTAATGCAAATTCAGGTTTGGAAGCTCAAAAGAAAACGCTCCAACAGATATTTACAAGTAATGCAGCATCAGGAATTCTGACCAACGACCTCGTCAAAATCATGGAATGCGAAGAGGTATGTATCATAAAGTAGAGGTTCAGATAAGGAGGGGAATACAGCTTCTTTCCCCACAAAATCTCCGTCTGTCGTTAACTTTAAGCTTTAAACATCATCTCCTCCTTAACCACAGGACCAATTTCAACCAAACTTCACAGGAATGTTCCTTTGGTGGTCCTCTTTCAAAATTGTTCAAAAATTTAAATTCCATCGAGAACTTTGGTTGCTGAAGTGCTTGTCTGATTTTAAGAAAATTGAAAAGAAATCTTACTTCAGTGATCCTCTTCTTAATTTGTTCAAGCCATATTGATTGGTTACAAAATCATTGAGAACTTTGGTTGCTGCTGCATCAGAAAGGGGGCAAAATGTCAAAACTCTGAATCTGCTTGTCAGATTTTAATATAATTTTGTAGAAATGTTCCTTGGGTGACCCTCTACAAAAAAGAATCAAGCCTTACTGATTGGTTGAAAAACATGGCAGTCAGGCGGCATCAGAAAAGGGGTAAAATGACAAAAATTGAAATTCCATTTTTTTGAAAGTGCTTGTCTGATTTTAAGAAAATTGAAAATAAATCTTACTTCAGTACTTAATTTGTTCAAGTCGTTTTGATAAGTAACAAAATCATAGCAACCAGGCATCATCATAACAGGGGTAAATTGAACTTTAAGCTCCAAATGACAACTCCTACCATTCCACTTGACCAGTTTTAACTTAACTTCACAGGAATGTTCCTTTGTTGGTCCTCTTTCAAAATTGTTCAAAGACTTACATTCTATGTAGAATTTTGGTTGCTGTTGCAAAGAGAGAAAAATACGCAAACTTTAATTCCTTTTCCTCCATATTTGGCTTGTCCGATTCCAAAATAATTTGGTAGAAATGTTCTTTGAGTGACCCTCTACAAAAACTGTTCAAGCCATATTGATTTCGTTGAAAAACGGCAGGGCAGCAAGGCGGCATCAGAAAAGGCTCAAAATGACAAAACTTTATTTAATATTCCATTCTTATTAAAGTTCTGTTAGATTTCAAGATACAAATGGCCTTTTCTGATAAGCCATTTTACTATTTCTTTAACAATGTCCACTCCTTGCAGGTTTGCACTCCTGATCAAATTCAGGTGATCTATTTAGGGCCATCTTGGCCCTTTTCTTTATTTTTGTTAAATTGACTTCAAACTTTGCACTGACATTTAATAAATAATGTATTTTAACATATCAAATGGGTTTTGGGATCATACATTTAGATTTTTTTTTTTTATGATTTTTGAGTATTTTTTATTTTTCTCATTTTAACAAATGTTAATGTTTCATTGGTTTACTTTTTCTCAAAAAGAACAACATGTACTAGCATTTACAAACCTTGATCATAGTTACGTTGTACGTTCTAGATGATGAGTGTTACCTAATTTTGGATAAAAAACCATTAATAGTTACGACATAGACATCATTTCCTCTTTATATTGTTTATTGTACCTACTGATGAAGCTTTAACCCTTTCCCTCATATAGATGCTTTTTGATGCCTCTGCAGCAGACAGCTTTTTGAATGAGCAATTTCTCCTTTTGCCACAATGTTTTCCACTTTTAGTCATAGGTTATCCATTCAATTATATAAATAGAGATTTTCTATTTTTAGCTCACCTATGCACGAAGTGCAAGGTGAGCTATTGTGATCACATTTTGTCCGGCGTCCGTCCGTCGTCCGTCGTCCATCGTCAACATTTGAGCTTGTTAACACTCTACGGGCTACATTTTGCATCCAATCTTCATGAAAGTTTATCAGAACGTTCATCTCCATAAAATCTTGGACAAGTTCGAAACTGGGCGATATGAGGTCAAAAACTAGGTCACTAGGTCGAATTGAAGGAAAATCTTGTTAACACTCTGGAGGCCACATTTTCAACTTGAGCATATTGAAACTTTATCAGAATGTTTGTCTTGATGATATGTAGGTAAAGTTCGAACATGGGTCACGTTGGGTCAAAAAGTAGGTCACTAGGTCAAATTGAAGAAAAATCTTGTTAACACTCCAGAGGCCGCAATTTTTGCTTCAGCAGTTTGAAATTTTGTCAAAATGTTTGTCTTAAAAATATCTAGGTCAAGTTCGAATATGGGTTATGCCGGGTCAAAAACTAGGTCACTAGGTCAAATTGAAAGAAAATCTTGTTAACACTTTTGATGCCGCATTTTTTGCTGCAGCAGCTTGAAATTTGGTCAGAATGTTTGTCTTAAATATATCTAGGTCAAGTTCAAATATGGGTCATATTGGGTCAGAAACTAGGTCACCAGGCCAAATTGAGGGAAAATCTTGTTAACTCTGTAGAAGCCGCATGTTTTGCTTCAGCGGCTTGAAATTTGTTCAGAATATTGAGCTGAATGATATCTAGGCCAAGTTCGAATATGGGTCATGTCGGGTCAAAAACTAGGTCACTAGCCCAAATTGAAAGAAAATCTTTTTTACACTTTGGATGCCGCATTTTTTGCTTCAGCAGCTTGAAATTTTGTCAGAATGTTTGTCTTAAAGATATCTAGTTCAAGTTCAAATATGGGTCATATTGGATCAGAAACTAGGTCACTTGGCCAAATTGAGGGAAAATCTTGTTAACTCTGTAAAAGCTGCATTTTTTGCTTCAGCAATTTGAAATTTGGTCAGAATGTTTGTATAAATGATATCTAGGCCAAGTTCGGATAACACTCTGGATACTGCATTTTTAATTTCAGCATGATAAAACTTTATCAGAATGTTTTTCTTGATGATATGTAGGCCAAGTTTGAATATGGGTCATGCTGGATCAAAAACTAGGTCACTAGATCAAATTGAAGGAAAATCTTGTGAACACTTTGGATGCCGCATTGTTTGCTTCAGCAGCTTGAAATTTGGTCAGAATGTTTGTCTGAATTATATCTAGGTCAAGTTCAAATATGGGTCATATTGGATCAGAAACTAGGTCAATAAAGGAAAATATTGTTCAAACTCCGGAGGCCGCATTTTTACTTTGAGCAAGTTGAAACTTAGTCAGAATGTTGTCTTGATGATATCTAGTCCATGTTGGAATATGGGTCATATCAGGTAAAAAATATAGATCACTAGGCCAAATGAAGGAAAGTATTGTTAACACTGTGGAGGTTGCATTCAGAATAATTGTCTTGATGTGTTTTGCATTGCAGTACATTGTATAATTAAGGTGAGCGATCCAGGGCCATCATGGCCCTCTTGTTTAATAAATATGTTCAAAGTCATCTGCTGCAGAATTGTAGTATGAGGGAAAGGGTTAATGCCAAAACATATAGTAAAATTATGATATAAACAACATGTGTGAATATATATTTTATTCAACCTTTCTTTTTCACAGACATGTGGGTTTTCTGCGGAACCAATACAGGACAACATTTATAAATGGCGAGTGAGAATGTCCAAGTTCGATCCTACTTGGTAAATAGATGTAGAGCTCTAGATAATGGGTGTACTTCATGTTCTTAAATCCTAATTGGGCCTCAAAACCTTATGCTGTGGGTACTCAAAAGAGTCATCTAAGTGAAATGATTCCTTTGAGTACCCTCAACATAGGTTTTAAGAGAGTAATGACTAAGGAGTACAGACCCGACTAATCTATGTCAATTTATATGGAGTTATATTATTCAATTTATAATGGAGTAATATTATTGGAAAACATACCACAGTGAGTTTGTGACCACCAAATAATCAGATTTTCTGCAGTTTGATCTTGATCCTTGTTGCTCACCATTCATTCATTGAAGCACTTTTCAAGCTACTTTTTAGCTCACCTGAGTTAGATACTGTGGTTGGCATTAAAAATTATATTGCATAATTCAGGTGAGCGGTCCAGGGCCACCATGGCCCTCTTGTTAGCTAGTCTGTTTTTAGCTCACCTGTGCACGATGTGCTCAGGGTGAGTTATTGTGATCCCCCTATGTCCGGCGTCCGTCGTCCGTCGTCCGTCGTCCGTCAACATTTTCTCCTCTGTAACCGGTGGGTCAACTGGGATGAAACTTCACAGAAAGCATCCTCGCAATGTCCTCACCAGAATTCCTTTTAAATTTAAAATTTAGGGGTCCATGCAGAATTCTGGTTTCCATGGCAACGAAATAAAAAAAACTTCAACATTCTTAAAAATCTTCTCCTCCCAAAGTGTCAGGCCGATTTTCAAATTATTTTGTAGAAATGATCCTTGGGTGACCCTCTATCAGATTCCTTCAAGCCATGTTGATTGGTCGAAAAACATGGCCCCCAGGGGGGGGGGGGGGGGGGGGGGGGGGGCTATTTTGCCAATATGGCTATAGTGCAAACTTAAAAAATCTTCTCCTCCAAAAGTGTCAGGCCGATTTTCAAATAATTTTGTAGAAATGTTCCTTGGGTAACCCTCTATCAGATTCCTTGAAGCCATGTTGATTGGTCGAAAAACATGGCCGCCAGGGGGCGCGGGGCTTTTTTGCGTTATATGGCTATAGTGAAAACTTAAAAAATCTTCTCCTCCAAAAGTGTTCCTTGGATGACCCTCTATCAGATTCCTTTAAGCCATGTTGATTGGTCGGGGCTTATATAGCTAAAGTGAAAAAAATCAGGTGAGGGATTCCAGGGCCATCATGGCCCTCTTGTTTTAAGAAAAAAGGTTGGGCTATTGTGATAACCTTGGCGCCATTTTTTAGCTCACCTATGCACGAAGTGCAAGGTGAGCTTTTGTGATCACTGAATGTCCGTCGTCGTCTGTCCGTCCGTCTGTTAACAATTTCCTACAAATGACTTCTTCTACTAAACCAATGGACAGATTTCAAAATAACTTCACAGGAATGGTCCTTAGGTGGTCCCCTTTCAAAGTTGTTCAAAGAATTTAAATCCAAGTAGAACTTTGGCTGTTGCGTCATCAGAAAAGGGGAAAATTGCCAAATCTTAAAAAATCTTCTTGTCCAAATGTGCTGGCCCGATTTGAAAATTATTTTGCACAGATGTTCCTTATGGCACCCTCTACCAAGATTGTTCAAATATTTCCGATCCGTTGAAAAACATGGCCGCAAGGGGGCGGGGCTTGTTTTCTTCTTGTTCAAAAGTACTGGCCAGATTTCAAAATAATTTCACAGAAATGGTCCTTAGGTGGTCCCCTTTCAAAGTTATTCAAAGAATTTCATTCCAAGTAGAACTTTGGTTGCTGCAGCATCAGAAAAGGGGAAAATTGCCAATTCTTAAAAAATCTTCTTGTTCCTAAGTGTTGGCCCGATTTAAAAATTATTTTGCACAAATGTTCCTTGGGGCACCCCCTCTTAAGCTTGTTCAAATATTTCCGATCCGTTGAAAAACATGGCCGCAAGGGGGTGGGGCTTGTTTTCCGTATGTGCATTGTTAAAACTTTAAAAATCTTCTTGTCCAAAAGTACTGGACAGATTTCAAAATAACTTCACAGAAATGGTCCTAAGGTGGTCCCCTTTCAATGATGTTCAAAGAATTTAATTCCAAGTAGAACTAATTGAATTATTGAATAGATTTGAAAACCTTTTTTTTTTGTGGGTAATGAAGAAACTGCTGTCAAGGTTTTAAAGGTCATCTGCTGCAGAGGTGTCAGAGAGTGTCTGTATGTGGGGAAAAGGTTTATGTAAATTGTATATATTATTGACATGTTTGTGAGTGAAATTCATTTTGCTGAGTTTGTTTCCCTTTTATTATTTTACTTTTAAATAGCACTTTTAAAAGTTGGCTGCTGCAGATTTTTTATACATGTGAAAAGGTTAATACACATCATATTAAATGAAATAGGTAAGACAACTGAATCAATTATTTGTAGTTAATATTAACTGTGCTCTGGGGAAACCATCCCAACTAGTGTAGATCCAGATAAATCTGAGCATCAGTGCAGTTTGGTCTCACTCTACACTAGTCACAAAACGATTCTAAACGCTTTTTATAACCATTGTGTATTGGACTGTATGGATGGACAATTTGACCTGTGTCAAAATGACTGATGGTAGTTTTTCTGAAGCGTGGGTTTCCTGTATTATTTCAGTGACTTGGCTAAAGATTTGACAGAAATCAAGCGACAGTACAACTATGATTATATTGAAATGGAAATGGTATGACCCATTTTATGTTGTTTCTCAGTACCTAATGTAGAATCTGAACAATTTGAAGTACAATCTTGTCATATAAAATGTACTTTATTACGTTGTGAAGTACAATCTTGTCATATACAATGTACTTTATTACGTTGTGAAGTACAATCTTGTCATATACAATGTACTTTATTACGTTGTGAAGTACAATCTTGTTATATACAATGTACTTTATAACAATGTGAAGTACAATCTTGTCATATACAATGTATTTTATAATGTTGTGAAGTACAATCTTGTTATATACAATGTATTTTATAACATTGTGAAGTACAATCTTGTCATATACAATGTATTTTATAACGTTGTGAAGTACAATCTTGTCATATACAATGTACTTTATAACGTTGTGAAGTACAATCTTGTTATATACAATGCACTTTATAACGATGCAAAGTACAATCTTGGTATATACAATGTACTTTATTACGTTGTGAAGTACAATCTTGTCATATGCAATGTACTTTATAACGTGAAGTACAATCTTGTCATATACAATGCACTTTATAACGTTGTGAAGTACAATCTTCTCATATACAATGTACTTTATAACGATGTGAAGTACAATCTTGGTATATATACAATGTACTTTATAACATTGTGAAGTACAATCTTCTCATATACAATGTACTTTATAACATTGTGAAGTACAATCTTGTTATATACAATGTACTTTATAACATTGTGAGAAGAAAATGTTCACTTTCTGAATCATTTCTGTTTTTAAACCTTATTTTTTGAAAGCTCTCTGGTAAGGGGTTTTAACTGATGGATTGATGGAATTTAACCCCGTTTTCAACAGTATTTCAGTTATATCATGGAGGCCATTTCACCTAGTTCAACAGTATTCCAGTTATATCATGGTAGCCATTTCACCTAAAGTATGTGTCCTGACGTTCTCGCGCCAGTCCTGTCCTTCACAAAGTATTCTTCCCATGTAACTGACAAGTTCAGGGGTGTCAAAGGTCATCTGTATCAGGATAAGGGTATATTCGAAATCTCTTTCAACATGACTCATTCTGTTCATACAAACTCCATAACTGGTTTATTTACTCATCTGATTCTGTTCATACAAACTCCATACTCTGTTAATTTACTCATCTGCAATGTAAACCCTTTCCCACATTCAGATGTTTTATAACGCCTCTGCAGCAGACAAATTTTAAAAAACATATGTACATGACATGTGAAGTTTTCTGTTGAGATACAAGCTATTCTTTAATATTTTAATGCTTACATTACAAACAAATTTAACTATTCATATGTTGAATGATAATGTGTAGTGTATATTAGGGATTAATTAAAAGTTATAAACAATATTGTATTTGTGTCGGCCTACTATGGCAGGTTGACAGATAGAGATCACACTTTCATTAGTGACCTATTAGCAGGTAACACATGCGGAATATTCTGTATAAACAGCAGGAGAAGGTTCACAACCTATCATCCCTTGTTATATGTGTTGAGTGCATTTTAATTGTTTTGATAAACTGTTTTGTTCATTTTCACAGACATTTGAGATAGATCTTTTTCCCTTTTACCCGCCACTGGTAAAAGTTATCAGACCAAGATTACAAGTAAGTTTTTACTCTGTTGAGTACCCTTTAACGGGTTTTCTGTACACACCAAGTAAGTTTTTACTCTGTTAAGTACCCTTAAACGGGTTTTCTGTACACACCAAGTAAGTTTTTACTCTGTTAAGTACCCTTAAACGGGTTTTCTGTACACACCAAGTCAGTTTTTGTGTCGCCCTGCGTAGCATGGTAGGCACTTGGGGATTACTTTTTAGCTCACCTGTGCACGAAGTGCTCAAGGTGAGTTATTGTGATGGCCTTTTGTCCGTCGTCCGTCAACTTTTTCTCCTCAGTAACCAGTGGGTCAATTGGGACCTTCACAGGAAGCATCCCCACATTAACCTCACCAGAATTCCTTCAAATTTTTGGGATCCATGCATAATTCTGGTTTCCATGGCAACGAAATGAAAAAAACTTTAAAAATCTTCTTCTCCAAAACTGGTTGGCAGATTTTCAAATAATTTTGTAGAAATGTTCCTTGGATGACCCTCTATCAGATTCCTTCAAGCCATATTGATTGGTCGAAAAACATGGCCGCCAGGGGGCGGGGCTATTTTGCCTTATATGGCTATAGTGAAAACTTAAAAAATCTTCTCCTCCGAAAGTGTCAGGCCGATTTTCAAATAATTTTGTAGAAATGTTCCTTGGATGACCCTCTATCAGATTCCTTCAAGCCATGTTGATTGGTCGAAAAACATGGCCGCCATGGGGGCGGGGCTATTTTGCCTTATATGGCTATAGTGAAAACTTAAAAAATCTTCTTCTCCGAAAGTGTCAGGCCGATTTTCAAATAATTTTGTAGAAATGATCCTTAAGTGATCCTCTATCAGATTCCGTCAAGCCATGTTGATTGGTCGAAAAACATGGCTGCCAGTCGGCAGGGCTATTTTGCCTTATATGGCTATAGTGAAAACTTAAAAGATATTCTTCTCCCAAACTGGGATTTCGAAACCGGGTGTCCCGGGTTCGATCCCCAATCGCGGCACTACGGTCATGGTGGAGTGCCCTTGGGCAAGGCACATTTTCTAGCCTAGTACTGGTTTGTTTACCCAGGGATCATGAATACTTAAATTTAATTGACCTTAGCTGTCGATGCGCCATAAAACAATATACATTCATTCATTCTCCCAAACTGGTTGGCAGATTTTCAAATAATTTTGTAGAAATGCTCCTTGGATGACCCTCTATCAGATTCCTTCAAGCCATGTTGAATGGTCGAAAAACATGGCCGCTAGGAGGGGCGGGGTTATTTTGCCTTATATGGCTATAGTGAAAACTTAAAAAATCTTCTTCTCCAAAAGTGTCAGGCAGATATCAAATAATTTTGTAGAAGGAAGTGTTCCTTAAGTGACCCACTATCCGATTCCTTCAAGCCATGTTGATTGGTAGAAAAACATGGCCGCCAGTGGGCAGGGCTATATTGCATTATATGGCTATAATGAAAACTTAAAAAATCTTCTCCTCCGAAAGTGTCAAGCAGATTTTCAAATAATTTTGTAGAAATGTTCCTAGGGTGACCCTCTATCAGATTCCTTCAAGCCAAGTTGATTGGTCGAAAACTATGGCTGCCAGGGGGCAGGGCTTATATAGCTAAAGTGAAAAAAAAAAATCAGGTGAGCGATCTTGTTTTTTTTGTCCGGCGTCTGTCTGTCTGTCCGTCACACTTTCAATGAGCAGGTGCAGGTGACACATGTGCTCCACGGGGCACTCCATTCTAGTTACTCTGTTAAATACCCTTAAACAGGTTTTCTGTACGCACCAAGTAAGTTTTTACTCTGTTAAATACCCTTATACAGATTTTCTGTACACACTCTTCTTTTTAAGGACCAAATCATGTTGGTGAGGATGAATTTGCTGTGTTAACCCTTTCTCTTATACGACAATTCTGCAGCAGACGACTTTGAACATATTTTTGTCAAAAAATAGAAAATCTCTATAATTGAATGAACCTATGACTAAAAGTGGAAAACATTGTGGCAAAAGAAGAAATTCATTTTAAGCAATTTCTTCTTTTGTCACTATGTTTTCAAAAAGCTGTCTGCTGTAGAGGTGTCAGAAAGCGTCTATATGAGGGAAAGGGTTAACTCTAAATACAAAAGCATGTCAAAACGAAATAAACTGGTAACCCAGGTATGCTGATAAAAGGGATATAAAGGTGATGCACCAGTGATGCCAGGACATTTTTTGTATTATAAACATTCTTGACCGACCTTATGCATATTCATGAAGCTATTATAAAGTAGTCAGTAGTTTCTCATGCATTTTTCCCTGTGTGCATTTCAACACTCCTCTATTTTCTTATCTTTGCATTACCCCATGAAAGTTTTGGTAATTGCAGTCAAATACATAGTTTCGTTTCTGCATGGATTTGATGTATTTTTAAGGGTTGCTTGATGCAGCGAATCACTAACATAGAGTTACTCCAGCTCTCCTATTGGTCTCCGGCAAAGGACATGAAATCTGTGATAGCTGAGATAAAAGATTTCTTACAGCAGTGGGGCCATATTGATGTGAACTGTGATAGAAACCACATGGCAAGATGTCCCTATTTGGACATAGAACATCATTTACTCACCCTGGCCCAGGTATATATGAACAATGCTCAGAGTCTGTGAAAACTACCAATTTGTCCGATCAGTTGAAGTGCCACTGAAAGCTAGAAGCTACTGAAACCACAATCAACAAATCTGCAGCAGACAACTTCAAAACATCTTGTAAAAAAATCTCTGTTAATGTAAGAATTATAAATTAGAGTTGAAAAACATTGTTGCAATATGAGAAATTGCTTATTATCTCAATTTTTTCAAAATTTGTCTTTTACAGAGGGCTCAAAATGTGTCTGTATGTGGAAACGGGTTAAAAACTTCTTTAAGTGCAATTTCAGATCAGACTGTGGAGGATGATCTGGCTCTTCACTGATTGCGATAGACCTTCATTTGGCTTTTATTTAACATTGCTCATTTTTAGCTCACCTGAGCTTTGCTCAAGGTGAGTTATTGTGATCTCCTTTTATCCGGCGTGCATCGTCCGTCGTGCATCAACTTCTTCTCCTCAGTAACCAGTGGGTCAGTTGGGATGAAACTTCACAGAAAGCATCCTCTCAATGACCTCACCAGAATTCCTTCAAATTTTTGGGATCCATGCAGAATTCTGGTTTCTATGGCAACGAAATGAATACAACTTCAAAATTCTTCTTCTCCCAAACTGGTTGGCAGATTTTCAAATAATTTTGTACAAATGTTCCTTGGATGACCCTCTATCAGTTTCCTTCAAGCCATGTTGATTGGTCAAAAAACATGGCCGCCAGGGGGGGCGGGGCTATTTTGCCTTATATGGCTATAGTAAAAAGTTAAAAAACCTTCTCCTCCAAAAGTGTTGGGCCGATTTTCAATTTTTTTTGTAGAAATGTTATTTGGATGACCTTTTATCAGATTCCTTCAAGACATGTTGATTGGTCGAAAAACATGGCCGCCAGTGGGCAGGGCTATTTTGCCCTATATGGCTATAGTGAAAACTTAAAAAATCTTTTCAAATCATTTTGTAGAAATGTTTCTTGGATGACCCTCTATCAGATTCCTTGAAGCCATGTTGATTGGTGAAAAAACATGACCACCAGGGGGCGGGGCTATTTTGCCTTATATGGCTATAGAGAAAACTTAAAAAATCTTCTGCTCCGAAATTGTCAGGCCGATTTTCAAATAATTTTGAAGAAATGTTCCTAGGGTGACCCTCTATCATATTCCTTCAAGCCAAGTTTATTGGTCGGAAATTATAGCCGCCAGGTGGCGGGGCTTAAATGGCTTAAGAGAAAAAAAAAAATCAGGCGAGCGATTCTAGGGCCATTATGGCCCTCTTGTTAGATATATTTGTAGATTGAACAGTTTTGGTGATAATGATGACAATACTAATGCAGCAGACGTCTTTTGAAAATGCTTTTAGAAAAGGAAAAAAAAATGCTTTTTATTTAGAAATACTTCTAAGTTCATGTTAAAATGCCCTATCCAATTTCCAGAGGTAATATTGTATTCCCTCAGACGGTTTCAAAACGGATGACTCTTAATTTATCATATCAGGTGAACAGTTATACTTACTCACATGATATTTGTGACTTATTCAAGCCATATTGATTCGTTGAAAAAGATAGCTGCAATGTCAGCATCAGAAAAGGGGTAAAATTAACTTAAGATTCAAACAACATCTCTTCGTAAACTAATAACTAACTAACTTTCACAGGAATCATCTTTCAAATTGTTCAAAGGTTTTATGCGTTACGACAAATGTCCTTTACTAATAAGCTGTTTCATTTACACGTCATTCCCAATCTTGATCCAATTTTCACCTTTATCAGCAGGGGCATTTGCTACTACATGTATACTATCACTGAGGTGATTGATTTAGGGCCTCTTGTTTTCAAAACAATAAGAGATATTGGTTTGAAACCTACAATACTTGTTAACCATCATTACCTCCATCCACAGACAAGAGTACATAACTCTGTCAAGGTCTTTATATGAATTATGGCCCTTTTTTAGCTCACCTGAGCTTTGCTTAAGGTGAGTTATTGTGATCGCCTTTTGTCCGGCGACCGTCATGCGTCGTGCGTCAACTTCTTCTCCTCAGTAACCAGTGGGTCAATTGTGATGAAACTTCACGGAAAGCATCCACTCAATGACCTCACCAGATTTCCTTCAAATTTTTGTGATCCATGCAGAATAATTTTGTAGAAATGTTCCTTGGATGACCCTCTATCAGATTCCTTCAAGCCATGTTGATTGGTCGAAAAACATGGCCACCAGGGGGGCAGGGCTATATTGCCTTATATGGCTATAGTGAAAACTTAAAAATTCTTCTCCTCCAAAAGTATCAGGCTGACTTCAAGCCATATTGATTGGTCGAAAAACATGGCCGCCAGTGGGCAGGGCTTTTTTGCCTTATATGGCTATAGTGAAAACTTAAAAAATCTTCTTCTCCCAAACTGGTTGGCAGATTTTCAAATAATTTTGTAGAACTGCTCCTTGGATGACCCTCTATCAGATTCCTTCAAGCCATGTTGATTGGTCGAAAAAACATGTCTGCCAGGGAGTCGGGGCTATTTTTCCTTATCCCTCTCCCTCATATGACAATTCTGCAGCAGACGACTTTCAACGCATTTTGTCAAAACATAGAAAATCTCCATAATTGAATGGATAACCTATGACAAAAAGTGGAAAACATTGTGTCAAAAGGAGAAATTGCACGTTTTGTGCCGTCTGCTACAGAGGCGTCAGAAAGCGTCTATATGAGGGAAAGGGTTAAATGGCTATAGTGAAAACTTAAAAAATCTTCTCCTCCGAAAGTGTCAGGCCGATTTTCAAATAATTTTGTAGAAATGTTCCTTGGATGACCCTCTATCAGATTCCTTCAAGCCATGTTGATTGGTCGAAAAACATGGCCGCCAGGGAGGCGGGGCTATTTTGCCTTATATGGCTATAGTGAAAACTTAAAAAATCTTCTTCTCCGAAAGTGTCAGGCCGATTTTCAAATAATTTTGTTGAAATGTTCCTTAACCCATTACGTCAGGCAAGCGCTTCTGAGCGCGTCCCACCACCACTTCACAGTAGCGTGGGTATATAGCACTTCACATTAGCGTGTTACAGCGTGTCTGTTTTTGTATCTAATATAATCCTTTTTAGATTCTCAAATTTATTTAAAAAAATAGCCCATTCGATGCATTGATATCTTACCTTTGATAATCCGGTGAAAATTTGGTATGTTTCCAGTTAAAGAATATCCTTAAAATGCACTTCAATTTACATACCCAAACCTCCATTATGATTTGAGCCACTATATATTTCTGTTTTGAAATTTGAATAGGCGTCCTCTATAAAATCAAGTCCTTTCGACGTATATCATGTTGGCTATTATAATTAACTAATATAATTCTCCAATGAAAAACTATCGTGTTAACTTTATATCCAATCAAATTATCCATAAATCACGCGTGATCTCAGTGAAATATGACCATGCACCCAATCAACTGCGGTCGACCACGTTCTAACACACTACACAGCGTAGAGAGCTATTGCGCAATTTCCTATTTGTCAATATGTTTTCAATTTCGTCTGCCGCAGATGCGAAAAATGCTTCTTCAGGCAGAAATGGATTAAATATTTTTTGAAATTTACTTGTTCATTTTTCATCGTAAGTATTTTTAACCAAATATGAGGCAATTCAAATACATCTTTTAATGTTAATCATAGCTTTGTTCTATCTTTAAATAGATATTGGTTTGTATGACCATTATGACTTGTTGTTTCAACATGGAATTTATTCCGATTCCGATTCTGACATCACTTTTACGTTTTAATATCATTTTGACCCAGATATCCAAGATGGCTGCCATACGATGGAGTGAAACGTAACAACAAAACTAATTACATATAACATAATCTATTTATAATAGTTGTAAAACTTAGTATATGAATCAAAGAGATATAATCAGTCTGAATCGGAGCTTTCTGCCACACTATATTCGGAAGCCTCAGATTCCGACGTATCATTGTCTCCCTCATCATGAGAATCGTTCTCATCGTCTTCGCTATCTTCAGCTTGTTCTGGTGTAGGTATGTTCACCGGGAGAGCAGGTCGTGTGTGACGAACAGGGCGACATCGACCACCCACCAACTCCCAGCCTTGACCGAGTGGAGAAGGGTGGTTCATCAGGGAATGGTTGCGCCCTAAGTACGCCAGATAGTTGGCGCGGAGACAGTGTTGTCGGAGACTATCCTCATCTGGAGTAAGACGTAAAAAGGATTTCTTCTTCATACTCTTCTACTTCACAGCGCGAGCCTCAGCCATGGAAGTACTCTTCTTGTCGCCATAGACGACATCGCGTGTGAAGTAGAAGAGTTCCTCTATCACGTCCTCCTCCATGGCAAGATCATCTCCTCACCGCGAGAGCTGCCATCGCGCCACAAAGCTCTTCGCCACATTGACATACAGGGACATCTTACCCTTGCATCACAACCTGTCATGCAGTTCAGCTGCACAATACAATCTGCCATCTCAACAGAGACCATGCCCTCCTTTCTCTTGATACAAAGCATACCGGGCAGCTGCTGCGAGATGACTGGTTCCGAGACATAGGCATCGGTATCAGCTGCATAAATAACAACAGGGTCTCTGCAACCTGACTCGTGCAGAAGTGGGTAAGTGGAGAATAGTAGTGTCAGCCTCAGACTGATCAAAACTGTAGTTCTACATTGATTGTTGGGTTGACAAGTTAGTGCAGTGGGAGCCAACGGAGTAGACAATCTCTGGTTCAACAGTCTGTGCAAAGTCGGTCAGGTAGTTGCATATCATTGCTTGTAGCCGCCTCTTGTTGCAACTGCTACAAAGCAGTGTCATACGGGTCGTTCACACAGATGATACGTTTAGCCTCTCCATGTCGGGAGAGGATGATGGTTGCCAGCTTGTGGACATAGTCCGACCACTTGTATGGTGTACCATCTTGCGTTTGTCGGTCTTCTGCTGACAGAGTCGCCATCCTCCAGATCATTCCAATGTCAACGATAGCGACGTAGGGTTCTTGTAGATCTACATATTGAAGAGAGAATTTCTGAATTAGCTTATTCTTCTGGGTCTTCCTGTATGTGCCATTGCAGTTAAATAATGCCACACATTCTTCGACAACACTCAGTGAGGTCCATTAATTTGCTGACTGCAACCAGGTTGATCACTGCCTTGAGTGCGTCCCGCTCCATATCCATTGCTGTTGCCTTGAGGTCCTCCCTGGGCTTGGTCGTGACTGTCCCTTTGGCAAACATCAAGCGTTTGATCAGAGGGACTGAGGCATAGATGGAGGTATTCTTACTGAAGAACCGCTCTCGCAAGAAGCGGGTTAATTTCTCCTCTCCCGCTGCAAGGGCTGAGTTGAAGTCCGCAATAAGCCCATCGGTTGCAGGCATGGCTGACTGTAATGTGTGGAGGATGGGTGATTATGGGTAAAACGGGAAGGAGTAAAACTATTGCATGCACGCAACTAGGTCCTGTACGCACTGATCATCTTCTCGCATCCGTTTCGGGCCGCATTCCACATGCTTCATCTTTGCTGGTTTTTAGTTGGCAAGGGCATTGTGAGATGACCGGATCTTGGCTACATTGTTCACATTTCTGGAGTGCACTCAATCCACATGTCCCATGCCATATTGGAGTAGGGATTGCCTGTGATGGACTGGGTAAAGCCAGTGCGAAAGAAGGTGACCTGGTAAGCAGGGAGAGATGTCAGCATTGCCCGGAAGTCAGGCAGTCACCTTCCATATCTATTTTTGTCATATACTACAATCCATGGCATCATGGCGCGTCATGGACAGGTAGTCCCTCCAGTAGTCTGCCATGTCACTATCCTCCAAATGAGTGAAGAGGTTAGCGATGAGGTTCGCGAGGTCAGCATCCGTCTCCAGTTCTACATGAGCAGCAGCGTGGCTTTCTTGGGAGACGCTCATATCTCTCAGAATCTCAAGGTTATCCTTCGTCTTAACAGTCAAGTCGGGAATGACCATCTTCTTCACCAGCTGACTGATGAGCGCCTCATACATCAGCCGCAAACAGCGCAAGCCCCTCTTATAATGCTTGTCTTGCAGTGCACAATCCACATAGCCCTCAGCAATAACTCCTCCAGCCACGAGTACCTCTCCTAATTCACTCCTCTTGTATCGCTTGTAGATAGCGCTCATCATCACACACTGTGTATCAAAGTGACCAAGGAACGGCACAATGTCATGGTACTTGTCTGGGTTCTCAGCTTTGAGCTGGGTGATGAGGACGTACACAGGATGATCTCCTACTAAGAATGCGAATGGGATGTGCTTAGTGAATATGATAGTAGACAGCTTGTCCATGACGTCATTTACAACATATTTGTTCGACGCTTGACTATATGACAAGTGGTAATATGCCTTGCTTTTATCTTTATGCACATTCAAACAAGCATGGAACCCATTATAAGTGGGTATATTTGGATTGTGTGAGTCAGGGCGGTCGCCATCCGCGTCAGTGCGAGCAAGTGCATGAATAATGCTTCGCTTACGCTGAGGTTCTGTACTTGATAGAAGCAGCGGGCTCTGGGCGGATGGGAAGCTCACCATGCTGGATGGTCTTGTATGATTTAACCGCCTGCATCTCGGATACTTTCTCGGTCAATGCTGTGGACACATTCTTGGTATCCTTGATACACGCATCCGCATCCTCGTCATCCGGAGTCTTTCCACGTCCTCGACTTGTACATGATTTTCAAGACGCTGTAGAAACATCCAGTTACAGCGGTGTGCAGTGCCCCCTCCTGTCAAGGTGTCGTTGAGGAAATCATCATTGTCAATGATACTGATGCTTGGTTTTCCTTCAGTGATCTCGTCAGGACAAACAGCACACCGTTCGAGATCATGAATGGCTCAGACATGACGGAGGAGAAGAATGTTTGGGTAGCTGATACCCATTCCAAACTTGTAAAACGAGTCAACGAGCTCCTTACTACGAGTCATCCCATGAAGGATGAAGTTTGCATTGATGGTGGTAGTGGTAGGTCACTTTGTGACTAACTGTTGTGATGATGGAGGTGACAAAGAGTGTGCTGGGAGACAGATATACCTCCTTCTTAGCCCGCCAAGAAAATAGCATCTGCACCGTGAGAGTCGAGAGCTCTTTCTCCTCCTCAAGCTCAACGACCCTAGGCCGCCATGGGACGAATTGTACTGAATTGATGTCATCCCTGAGCCGGACGGCCACATTGTGCACAAGTTGCTCACTGCTAACACCAATAGAGGAAAGGGCTGCTTCGACATATGAACCACTTCCAGACGTGTCATAAACTAGGTCGCTATGGTTCATCCGAGGGCGGGAATGGAATCCAATTGTGGTTGATTTAGTGGGGAACAAGTAAATTCAGAGAATTATGGTCCCCCGCCAGGGTCAAGGTCACAAAAATTGGTATTGATGGAAAGGGGTTGTCACAAGGAATACACATGTGAAATATGAAAGCAGTACCTATTACGGTTCAGAAGTTATGACCAAGGTTAAAGTTTTTGTGACAGCGTGACTGACGGACGGACTGACTGACGAATGAGAAATAATAGTCCCCAGCTTTCGCTAAAAGCGGGGGACAAAAAAAGTGTACTTAACTGATTCTAGGTGCTCTGGTTCAAAAGTTAATTTTTCAAGATGGTGCTGGCGGCCATCTTGGATATTTTGGTCAAAATGATGTTTTAGCATCAAACTGATGTCAGAATCAGAATCCTCGTGGTTGATTTAGTGGAAAAAGTGTATTTATACGGGATTCTAGCTGCTCTGGTTCAAAAGTTAATTTTTCAAAATGGCGTCGGCGGCCATTTTGGATTTGGCCCCCCTAGCAAAAAATGCCGGCATTTTTGCGAGGGGCCGGGTTTCTAAATATTTTATAAAAGGTCTATAGAAGTCAAATCAATCGTCAAAACATGTTAGCCAGAGAATGGTCACGGGATTGAAGTTCTGGACCCAACTAAAGTTCCCATTTGGTCTAATAATACACATGTATGACAATTTAAATAAACAATTTAAAGGGAATACAAATATTTAACACAGTTAAACATTTAAATACATGTTCAGCAGCTAACCGTTTCCCACATACAACAACCAATTTGGTAGAGGAAAGTTTACATCGTGCCGGGTTAGCTAGTCTCAATATAAAATCGCAAAATATTGGAAATATACTTATACACAAACGGACGTTTCTAGTTTCAGTACATACAAAAACGGTTCATACTTAAATTTACTTTAACATGTTGGTATATTGAAATGGGTGTTTCTATGAGATTCACAGACTTAGTACGTTGAAAGGAAAATGTGTTTATAACTTTATAAATTTTATATTCATACCTATACATTAGGGTATCTACAAACAATTAATGAAATGTGTACACATTTATCTTGGCTTAAACTTGATTTTGATGTTGTTACTAATTTAAATAATAGTTTTCATTCATATAATTTCAATGTTTATTAATCTTAATCATATGAATCACAAGGTAAATATCCTTGTATTGCTTAAAGGGAGGTAATTTGAAGTATACAACAGTCTTCAGAGGGATAAATGTGTCAGCGTATTACCGTCTACAGTTGCTTGTGGATTTAAATGTTCTTTTTTCTTATTTCTACATGAACAACAAAAAATTGCGGCTTCTATTTGACACTTTGCGTCAAACATTCGTCTTGTGGCCCTCTTGTTTACATAGAATTTTGGTTAAGTTTTCGTACTACGCCATAGAATTTTGGTTAAGTTTTCGTACTACGCCATTCCTTTTCAAAACCATAAGAGATATAGCTTATACACTTACAACACCTCCATGAACAGCCAAGAGTACATAAATCTGTGAAGGTCTTTGTCAGAATAACAACCCTTTTTCGACTTAGAAAATACATTGAATCTGGGTAAAATCCATTTATAGACTTAAACCTTTAGGATATTGCTGTGAAACTTGGAATACTTGTTAACTATCATGACTCCCCATCTGAAGATAAGAGAAGGTAACTCTGTCAAGGATTTTTTGTTTTGTCTTTTACTGCAAAAAGTTTTGTTTTTTGTCAAGCACTAAAAAGGTTGAGCGTGCTGTCTTATGGACAGCTCTTGTTTTTTAACCCTTTCCAACATGAAGATGCATCTTCAACTAATTCCCTGGACCAATTTCAACCAAACTTTACACGTGTTTAAATATATAAATTATTTAAACAACTTTGGTTGCTGTGAAAGAAAGAAAAATGCCTAAACTTAAAAAAAAAATCTCTAAATCCTATTCCAAGATAATTTAGTAGAAATGTTCCTTGAGTGACCCTCTTCTAACCATATTGATTGGTTCATAAACATGGCCGCCAGAAAAAGACAGCTGCAAAACCGTTTATCAACCGATCTTCAGGAATGATCCTTTGTTGGTCCTATTTCAAATTGTCAAAGATTTAATGCCTTATTACAAATATTCATTTGCTGATATTCCCCTGTTTCATTTATAGTGTCAACTCCTTGAAGTTTCATTCCAACTCTTGATTAAACTTTCCCCAATATATACAGTTACACATGTGCTACTATACTAATACTCAGGTGATAAAATTAGGGCCATCCTTGGCCCTTTGGAATCAATCTTATCAATAATTCTATTTTTTTTTATAGAAGACTTCATATTTTGCCTAGATGTTTTTAAAGTCATCTGCTGCAGAGTTGTAGTAAGTGGAAAAGTGTTAAATTTTGTTTTCAGGTTAGTGAAGTCATACCAAGAGCAAACCAAATTTATAAACTTGACGACAATAAAATAAGAGAACTGAAATCCACAGCTGTATTACAAGTAAAATTTCTTTTCTTAACCCTTTACTTCATGCAGATGAAATCTGCGAAAGCAGCAGGCAACATTGTGGAAAAGGTAGAAATTGCTCGAAATGAGAAATTTCTCCTTGGCCCTTATCAAATTGAAGCTTGCATATTTTGGGATGTTATAAGTCAATCTTTGGTTTCCATTCAATGCCTTTCTTTAAACTCATCTGTTTTTAATCAGAGTCTATTAGAAGGTAGAATAAATAGAGTGGAAGCCTGTGGTTGTTTTGGGAGTCATTCAGGTCAAGGTAACTGTTACTAAAATAAGATCCCCTGTTACCGGTTATAACCTGGAGTCATTTAGGTCAAGGTAATTGTTACTAAACTAAGATCCCCTGTTACCGGTTATAACCTGGAGTCATTTAGGTCAAGGTAATTGTTACTAAAATAAGATCCTCTGTTACCGGTTATAACCTGGAGTCATTCAAGTCAAGGTAACTGTTACTAAAATAAGATCCTCTGTTACTGGTTATAACCTGGAGTCATTCAGCTCAAGGTAATTGTTACTAAAATAAGATCCCCTGTTACCGGTTATAACCTAGAGTCATTCAAGTCAAGGTAACTGTTACTAAAATAAGATCCTCTGTTACTGAGTATAACCTGCAGTCATTTAGGTCAAGGTCACTGTTACTAAAATAAGATCCCCTGTTACTGGTTATAACCTGGAGTCATTTAGGTCAAGGTAATTGTTACTAAAATAAGATCCTCTGTTACCGGTTATAACCTAGAGTCATTCAAGTCAAGGTAACTGTTACTAAAATAAGATCCCCTGTTACCGGTTATAACCTGGAGTCATTCAGGTCAAGGTAACTGTTACTAAAATAAGATCCCCTGTTACCGGTTATAACCTGGAGTCATTTAGGTCAAGGTAATTGTTACTAAAATAAGATCCTCTGTTACCGTTACTAATCTGGAGTAATTCAATTCTAGGTAACTGTTACTAAAATAAGATCCTATGTTACTGGTTATAACCTGGAGTCATTCAAGTCAAGGTAACTGTTACTAAAATAAGATCCTCTGTTACTGGTTATAACCTGGAGTCATTCAAGTCAAGCTAACTGTTACTAAAATAAGATCCTCTGTTACTGGTTATAACCGGAGTCATTCAAGTCAAGGTAACTGTTACTAAAATAAGATCCTCTGTTACCGGTTATAACTTGGTTGTTGTTGGAGTCATTCAGGTCAAGGTAACTGTTACTAAAATAAGACCCTCTTGTACTGGTTATAACCTGGAGTCATTCAAGTCAAGGTAACTGTTACTAAAATAAGATCCCCTGTTACTGGTTATAACCTGGAGTCATTCAAGTCAAGGTAACTGTTACTAAAATAAGATCGCCTGTTACCAGTTATAACCTGGAGTCATTTAGGTCAAGGTAACTGTTACTAAAATAAGATCCCCTGTTACCGGTTATAATCTGGAGTCATTTAAGTCAAGGTAACTGTTACTAAAATAAGATCCTCTGTTTCCGGTTATAACTTGGTTGTTGTTGGAGTCATTCAGGTCAAGGTAACTGTTATTAAAATAAGACCCTCTTGTACTGGTTATAACCTGGAGTCATTTAGGTCAAGGTAACTGTTACTAAAATAAGATGCCCTGTTACCGGTTATAACCTGGAGTCATTTAGGTTAAGGTAACTGTTACTAAAATATGATCACCTGTTTGTTGTTGGAGTCATTTATTTCAAGGTAACTGTTACTAAAATAAGACCCTCTTGTACTGGTTATAACCTGGAGTCATTCAAGTTACGGTAACTGTTACTAAAATAAGATCCTCTGTTACTGGTTATAATCTGGAGTCATTCAAGTCAAGGTAACTGTTACTAAAATATGATCCTCTGTTACCAGTTAAAACCTGGTTGTTGTTGGAGTCATTCAGGTCAAGGTAACTGTTACTAAAATAAGATCCTCTGTTACTGGTTATATCCTGGATTCATTCAAGTCAAGGTAACTGTTACTAAAATAATATGCCCTGTTACCGGTTATAACCTGGAGTCATTTAGGTCAAGGTAACTGTTACTAAAATAAGATCCCCTGTTACCGGTTATAATCTGGAGTCATTCAAGTCAAGGTAACTGTTACTAAAATAAGATCCCCTTGTACTGGTTATAACCTGGAGTCATTCAAGTCATGGTAACTGTTACTAAAATAAGATCCCCTGTTACCGGTTATAATCTGGAGTCATTCAAGTCAAGGTAACTGTTACTAAAATAAGATCCCCTTGTACTGGTTATAACCTGGAGTCATTCAAGTCATGGTAACTGTTACTAAAATAAGATCCCCTGTTACTGGTTTATAACCTGGAGTCATTCAATTCAAGAAAACTGTTATTAAAATAAGACCCCCCTTGTACTGGTTATAACCTGGAGTCATTCAAGTCAAGAAAACTGTTACTAAAATAAGACCCCCTTGTACTGGTTATAACTTGGAGTCATTCAAGTCAAGGTAATTGTTACTAAAATAAGATCCCCTGTTACTGGTTTATAACCTGGAGTCATTCAATTCAAGAAAACTGTTATTAAAATAAGACCCCCTTGTACTGGTTATAACCTGGAGTCATTCAAGTCAAGAAAACTGTTACTAAAATAAGACCCCCTTGTACTGGTTATAACTTGGGAGTCATTCAAGTCAAGGTAATTGTTACTAAAATAAGATCCCCTGTTACTGGTTATAACCTGGAGTCATTCAAGTCAAGATGACTTGCTAAAATAAGACCCTCTTGTACTGGTTATAACCTGGAGTCATTCAAGTCAAGATGACTGTTACTAAAATAAGACCCTCTTGTACTGGTTATACCCTGGAGTCATTCAAGTCAAGGTACCATACCTGGAGTCATTCAAGTCAAGATGACTGTTACTAAAATAAGACCCTCTTGTACTGGTTATACCCTGGAGTCATTCAAGTCAAGGTAACTGTTATTAAAATAAGACCCCCTTGTACTGGTTATAACCTGGAGTCATTCAAGTCAAGATAACTGTTACTAAAATAAGATCCCCGGTTACTGGTTATAACCTGGAGTCATTCAAGTCAAGAAAACTGTTATTAAAATAAGACCCCCCTTGTACTGGTTATAACCTGGAGTCATTTAAGTCAAGGTAATTGTTACTAAAATAAGATCCCCTGTTACTGGTTATAACCTGGAGTCATTCAAGTCAAGATGACTGTTACTAAAATAAGACCCTCTTGTACTGGTTATAACCTGGAGTCATTCAAGTCAAGAGGACTGTTACTAAAATAAGACCCTCTTGTACTGGTTATACCCTGGAGTCATTCAAGTCATGGTAACTGTTACTAAAATAAGATCCCCTGTTACTGGTTATAATCTGGAGTCATTCAAGTCAAGGTAACTGTTACTAAAATATGATCCTCTGTTACCAGTTAAAACCTGGTTGTTGTTGGAGTCATTCAGGTCAAGGTAACTGTTACTAAAATAAGATCCTCTGTTACTGGTTATATCCTGGATTCATTCAAGTCAAGGTAACTGTTACTAAAATAATATGCCCTGTTACCGGTTATAACCTGGAGTCATTTAGGTCAAGGTAACTGTTACTAAAATAAGATCCCCTGTTACCGGTTATAATCTGGAGTCATTCAAGTCAAGGTAACTGTTACTAAAATAAGATCCCATTGTACTGGTTATAACCTGGAGTCATTCAAGTCATGGTAACTGTTACTAAAATAAGATCCCCTGTTACCGGTTATAATCTGGAGTCATTCAAGTCAAGGTAACTGTTACTAAAATAAGATCCCCTTGTACTGGTTATAACCTGGAGTCATTCAAGTCATGGTAACTGTTACTAAAATAAGATCCCCTGTTACTGGTTTATAACCTGGAGTCATTCAATTCAAGAAAACTGTTATTAAAATAAGACCCCCTTGTACTGGTTATAACCTGGAGTCATTCAAGTCAAGAAAACTGTTACTAAAATAAGACCCCCTTGTACTGGTTATAACTTGGAGTCATTCAAGTCAAGGTAATTGTTACTAAAATAAGATCCCCTGTTACTGGTTATAACCTGGAGTCATTCAAGTCAAGATGACTTGCTAAAATAAGACCCTCTTGTACTGGTTATAACCTGGAGTCATTCAAGTCAAGATGACTGTTACTAAAATAAGACCCTCTTGTACTGGTTATACCCTGGAGTCATTCAAGTCAAGGTAACTGTTATTAAAATAAGACCCCCTTGTACTGGTTATAACCTGGAGTCATTCAAGTCAAGGTAACTGTTACTAAAATAAGATCCCCGATTACTGGTTATAACCTGGAGTCATTCAAGTCAAGAAAACTGTTACTAAAATAAGACCCCCCTTGTACTGGTTATAACCTGGAGTCATTTAAGTCAAGGTAATTGTTACTAAAATAAGATCCCCTGTTACTGGTTATAACCTGGAGTCATTCAAGTCAAGATGACTGTTACTAAAATAAGACCCTCTTGTACTGGTTATAACCTGGAGTCATTCAAGTCAAGAGGACTGTTACTAAAATAAGACCCTCTTGTACTGGTTATATACCCTGGAGTCATTCAAGTCATGGTAACTGTTACTAAAATAAGATCCCCTGTTACTGGTTATAACCTGGAGTCATTCAAGTCAAGGTAACTGTTATTAAAATAAGATCCTCTGTTACCGGTTATAACCTGGTTGTTGTTTGAGTCATTCAGCTCAAGGTAACAGTTACTAAAATAAGATCCCCTGTTACCGGTTATAACCTGGAGTCATTCAAGTCAAGGTAACTGTTACTAAAATAAGATCCTCTGTTACCGGTTATAACCTGGTTGTTGTTTGAGTCATTCAGCTCAAGGTAACTGTTACTAAAATAAGATCCCCTGTTACCGGTTATTAAAATAAGACCCTCGTGTACTGGTTATAACCTGGCATCATTCAAGTCAAGGTAACTGTTACTAAAATAAGATCCTCTGTTACCGGTTATAACCTGGTTGTTGTTTGAGTCATTCAGCTCAAGGTAACTGTTTCTGAAATAAGATCCCCTGTTACCGGTTATTAAGATAAGACCCTCTTGTACTGTTTATAACCTGGCTTCATTCAAGTCAAGGTAACTGTTACTAAAATAAGATCCTCTGTTACCGGTTATAACCTGGAGTCATTGAAGTCAAGATGACTGTTACTAAAATAAGACCCTCTTGTACTGGTTATACCCTGGAGTCATTCAAGTCATGGTAACTGTTACTAAAATAAAATCCCCTGTTACTGGTTATAACCTGGAGTCATTCAAGTCAAGGTAACTGTTATTAAAATAAGATCCTCTGTTTACCGGTTATAACCTGGTTGTTGTTTGAGTCATTCAGCTCAAGGTAACTGTTACTAAAATAAGATCCCCTGTTACTGGTTATAACCTGGAGTCATTCAGCTCAAGGTAACTGTTATTAAAATAAGATCCCCTGTTACCGGTTATAACCTGGAGTCATTCAAGTCAAGGTAACTGTTACTAAAATAAGATCCTCTGTTACCGGTTATAACCTGGTTGTTGTTGGAGTCTTTCAGGTCAAGGTAACTGTTACTAAAATAAGACCCTCTTGTACTGGTTATAACCTGGAGTCATTCAATTCAAGGTAACTGTTACTAAAATAAGATCCCCTGTTACTGGTTATAACCTGGAGTCATTCAAGTCAAGGTAACTGTTTCTAAAATAAGATCCTCTGTTACTGGTTATAACCTGGTTGTTGTTAGAGTCTTTCAGGTCAATGTAACTGTTACTAAAATAAGATCCCCTGTTACCTGTTATAACCTGGTTGTTTTTGGAGTCATTCAGCTCAAGGTAACTGTTACTAAAATAAGATCCTCTGTTACTGGTTGTTGTTTGAGTCATTCAGCTCAAGGTAACTGTTACTAAAATAAGATCCCCTGTTACTGGTTATAACCTGGAGTCATTAAGCTCAAGGTAACTGTTACTAAAATAAGATCCCCTGTTACCGGTTATAACCTGGAGTCATTCAAGTCAAGGTAACTGTTACTAAAATAAGATCCCCTTGTACTGGTTATAACCTGGAGTCATTCAAGTCAAGGTAACTGTTAGTAAAATAAGATCCCCTGTTACCGGTTATAACCTGGAGTCTTTCAAGTCAAGGTAACTGTTTCTTAAATAAGACCCCCTTGTACTGGTTATAATCTGGAGTCATTCAAGTCAGGGTAACTGTTACTTAAATAAGATCCTCTGTTACCGGTTATAACCTGGAGTCATTCAACTCCAGGTAACTGTTACTAAAAAAAGATCCCCTGTTACTGGTTATAACCTGGTTGTTGTTGGAGTCATTCAGGTCAAGGTAACTGTTACTAAAATAAGACCCTCTTGTACTGGTTATAACCAGAAGTCATTCAAGTCAAGGAAACTGTTACTAACACAAGATGCCCTGTTACCGGTTATAACCTGGAGTCATTTAGGCCAAGGTAACTGTTACTAAAATAAGATCCCCTGTTACTGGTTATAACCTGGTTGTTGTTGGAGTCATTCAGGTCAAGGTAACTGTTACTAAAATAAGACCCTCTTGTACTGGTTATTACCTGGAGTCATTCAAGTCAAGGTAACTGTTACTAAAATAAGATCCCCTTGGTCTGGTTATAACCTGGAGTCATTCAAGTCAAGGTATCTGTTACTAAAATAGGATCCCCTGTTACTGGTTATAACCTGGAGTCATTCAGGTCAAGGTAACTGTTACTAAAATAAGATCCCCTGTTACTGAGTATAACCTGCAGTCATTCAAGTCAAGGTAACTGTTACTAAAATAAGATCCCCTGTTACCTGTTATAACCTGGAGTCATTTAGGTCAAGGTAACTGTTACTAAAATAAGATCCCCTGTTACTGCTTATAACCTGGAGTCATTTAGGTCAAGGTAACTGTTACTAAAATAAGATCCCCTGTTACCGGTTATAACCTGGAGTCATTCAAGTCAAGGTAACTGTTACTAAAATAAGATCCCCGGTTACCTGTTATAACCTGGAGTCATTTATGTCAAGGTAACTGTTACTAAAATAAGATCCCATGTTATTGGTTATAACCTGGTTGTTGTTGGAGTCATTCAAGTCAAGGTAACTGTTACTAAAATAAGATCCCCTGTTACCGGTTATAACCTGGAGTCATTCAAGTCAAGGTAACTGTTACTAAAATAAGATCCCCTGTTACCGTTATAACCTGGTTGTTTTTGGAGTAAGGGCTATTCCAGTTAAACATATGTCCCACCCCAGGACGGCAAAATAAAAAAAATATGTAGGGGGAAGGTCTTTTTCTTAATTTGCTACTGTAGGGGGTGGTGAAAAGTCCAATTTCGCTTCTAAAGGGGGGCATCATTTTCTTTTTTGCCTCTGACCGTATCTGCTCATTTATATTGACTGCAGAGATTCAGAATCAGATTGGCGTCGGGCATCGGAAATATGACATCGCTAGAGTTAATCTCCGCGAAGCCAACTGAAAAATATCATGTGCAGTAGACGCATTTTGATTCATAATAAACAAAAATCGTTTTGTCGAGTTACGTACGCGCTTCCCAGCAGTTACAATGCATTAAAGTATACTACATGTAAAGCGTCTAATGATCATTGAAAAATGTAAAACTTGATTTCATTGGCTGGCTCATTAAATATCAGCCAATCGTAGGGCCTCTTTTAAGAACCCGGATTAAACCTTTCAAAATGTCGGACCGAAAATATTTTCGACAATCGCTGATTTTTTTCGGAAAGATAACGCGTCGACAAGCATTAAAACGGAAAAAATAAATCAAAATTCAGCCGATTAAGAACAAATGCCCAACTCCTCAATAAGTACTGTACCTGATTTGCCTGTCAAATCGTCTAGAGCGTTTCAAAATTTCTGGCTGAGCAGATTTCAATGCAGAAAAACGGCTACAATTTGTGCACCCAACATATAAAAAATGCATTGACAGACGGGACTTCCTATTTTCGGACCAGTACATTAAAGAGGCACGCAGACAGCAAAAACCATAAGGCCTCTGTGATTTGTGCAAATCTGCTGCCAAACTTTGAACAAGTTGTGATCGAGGCCAGCAGCGAAAATGAAAAGGCCATAATTTACAAGACGCTCAAAACGGTTTTGGTCTAAAAAAAAGAGAATCCTCCACATCATAAATATACAAGCCTACTTGAATTTTTAAACATTTTAGACTGTCCAGGTATATCACCCGTCACATCGGTGTCACTAAACAGAGTCTGGTAGAGTCTGGTAGAGTCAGGTAGAGTCTGGTCGTCAAATATCCCATTATATCACTGTTTTGTTGTGTTTTTGTATTGAAATGAATAAAATAAAGTGCTTTTGTATCATATAAATAAAAATATAGATGGTATTTGCCTATTTTAGCTCAATTTCGAGTGAATATAGACATATTATATGCGTGAACACGGACACTGGTAGAGTCTGGTCATTATTAAGCAATAAATACAAAGTTTTATACGATTTTTAAGTTATAAAAAGTTTAATTTGATTTATATGTGTCATATTATATATTTATTTATTATATTATTTCAGCTGATAATCGGGAAAATAGTGGAAGATTGAGGATTTTTAACGATAACAATGTGTTTCGTAAATCAAAATGGCTGACGTGAAATTCCTGTTTATAATGCGGCAATATCGCACATCCTGAACGAGTAATACACTAAATTCTCTCTCTATTATGCGTCAACTAATTGATTAGGTGTGATCAACAGATTATAGTTAGAATTATATTTTAACAATGCCAAGATTTTAAATGTATGAAAACTACTAGATTCGAATAATTTTATGTCTTATATGTCATTAACGTTAATTAAACCAAATACTTAAGAGAGCTATATACTTACTTAAAAGTACAATGTAATTCATATGAAATTAAAGACTACATTCCGCAAAAAATAGAATCAAACTAAACCATATTTGCATTTTTTTTTTAAAAATATGCAAAAATACTTTAACTTGAAAAATAAATATATATCCTGATATAGTTCATAAAATGCATTTTGTGAAATATTGTATTCAGGCCACAACACGTGGAGGAACTCTCTCATGGTCCAAAATTTAATGTTTGGATCTATATTATATCATTTTTGGATTTTTTTTCTATGTTTTCCATTTTAGGTTACCAAAATAGAGCCCGTGCGCCTGACGAGGACCCGGGCCGTAAATGACCCTACACAGAGCTCCATTTTTTTAATTTTTTATTCTATGATTTTGGTTCTATGTACATTCATTTGATAAAGATCAAAAACATGGCCGAGCAGCAGCACCCAGCTACCGGCCGTGTCTGCACCACTGTTGTCTCAACCCGAATCTCGAACAGATGTATGCCGGTTTCTTTTGTATCCTCAAGATTTATGTGTGTTTGATTCAATTCGTTTCTAATTGGTGACGTGATCTCATTTTAGGTTAACAAAAAAGACCCTACACAGAGCTCCATTTTTTGGGATTTTTATTTATATATTTTCCGCTTCTTTATGTCTGCTTCCTGGTGACATAACCAGTACTCAAATTTAAACCTGGTCCTAGCGTTAACATTTTAGACGGATATAGAGGAATTATGGTTGAAAATGTTGAATGTACAACTGACATACAGGTATTAGCGAATGATTGATAAAAAATATATTATTGTTGGTTTGCAACTAAAATATGCAGTCCTTTTAACATGAATGTGTTTCAATATAATCTGTGTTTTTTTTAAATTTTCAATTGTGTATGTTTTGCAATTTTTCAGGCGTTTGCGAGTGCCGAGTTTTCGTTCAATTCTCGTAATGGAGGGTAATGTTTGTTGCTTATCTGTTGATGTGATGCGACTTAAAGTTCAATAATTTCATAAATCGCCTTGATCTCTGGTCAGGACTTAACTATGTCCATATGTAGCATGAGAAACGTGTAGCACCGACGCTTGTGTCGCCAAACAATATTTACCCGAGTCGTGCATTGCGCCTCTCACATCAAGAGTTCGACACTGTTCAAGTTCTCGGAACTATCATGTCGGTCAATTTCTGGACTACCCAGTTTGTCGTCCTTTTGATAACATGGTTGTACGACTCATTTGCATTATTAAACCATTGTTGTGGTAGCCAAGAATGTTTGAGTTTGGGGAGAAACATATGCTTCTCCAAATTGGTAAGTATCCCTTGTAAATATGTCAAATATGGATGTGTATTGGATATTTCTTGGTCCATTTCTGTGAATGAGGTTGCAGTTTCAGCACTTAAGATACCATTAGGACCGAAGAGTTTACAAATAATGCGGTTAACCTCAGGTTGAGGAAGACACTTACTGAGTAAATTTACCGCATTGTCCTTCAAATGTTTCGCGCAAAGAACTCTTGTGGCTTATGGGAAACATATGTCAATGGCTTTACGAGTCGAAAACTCTTCGTAGGGACAAAATATTAATTTACTCTGGTCAATGTCACTCAATTTATCCTCCAATTTCATATGAATTACTTTTAAGTAAGTATATAGCTCTCTAATCATTTGGTTTAATTAATGTTTATGACATATAAAACATAAAATTATTCCAATCTAGTAGTTTTCATACATTTAAAATCTTTAATTATTTAATAATTATAACACTAATCTGTTGATCACACCTAATCAATTAGGTGGCCCATAATAGAGAGAGAATTTAGTGTATTACTCGTACAGGATGTACGATAGGGCCGCATTATAAACAGAAATTTCACGTCAGCCATTTTGATTTACGAAACACAATGTTATCGTTAAAAATCCTCAATCTTCCACTATTTTCCCGATTATCAGCTGAAATAATATAATAAATAAATATATAATATGACACATATAAATCAAATTAAACTTTTTATAACTTAAAAATCGTATAAAACTTTGTATTTATTGCTTAATAATGACCAGACTCTACCAGTGTCCGTGTTCACGCATATAATATTTCTATATTCACTCGAAAATGAACTAAAATAGGCAAATACCTTTTATTTTTTTATTTATATGATACAATAGCACTTTATTTTATTCATTTCAATACAAAAACACAACAAAACAGTGATATAATGGGATATTTGACGACCAGACTCTACCAGACTCTACCGGACTCTACCAGACTCTGTTTAGTGATACCCCGTCACATAGTGGAAATGACTTTTTCTCTTCCCTCTTTACTTATGTTTAAATTTAGTTAAAGTGAAAATTACAATAATTCACTCCAGCTTAACACTAAATAAGTTTAAAATACAAGCTAGACAGTCACCTGAAGAAGACTTTTGAAAACATTGTGGAAAAGAATAAATTGCTCATTTCTCCTTTTGCCACAATGTTTTCTTAACCTGTTAGTATATTAACTGTAATTCTAAAAGGTTTTCAATATTGCTGCAGATTTTTAATAGGTGTTCATCAGTAAGTGTAAGTTTGGAAAGTATGGAGCCTATCCTGTGTCAAAAATCCAGCCTTGTATGTCTGCATGTTTAGGTTTGTCAAAACTAGAAATATGTTTGTATGATGGTCAATTTACTTTTTAAACTATACCTTTCCGGTTTAACAAACTCATGTTTGCAAGTCTAGATCCTGTTTCAAAATGTCAACTGTGTATGTCTGTACGTTTTAGATAGTAACATGTTGAAATGCAGATGTATTGTTGTGAAGTTACTTTTAAACCCGTTAATTTCTAGTTAATAAATCCGTGTTTGCAAATCAAATTCCGCGAATGTACATTTTCAATTGAACAAAAAACACTTTACGAGACAATTGTTAAGAAGTCAAGGTACGAATGTACAATGGAAAGTCGCGCTTTACAAAAGTCGATTTACAAAACTAGAATTACATGTGTAGCCGATTTTGTCACTCCATATATGGGCGATATACGGAAACTAACGAAGACAAATGGGCGGAGCCTATTGACGACTGTTGGCGAACTGATGATTCAACAATTTCCGTCTGATTATTACATTGTGGTAAAAAGAGAAATTGCTATATCAATTTATTTGAAAACATATTGCTTGATTATTTTACCCTTTCCCACATGCAGACACATAATTATGCATTTACAGCAGATACCTTTTAAAAACATATTGCCTGATTATTTAACCCTTTCCCACATGCAGACACATATTGATGCATATTACAGCAGATACCTTTTAAAAACACATTGCCTGATTATTTAACCCTTTCCCACATGCAGACAGTCATATTGATGCATTTATAGCAGATAACTTTTGAAAACATTGTGGTAAAAAGAGAAATTGTGCTATTTCATTTTTTTTGAAAACATAATATTATTGTCTGATTATTTTACCCTTTCCCACCTGTAAGAGACACAAATTGATGCATTTACAGCAGATACCTTTTGAAAACATAGTGCCTGATTATTTTACCCTTTCCTCCCTGCAGACACAATTGATGCATAAATTTACAGCATATAACTTTTGGAAAACATTGGGGTAAAAAGAGAAATTAAATTGCTATTTCAAATTAAAAACATTTATTAACCAAATTTTAAAATGTTATTAAATTAAATCAGTGAGTCAATTGCACAGCATGATCATTTTCCAATAACTCCCTGGTCAATTCTCTGATAAATAACTATACCTTCAATCATAGATGATATTTTCTGGTTCTAGAAGTGTAAAGATGCGTTTGTTAAATGGGAAAAGTATGGTTTAAAAAGTAAATCTACTATCTACATAATCATTTCGAGATTTGACAAACCTACAAATGCAGATATACGAGGCTGGATTTTCGACATGCGTTTGTTAAACCTGAAAAGTATAGTTGAAAAAGTAAAGTGACCATCATACAAAAGTATTTCTAGTTTTGACTCACCTAAAAATGCAAATATACAAGGCTGGATAGGCTCCATAGGAAAGCGCGTCTAAAAGTGGCAGGACGATTTTCAAATAATTTGTAGAAATGTTCCTTGGTTGACCCTCTATCAGATTCCTTCAAGTCATGTTGCTTTGTCTAAAAACATGGCCGCCAGGGGGGGGGGGGGGGGGGGGGCTAATTTGACTTATATGGCTATAGTGAAAACTTTAAAAATCTTCTCCTCCAAAGGTGTCAGGCCGATTTTTTAATAATTTTGTAGAAATGTTCCTTGGGTGACCCTCTATCAGATAATTGAAGCCATTTTGATTGGTCATAAAAAAATGGCCACAGGGAGCGGAGCTATTTTGCCTTATATGGATATAGTGGACCTTAAAAAATCTTCTCCTCCGAAAGTGTCTGATCTATTTTCAAAAGATTTACTAGAAATGTTCCTAGGGTGACCCTCTTAGATTTTTTCAAGCCAAGCCAAGGTAGGAAACTACCAGGAGGCGGGGCTTATATTGCTATAGTCAAACAAAAAAATCAGGTGAGCGATCCAGGGCCATCATGGCCCTCTTGTTTAAGTTTAGGACAAAATGGCCTGGGATATTTTTTACATTTAGGACAGCTGTCTTAAAAGACCGAGTTGCAATCTGAATCACTGTGACAGACAGACTGCCCGATGATGAAATACCGTTTTGTTTTAACCACTTAATATTTTTCTCAAACGTAGTGTACAGAATACGTTTGGAGACAAATTTTTCGAGATACGATCAAAACGGTATGGTACTGAAAATCGGAAAAAGTTATGACCCTTGACAACAAAATGGCGGATCTTGTGTTTTAACCCTTTCCCTCATGTAGATGCTTTCTGACGCCTCTGCAGCAGACAGCTTTTTGACAACATTGTGTTAAAACGTGCAATTTCACCTTTTTTTTTCCACACAAGTCTTATTCACAGAGCACTTGTTTTGCATACAATATAATATACATTATTACCTATATTTAAATTGACATGCCATAAAACAATTCTGACATTGTAATCTATTCTCTTAAGGATATTAAATGTTAATGCTTTTCAGAAATCCTATTTGTTAAATTTCTTTTTGATTTAATACTTATTTAAAGTTATTTTGTTTAATTGTTGAATAAAGCTATTTGTGACCCTACATTTGTTCATCTGACTGTCGACTGGGGCATCTGTGTTCCATGGACACATTTTCTTGTTCAAATTTAATTTGAAATATCTTAATGAAGGCCTTTGTGGCGTGGTTGGTAATATGCTTGGTTTATAACCTGAAGGTTCCGAGTTCGAGGCCTCCGCCTCTGATTTATATGAGGAAACTGTCAGTTGTTTGGGTTTGGCTTAGTACTGGGTCTTCCAGGAACAGAGGGTATGGATAACTGACCGCCTTTAAATGACCAAAGATGTTGAAAATCAGTCTTAAACCTCAATACAAATTCATGTGTATTTTAATTCCTGTCAGAATCAACATCTTTACTTACGATACAAGAGCAGAAACTTACTGTTGGACCATGAATACACTTATAGTAAGTCCTAATCAGAAGTCCGACAAAACTGCTATTGAGGGTTGAAATTTGCAACAAAAAATATAAACTTCTGAAGGGGGTCCGAATTTGCTCAGAAAATATTCTAAAGGGGGTTCTTTTCTAGTCAAATAAACTTCTGAAGGGGGTTGGTCAATTTTGAAAGTGCCTTCCTGGGGTGGGACATATGTTTTACTGGAATAGCCCTAATTCATTTCAAGGTAACTGTTACTAAAATAAGATCCTCTGTTACCGGTTATAACCTGGAGTCATTCAAGTGAAGTAACTGTTACTAAAATAAGATCCCCTTTGTACTGGTTATAACCTGGAGTCATTCAAGTCATGGTAACTGTTACTTAAATAAGATCCCCTGTTACTGGTTTTAACCTGGAGTCATTCAAGTCAAGGTAACTGTTACTAAAATAAGATCCCCTGTTACTGGTTATAACATGGAGTCATTCAAGTCAAGGTAACTATTACTAAAATAAGATCCCATGTTACTGGTTAAAACCTGGTGTGATTGTTGTCGGAGTCATTCAAGTCATGGTAACAGTTACTAAAATAAGATCCCCTGTTACTGGTTATAACCTGGAGTCATTCAGGTCAAAGTAACTGTTACTAAAATAAGATCTCCTGTTACTGTTTATAACCTGGAGTCATTCAAGTCAAGGTAACTGTTACTAAAATAAGATCCCATGTTACTGGTTAAAACCTGGTGTGATTGTTGTCGGAGTCATTCAAGTCATGGTAACTGTTACTAAAATAAGATCCCCTGTTACTGGTTATAACCTGGAGTCATTCAGGTCAAAGTAACTGTTACTAAAATAAGATCTCCTGTTACTGTTTATAACCTGGAGTCATTCAAGTCAAGGTAACTGTTACTAAAATAAAATATCCTGTTTCTAGTTATAACCTGATGTCATTGCTGTGCTCCATTTCTTGTTAACAGATGTCAAAGTGCAAACCAGGAGAAAAAAGAAGTAAAGAGGAGTATTGGGCAAAAGGTGTAGGTTTTGGGCACAATAATAGACCAGGCTGGGATATAGAGGCTTATATAGCAGCACAAAACGAAAAAGACTATAAGGTAAAGAGAGCTAAACCTTCTATAATTTAAGTTGTTCTTCTTTGATACGCTTGCTTAACTTCAAATTCGAACACTCAAACTCACAATGCAGTCCCTATGGCTGTATAATGCAAACAATTTCATAGTTTGGGTTAAACAATGACTCAATTTTAGCTCAAGGTAAGTTATTGTGATCGCTCGACGTCCGGTGTGGGGCGTCCAACCTTCAACATCTTCTTCTCTGTAACCAGTTGGTCAAATGGGATGAAAAATCACAGAGAGAATCCTCTCATTGTCCTCACCAAAATTCCTTCAAATTATTTTGATCCATGCAGAATTCTTGTTTCCATGTCCCCTGATAGAAAAAAAACTTTAAAAGTTTTCTCCTCCCAATTCTTTTGGCAGATTTTCAATTTTCTTTGCAGAAATGTTCCTTCAGTTAACCACTAACAGATTTCTTTAAGGCATTTTAATTTATTGAAAAACATAGTCGCCAGGGAGCGGGCCATTTTGCCTTATATCCCGATAGGGAAAACTTTAAAAATCTTCTTCTCCGAAAGGACATGGTCGATTTCCAAATAATTTTGCTGAAATGTTCCTTGGTTGACCCTCTATCAGATTTCTTCAATGTTAATTGGTCGAAAAAGTGGCTCCCAGGGGGTGGAGCTGTTTGCATTTTAAGGCTATTGTGAAAGCTTTAAAAATATTTAAGTATTAGGCCTTTTTACCTGAGAAAATTCAGACTGGCCATTATCTCAGTGAAGTCTGATGAGGATCTTTCTTTGCAAGTCAGTTGTACAATTATACTTGGAGACCATTTATTAAAATAAGTATGAATTAGGATCGCATACCTAGTTGTTTAAAACCTCTGGAGGTTGGTTTTCATGTGACATGTCTCTTATTGTCTTTATTCAGATTGAATCAGCACTTAAAGAAATTCTAACAGAGTTGAAAGCCTTGCCAACCATGCACACAAACATACAGACACTACACACCACAAAACACACACACTCTCCAGGACCGTCTGCCAGCACCATACAACAGTCAAACGTAACATTAAACACCTCTCAGAACAATGCTTCCTCTTCAATGGCTGGTCCCAGTCCTGAGGTAGCTGGTACCAGCAGTATGAAAGTAGATACCGGAGCCGGAGATGTACTTGTTGGTGATGTTTACTCTGTGTTAGAGGGATCATCACTCATACCGTGTCTAGAGGTTAGTAAATATCCCTCCTCAATCATATTGTGTCTAGAGGATAGTAAATATCCCTCCTCACTCATACCGTGTCTAGAGGTTAGTAAATATCCCTCCTCACTCATATTATGTCTAGAGGTTAGTAAATATCCCTCCACACTCATACCGTGTCTAGAGGTTAGTAAATATCCCTCCTCACTCATATTATGTCGGAATCCGCTGTGGTCGAGTGGTTAGCGTCGGGGATTTCGAAACCGGGTGTCCCGGGTTCGATCCCCAGTCGCGGCACTACGGTCATGGTGGAGTGCACTTGGGCAAGGCACATTTTCTAGCCTAGTACTGGTTTGTTTACCCAGGAATCATGAATAATTAAATTTAATTGCGCGCTAAATGACCTTAGCTGTCGATGCGCCATAAAACAATATACATTCATTCATATTATGTCTAGAGGTTAGTAAATATCCCTCCTCACTCATACTGTGTCTAGAGGTTAGTAAATATCCCTCCTCACTCATACCGTGTCTAGAGGTTAGTAAATATCCCTCCTCACTCATACTGTGTCTAGAGGTTAGTAAATATCCCTCCTCTCTCATACCGTGTCTAGAGGTTAGTAAATATCCCTCCTCACTCATACTGTGTCTAGAGGTTAGTAAATATCCCTCCTCACTCATACTGTGTCTAGAGGTTAGTAAATATCCCTCCTCACTCATACCGTGTCTAGAGGTTAGTAAATATCCCTTCTCACTCATACTGTGTCTAGAGGGTAGTAAATATCCCTCTTCACTCATACCGTGTCTAGAGGTTAGTAAATATCCCTTCTCACTCATACCGTGTCTAGAGGTTAGTAAATATCCCTTCTCACTCATACCGTGTCTAGAGGTTAGTAAATATCCCTTCTCACTCATACCGTGTCTAGAGGTTAGTAAATATCCCTCCTCACTCATACTGTGTCTAGAGGGTAGTAAATATCCCTCTTCACTCATACCGTGTCTAGAGGTTAGTAAATATCCCTCTTCACTCATACCGTGTCTAGAGGTTAGTAAATATCCCTTCTCACTCATACCGTGTCTAGAGGTTAGTAAATATCCCTCCTCACTCATACCGTGTCTAGAGGTTAGTAAATATCCCTCCACACTCATACCGTGTCTAGAGGTTAGCAAATATCCCTCCTCACTCATATTATGTCTAGAGGTTAGTAAATATCCCTCCTCATTCATATTATGTCTAGAGGTTAGTAAATATCCCTTCTCACTCATACCGTGTCTAGAGGTTAGTAAATATACCTTCTCACTCATACCGTGTCTAGAGGTTAGTAAATATCCCTCCTCACTCATACTGTGTCTAGAGGTTAGTAAATATCCCTCCTCACTCATACCGTGTCTAGAGGTTAGTAAATATCCCTCCTCACTCATACTATGTCTAGAGGTTAGTAAATATCCCTTCTCACTCATACTGTGTCTAGAGGTTAGTAAATATCCCTTCTCACTCATACCGTGTCTAGAGGTTAGTAAATATACATTCTCACTCATACCGTGTCTAGAGGTTAGTAAATATCCCTTCTCACTCATACCATATCTAGAGGTTAGTAAATATCCCTTCTCACTCATACTGTGTCTAGAGGTTAGTAAATATCCCTCTTCACTCATACCGTGTCTAGAGGTTAGTAAATATCTCTCTTCACTCATACCATATCTAGAGGTTAGTAAATAAATTTTAGTTAGTGTTAATTTTCCTCCTCGCTCATAATGGGTGGCTAGTGATATGTAAATAAATATCCGTCCTCGCTATACTGTGTCAAGAGATGTGTTAATATCCCTCCTTGCTATACTGTGTCAAGAGATATGTAAATAAATATTCCTCTTCACTCATACTACATCTGTAGAGGGGAGTAAATATCCCTTCTCATGCATTATGTTTGTAGAGAGGGGTAATTTTTAATTGTTTTCTAAATGTTCATGGATTTTATCATCTTGCAATAAAAGCAAAGAAAAAGAAATATATAACCTACAATTAAAGCTAATATTATCACATATATTTTGTAAGTTTTTCACTTATCAAGTTTGCAACTTGTTGAAATATACTGGAATATGAAAAGTACCTGGATGATATTTATTTCCTCTCTATTTTTGTAGAATTATTTAAAAGTGGACTCTTTTCTGGAAATTAGCAGACATTCTGTGGTAAGTTCTCACTTACATCATTTATCATTTCTATTTTACTTCTTTTTCCCACATACAATGAATCTGCTGCTGAGGAAAACATCTTGACAAAAACGTAAAAAAACCTCCATAAATGAGAGTAAAGTTATTAAATAGAGTGAAAGAATTCTTGCAAAAGGAGAAATTTGTCATTATTTTATAACGTCAAATTTATAATGACACAACACTGTATTAAAAAACCATTTATTCCCCTTAAAATAAGGGTTGCTATTTTTCAACATAATAACGTTATATCAATAGTGGATATATTATGGCCGCGAGTAAACAGATCAGCAGGGATTGCTTAAGGCATCAAGCATGTCTGTTTAAATTCATCCAGGCAAGAGAAGGTCAAGCATGTTTAATCTTATGCATTCAGAGCAAAGTACCCAAGCAAAAACGCAACCATTTCTGCTACTATAATTTCTGCAAAATACGATGAAAGAGCAAAGCCACGCGATCATGGCTGCAAGCATGCAAAGTAACGCCACGCGATCATGGCTGCAAACATGCAAAGTTATGCCACGCGATCATGGCTGCAAACATGCAAAGTAATGCCACACAATCATGGCTACAAACATGCAAAGACACGCTATCACTGTTGTAACTGCAACTGCAAAATGCAAAGCTAGGAATTACCAAAACACTAGAGCAAAACCTAGTCGGACTATATGTGCAAAGCTAGATACCGCAACCCATATTATATAAATAATTTAGCCCAATGATTGTGGTTTGCCGTTCACTGAGGGTCTGAAGCCGTAGCAACAACGACATGTGACGGTTGGCCACAACCATTAACCTGAAAGTATGAATGCAATGTAAGGTTTATCCTTACTTTCCTCATGCTTGACCAACCCTCACCTGGAAGAACTTTTTCGCCACAGAACTTAGAAAGGGTTAATGCTCCTTGAAGAAGTTCCCCCAAAAATTTCTACCAGATCTATATATTTAATTGATTAGAGAAGCATTTAAAAGGATATCACGCTGTGAATCCAGATTAAATTCTAGTCCCACTTGATCCAAATGAACCCCATCAATCCTAAAGAAGCCTTCATTTGCCTTAATATCAATAGACAACGACTCCTGAGGCCCAGTGTTTTTTACCAATTGCCTCCCAAGTCTATTGATTCGATGTCTCTTCCTATCGATGGCTTGCCATGACTCTCTGCCTTGCCACATGCGACGTAAAATGTCAACCCAGATAAACTTGCTGTTTGGAAAAGCTTCCCTAAGATATCTTATCCCTGTTTATGACATTGTGTTTTGGTTACGAAAAGGATGATCTGTAGGTTTGTAGGGGGCAGGGGATGAACTTTGAGGTGTTATAACGGGCAATCTAAGATTGTGAAGCAATTTTGTCCTGGGTGAGCACCCCCACATTTTGAGCATGCATGAGCAAACTTACAATTTGACCACTTGCACACACCAGTATTGAAGTCCCTACAAGTATATTGGAATTGATGGAATTGCGATTTACCCGGTGTATTCTCACTAGGGTTTTTAACCTGCATACACCTCCACCACAAATCGTTATTAATTTGTGACCAAGGTGTAGGGTTCAAGGCCTGGCGTAGCCTAAACTGCTCGTCATAAACCCTCCAGGATTCCCCCCCCTGATTTCGTGCACATTCACGAATATTGTACATGTAATGCAGCATCTCATTCGTTTTCCCAGGATTAGCTGTCAAGTAAATTGAAGTATAAATAACGAAAGCATCTGTCCACTTTTCAATGGTTGTTATTTTTTCTTTGCACTCCCGCTGGCGTGCTTCGATTTGGCCATCAACTGATAATTTAAGGATACTGCCTCTGCAAAATTCTTTAATTTCAATTGCCCCCTTCAACAATAAAGCAAGATTCATGTATTCTCCCTGACAGATTTTAAGCTTAAGGGATGTTGGAATATGTGCTGCCAGGTCATCATTAGCTAGTCTTATAGCTGATATTTGGCCATTTGCCCGGGTCAGGCTTGTTTGGTTTGCTGGCAATAGACTTGTTAACTGCGAACTTTGCGAATATTCATGTTGGTTGCAAGGTTCATTCAAATGTGCCACATTATTTACCAATTCAGAACCGCCACCACACCCGGTACTAGGGACAATATTAGAAGCTCTAATTATCTCCTCAAAATCAATAACATTTGAAAAAGTGATTTTGCCCTCACCTGGCCCTGTTTGTTGAGGATTTTCCAATTCTGCATCATCCTCTGCCAACCTCCTGCGCTTTTTACCTCTTCTAGGCATGTTAAGGTACTGTATTGATGAACCTCAAAATTTAAAAGGCTTTAAAAACTTCAAGATAATTAAGATACACAAACTCCAATTAAAATTAACAGGTGTGTCTTGAGAGAGATTACAGGAAAAGGAAGTAGGATTTGTCATTGGTTCCCACTTCTAGTGTTTCCCAAGAATTACCACTGAGAGGGGTACCAGCCCTTGCTAGATTAAAGGTGAACAAACTGAGAAAATTCTTGTAAAAATAAATGTCATTATTTTAAGTGTAACATAATGAGTATTATGAGCAATTTCAACTTTTGTCACAATTATTTCAAAAGCCATCTACTGCAGACTTGTCTCAATGGGCCTGTATGTGGGAAATGCTTAAAAGAAATTGGTATATTCAAAAGAAAGAATGTGTGACCCAGTTGATGAATTTATAATACTTCTGTGTAAAGTCCAAGCTCTCATGTGCCTATGCAAACTTAAAGTCTCACTATTCTTATAATTCCAAATGACTGTGAAATGGTTGTAACTGAAAACCTATTTTGAAAACCCTGGTTTAGTGTCAATTTTGACCCCTTTGTAAACAATGCAAATTTAGGTGCCTAAATTTCCATTATTTACCAAGAAAAATGATTTAATGCTTATAAAACCTTTATGGCGAGGTGATTAACCTTGGTAAAAAAAATACTAAATGCATCTTCTGACAACACTTGTTGTACAGCAATATAACTTTAAAGCAATCCCAATGGGAGATTCAACAAGAACCCATAATAGTTAGACAAACTCAAATGTTCTCTCACTCTCAGATATCAAATGTTTTCACTTGTTTAAACCCCCTCGAAAATATAAAAAATATTGAGAATTGGGGCTATCCCAAATGTGCACAAGTTGGTTTGCTTTTATCAAAGGTCCAGATATGGAGGGGTTTAAATCTGATTTTCCCTCAATATCTCTCTTATTATCCAACAAAACCCTTTGAAGTGTGTACCAACAACATAGGGTTATAGGGTAAAAGAAGGATTTTATAACATTCAAAATACAGAATTACAGCATCTTCGCAAGGCAAGGGTAATTTGTCCATTACATTACCAGAATTACTTATGGGAATGCTAATGTACGAAGTAGCCTTGGCTAGGGAAGACAGAATTACAGATGCCCACAGGGAAGACTGGGCATGCCCAACTGTGCAGCCTCTATAAATAAAGTCTTTATTATTATTATTATTATTACAGAATGAATCACAGAGATGAATTCTCTGTCATCTAGTGGTGTATCTGCCATGTCATCCTTCAATTCTTTTCCGCATGCAAAAAACTGCAGCGACTTTGAAAACTTGTTTGCAAAAATATGAAAAATATCTATAAATGAAGGTATAATTAGTGAAAAATGTTGAAAACGTTGTTGCAAAAGGAGGAATTACTCCTTTTGAGCTATAATTCCTTATGTCACAATGATTTCAAAAGTGGTCTGCTACAAAGGCGTCTGTATCTTGGAAAGGGTTACCATAATTGTGACTCATATTCCTTTGTGATCCTCATAATGTACTTCAGTTCAGCTCAGTGATGAAACAAAAAGTCTACTGAAAACAAAGGTGGATGACATGTTGATGGCTTAATCCTTTTTCCCACATACAACAATTCTGCAGCTGTCTTCTTTGAAAACATCAAGACAAGTAAATGGAATATCTAGATAAATAACTGGGATAAAGGTATCAAAGTTGTACACCTTTGGACATTGATTAGACTTTCCGTCCTTATTCTGAGAGCTGCGTTTCCCTGTAAGGAATTTTTGACTGTTTACAGTGGATTCTGTTTAACCCTTTCACTCATACAACAATTCTGCAGCAGAAAAAAAATGAATATCTATATAATTGAATGGATAACCTATGACTGAATTATTAAATAAAGTCTTGTCACTATGTTTTAAAAAAACTGTCTGCTGCAGAGGCGTCAGAAAGCGTCTATATGAGGGAAACATTCACCTCATTCTAAGTGTTGTCTTCTCTTTAAACATCTGCTGAACATAAATCTTGTTACCTTTTGGAAACTTAATCTTGATACAAAGTTGAAATTAATGCAGTAAAATGTTACCATGCTTACCATGCTTGCTTAGAGTAAATCTTCCTTTTCTCACCATGTTTTCAAAAGTCATCAAAATATGCCCTCATACGGCAATTCTGAAGTATACGACTTTGAACATATTTTGTCAAAAAATAGAAAATCTCTATAATTGAATGGATAACCTATGACTAAAAGTGGAAAACATTATGGCAAAAGGCGAAATTGCTCGTTTTGAGCAATTTCTTCTTTTGTCACTATGTTTTCAAAAAAAGGCGTCTGCATGTGGGAAAGTGTTAAACAAATATCATGTTTTATGTTGTTTCCAGGTATATACTGTGATAGTGAATGTGATACGAGAATTAGGTAAGACAGTTTAATCTGATAAGACATAACATAACCCTTTCTCACACACAACAAATCTTTGAAAACTTCTATGCAAAATATGGAAAATCTCTAAATGAAAGTGCAATTATGAAAAGAGTGGAATACATTGAAGCTAATGGAAAAATTTGCTCATTACAAGTAATTTCATCTTTTGCTACAATGTATTCAAAAGCCTTCCGGTGCAGATGCGTCAAAATGCATCTATATTGGAAAGGGTTATTAGGTTAATTCTAGACAAAGGACTAGTTAATTTGTGTTAACAAAATTGTAGGTGGTTTTTACTTCCATATTGTATGTGGTGTTTACTTCCATATTGTAAATTTACATCTCTTAGTAGAGAGTACAGTCACACTTGTCTTAGCTGTCAACTATGTTTAGCAGCCAAGTTGTACTGAGCAGACAGTTGAAGGCTAACAAAAAGCCCATTTTCTTATATATTCAACAGCAATCTGTCTTCAGCAACCAAAGTTTAGATCTCCCCTGGATTGCTACCTAAGACAAAATTGACTGTACGTAATGATCACCGAAATTAGGTCAATGTGATCATGAACTTTGACCCCAACTTGTCTGAGCTATGTCTCTCACACTATAACAGTTGATGATACAGATATATGTAGGGCTGAGAAAGTGTTGCATGTCAAAATTAGGTCACACTGACCTTGATCTTGACCCTTGTTCCTGTTGATAATAACACTTTGTCTAGGTCATGTTTCTTATACTGTGTGACAAACATATATATGCCAGTAATTAGGTATGCAAATATATCTTGGGAAGACCTTTTGTTATCCCCTGCTTTTTCGAAGAAAAAAGGAGGGGGATATTGAAATGGTGTTGTCCGGCCGTCCGTAGAATTTCATGAAACTTGAAATAAATATGAACCAGCATACTGGGATGATGCCCGTCCATTGTTTTTTTGGATTGGTCAATTTTCCTTAGAGTTATTGCCCTTGATATATTGAAAAATCCACGTCCGCAGCCTTTTCTCAGTAACTAGCTGGTAGAATTTCATGAAACTTGAAATAAATATGAACCAGCATACTGGGATGATGCCTGTCCATTGTTCTTTTGGATTGGTCAATTTTCCTTAGAGTTATTGCCCTTGATATATTGAAATATCCACGTCCGCAGCCATTTCTCAGTAACTAGCTTGTAGAATTTCATGAAACTTGTTTATAAAGCTACAGCAACAAAATTTGCACCGTGTGTACAATTTTACAATCAAATATCATCATTGTCTTTGGATGACCTTCAACATGACTTTTTGACCTTCTGTCCATCTGTCTGTCTGTCACACTTCGTTTCCGTACAATAACTGCCACAAATGTGAACCGTTTTTTTCCAAACTTTCCTGCAAGCGGGGGATATAAATTTCATAAATTGGTTTGTTGTGTACGTAATTAGGTCACTGTGATGTTAACCTTGACTTTTGTACACACACCCGGTCGGGAGCTATGGGTTGTCTACAATTCGTTAGCTAATTGAAGATGAACCCAACAAATGAAGTGTTAATTGAGATTGATGAAGATATTATTTTGAAAGTTTACTAGCAGGATGATATATATGTATCACATCTCCATCGTGGGGTAGTCAGTCTGTCACACCTTGGCAGGATGATATATATGTATCACATCTCCATCATGGGGTAGTCAGTCTGTCACACCTTGGCAGGATGATATATATGTATCACATCTCCATCATGGGGTAGTCAGTCTGTCACACCTTGACAGGATGATATATATGTATCACATCTCCATCGTGGGGTAGTCAGTCTGTCACACCTTGGCAGGATGATATAAGTCAGTCTGTCACACTTTGACAGGATGATATATATGTATCACATCTCCATTGTGGGGTAGTCAGTCTGTCACACTTTGACAGGATGATATATATGTATCACATCTCCATCAAGGGGTAGTCAGTCTGTCACACTTTGGCAGGATGATATTCATATATCACATCTCCATCAAGGGGTAGTCAGTCTGTCACACTTTGGCAGGATGATATTTATGTATCACATCTCCATCGTGGGGTAGTCAGACTCAGTCTGTCACACTTTGACAGGATGATATATATATGTATCACATCTCCATCGTGGGGTAGTCAGTTTGTCACACTTTGGCAGGATGATATATATGTATCACATCTCCATCGTGGGGTAGTCAGTCTGTCACACATTGACATGCATTCCTTCCTTCCAACAGTTCTGTCTAAGCTAATCCCAATTAACCCTTTCCCACATACAGCAGCAAACGACTTTAAAAACATCTTTGCAAAAGTGAGAAAAATCCCAAGAAAGGAGAGTTGAATTATTAAATAAAGTTGAAAACACTGTGGCAAAATGAGAAATTGCTCGTTTTGAGCAATTTCTTATTTTGTCACAATGTTTTCAAAAGTTGTCTACTGCAGAGGTTGTCAGAAAGCGTCTATATATATGGGAAAGTGTTAATAGAATATTTTGTTTCACAGCATACAGAAAGCAGTTTCTATCTTTGTTGTGCTGTTTACCTGGTCAAGAAAAGTCCATATACCAGTTATTAGAGCATCTGGATAAAATTGTAAATATAAGTTGTTTTTTAGCTCACCTGTGCACGAAGTGCTCAGGGTGAGTTATTGTGATCGCCCTATGTCCGGCGTCCGTCGTCCATCGTCCGTCAACATTTTCTCCTCTGTAACCGGTGGGTTAACTGGGATGAAACTTCACAGAAAGCATCCTCGCAATGTCCTCACCAGAATTCCTTAAAATTGTTGGGATCCATGCAGAATTCTGGTTTCCATGGCAACGAAATGAAAAAAACTTCAAAATTCTTAAAAATCTTCTCCTCCCAAAGTGTCAGGCCGATTTTCAAATTATTTTGTAGAAATGATCCTTGGGTGACCCTCTATCAGATTCCTTCAAGCCATGTTGATTGGTCGAAAAACATGGCCCCCAGGGTGGGGGGGGGGGGGCTATTTTGCCCATATGGCTATAGTGCAAACTTAAAAAATCTTCTCCTCCAAAAGTGTCAGGCCGATTTGCAAATAATTTTGTAGAAATGTTCCTTGGGTGACCCTCTATCAGATTCCTTCAAGCCATATTGATTGGTCGGAAAACATAGCCGCCAGGGGGCGGGGCTATTTTGCCTTTTATGGTTATAGTGAAAACTTAAAAAATCTTCAACATCTTCTCCTCAGTAACCAGTGGGTTAATTGGGATGAAACTTCACAGAAAGCATCCTCTCAACGACCTCACCAGAATTCCTTCAAATTATTGGTATCCATGCAGAATTCTGGTTTCCATGGCAACGAAACGGAAAAAACTTCAAAATTCTTCTCCTCCCAAATTGGTTGGCAGATTTTGAACTTATTTTGTAGAAATGTTCCTTGGGTGACTCTCTATCAGATTCCTTGAAGCCATGTTGATTGGTCGAAAAACATGGCCGCCAGGGGGGGGCGGGGCTTTTTTGCGTTATATGGCTATAGTGAAAACTTAGAAAATCTTCTCCTCCAAAAGTGTCAGGCCGATTTTCAAATAATTTTGTAGAAATGTTCCTTGGATGACCCTCTATCAGATTCCTTTAAGCCATGTTGATTGGTCGGGGCTTATATAGCTAAAGTGAAAAAAAAAATCAGGTGAGCGATTCCAAGGCCATCATGGCCCTCTTGTTTTTTTAACCTGGACTGAACATGAAGTGTTCAAGGTGAGTTATTGTGAGCACACCTTTTCAGTTGTGCATCTTCCGTCTGTCAAAATCTTCTCCTCTGTAACCAGTAGGTCAATTTGGATTAAACTTCACAGAAAGCATCCTCTCAATGTCCTGACCAAAAGTCCTCTTCAGAAATGTCCTCCTCCCAAACAAGTTGTCCAATTTACAAATGATTTTGTAGAAATGATCCTTAGGTGACATTCTATCAGACTCCTTGAGGTCATTGTGATTGGTAGAAAAACATGACCACCAGGGGCCAGGGCTGTTTTACCTTTTTCTATAGTGAAAATGATTCTTGGGTGACCCTCTATCACATTCCTTCAATCCATGCTGATTGTTCGAAAAACATGGCTTCTATGGGATGTCTTCTATGAATAAAGTGAAAAGTTTAAAAATGTTCCCCTTAAAAAGTTACAATGCAATTTCCAAATATTTTGTTAAAATGTTTCTTTGGTGACCCCCTCATATTCCTTCAAGCCATGTTGATTTGTCAAAAGTATGGCTCAGGGGGCAGACTGTTTTGCCTTATATGGTTAAAGTAAGAACTTATATAGTTAAAGTGAAATCTTCCCCTCCTTTATGCCCAGAGTAAGATTAAGAAAATTATTCTGAAGAAAATAAATGTCTGATATTGAAATACTAACTTGTTCATAAGCTTTTCTTAGGTGAGCTTTTAAATCATATTAATTTGACAAAAGTCAGACAACATAGGGTGTGGTATAATTCGGTTTGTGGGAGTGGAGCTATACTAGTCCTCTTGGACCTGACTGCAAAATGAGTTATTGTGGTTGGCATGACAAATCACAATGCATTGCTCAGGTGAAAGATCATGATCATGGCCCTCTTGTTTTATCTTTTGATATCTACTTCATTGGAAAGATATCTGTCTAAAGTGAGAACAATTGTTGGTCTAATTCTTATTTCCTAAAACAAATTAAAATGGTATCAAATAATTATTCAGATCATTCCAAAGTCTTTTTAGCTCACCTGAGCTTTGCTCAAGGTGAGTTATTGTGATCGCCTTTTGTCCGGCATCCGACGTCCGGAGTCTGTCGTCCGTCAACTTCTTCTCCTCAGTAACCAGTGGGACAATTTGGATGAAACTTCACAGAAAGCATCCTCTCAATGACCTCACCAGAATTCCTTCAAATTTTTGGGATCCATGCAAAATTCTGGTTTCCATGGCAACGAAACCGAAAAAACTTCAAAATTCTTCTTCTCCCAAACTGGTTGGCAGATTTTCAAATAATTTTGTAGAAATGTTCCTTAGATGACCCTCTATCAGATTCCTTCAAGCCATGTTGATTGGTCAAAAAACATGGCCGCAAGGGGTGGGCAGGGCTATTTTGCCTTATATGGCTATAGTGCAAACTTAAAAAATCTTCTCCTCCAAAAGTGTCAGGCCGATTTTCAAATAATTTTGTAGAAATGTTCCTTGGGTGATCCTCTATCAGATTCCTTCAAGCCATGTTGATTGGTCAAAAAGCATGGCCGCCAGGGGGCGGGGGCTATTTTGCCTTTTATGGCTATAGTGAAAACTTAAAAAATCTTTTCCTCCATAAGTGTCAGGCCGATTTTCAAATAATTTTGTAGAAATGTTCCTTGGGTGACCCTCTTTCAGATTCCTTCAAGCCATGTTGATTGGTCGAAAAACATGGCCGCCAGGGGGCGGGGCTATTTTGCCTTATATGGCTATAGTGAAAACTTAAAAAATCTACTTCTCCGAAAGTGTCAGGCTGATTTTCAAATAATTTTGTAGAAATGTTCCTTGGATGACCCACTTTCAGATTCCTTCAAGCCATGTTGATTGGTCAAAAAACATGGCCGCCAGTGGGCAGGGCTATTTTGCATTATATGGCTATAGTGAAAACTTAAAAAATCTTCTCCTCCGAAAGTGTCAGACCGATTTTCAAAAAAAGTGTTTGGCAGATTTCCAAATAATTTTGTAGAAATGTTCCTAGGGTGACCCTCTATCAGATTCCTTCAAGCCAAGTTGATTGGTCGGAAACTATGACTGCCAGGGGGCGGGGCTTATATAGCTAAAGTGAAGAAAAAAAAATCAGGTGAGCGATTCCGGGGCCATCATGGCCCTCTTGTTTAAAAAAAGATACAGTATTAATTTCCTCTGTTGCGCTCAGCATTCCAGGAAATGCATTTTTAGCTCACTAGAGCACGAAGTGCTGAAGGTGAGTTTTTGTGATCGCCTTTTGTCCGTCTTTCATCGTCAAGATTTGCTTGTTAACACTCTAGAGGCAACATTTTGCATCCAATCTTCATGAAAGTTTATCAGAACATATATCTTCATTAAATCTAGGCCAAGTTTGAAACTAGGTCATGTTGGGTCAAAAACGAGGTCACTAGGCCAAATTGAAGGAAAATCTTGTTAACACTGTGGAAGCCGCATTTTAAACATGAGCATGTTGAAACTGTCAGAAAGTTTGTCTTGATGATATCTAGGCCAAGTTCGAATATGGGTCATGTCCGGTAAAAAACTAGGTCACTAGGCCAAATTTAAGGAAAGTATTGTTAACACTCTGGAAGTCACATTTTTGGCTTGAGCATGTTGAAACTTTGTCAGAATGTTTGTCTTAGTAATATCAAGGCTAGGTTCGAATATAGGTCATGTCTGGTCAAAAACGAGGTCACTAGGCCAAATTGAAGGAAAATCTTGTTAACACTGTGGAAGCCGCATTTTAAACATGAGCATGTTGAAACTGTCAGAAAGTTTGTCTTGATGATATCTAGGCCAAGTTCGAATATGGGTCATGTCCGGTAAAAAACTAGGTCACTAGGCCAAATTTAAGGACAATCTTGTTAACACTCTGGAAGTCACATTTTTGGCTTGAGCATGTTGAAACTTTGTCAGAAAGTTTGTCTTAGTGATATCTAGGTCAAGGTTGAATATAGGTCATGTTGGGTCAAAAACTAGGTCACTAGGCCAAATTTAAGAAAAATCTTGTTAACACTCTTGAAACCGCATTTGAACTTGAGCATGTTAAAACTTTATCAGAAAGTTTGTCCTGATAATATCTAGGCCAAGTTCGAATATGGGTCATGTCCTGTCAAAAAACTAGGTCACTAGGCCAAATTGAAGAACAATCTTGTTAACATTATGGAAGCCGCATTTCTGGCTTGAGCATGTTGAAACTTTGTCAGAATATTTGTCTTGATGATATCTAGGGTAACTTCGAATATGGGTCAGGTCAGGTCAACAACTAGGTCACTAGGCCAAATTGTAGAACAATCTAGTTAACACTATAGAGATCGCATTTTCGACTTGAGCAGCTTGAAATTTTGTCAGAAAGTTTGTTTTGATGATATTGCCATTGGTGCTGAGTTAAGTCTTAAATAGCCCATTTTCAGGTGAGCAATTCCAGGGCCTCATTGCCCTCTTGTTACTGATGCATGAGGATGAATATAACAATAGTATTAATGAGGAATAGCCATAAATAGTGGGGCGGCTAAGCATAAAATCGTGCACTTTGGGTTAAAAGCATGTAACTTGGCACACATATAAAACATCCCTGACTGATTATTTTTAGATATGGACCCAAGTCAGCAGCGCCACCTGGTGACCATGGCGGCCATTTTTCAAAATGGCCGCCAAAATGGCCGACCATTTCTTCAAATGCTTTTATTTTTGTAACTATATGCAGTAGACTCATATTCTTGGTGTCTAGATATACAGATTTCAGGCCAAGGAAGCCATTGGGCACACACAAAGTATGATATATAAAGTATTTTGTTTTAGAACAAACTTTTATATCATTAAAAATGGCAATTTTTTGGCAAAATCACCACCGGCTATTAAACGATCATGATCATGTTACAGATACGTTGCTGAAAATCTAATCAATTTTCAGGCATTAGATGCTATTCCTGCAGGTGTCAATATACAACACTTTAATATTGACACAGGATTAGAAAATGTATTGTATGAACAAAGCGCAGCATGGCATAAATGGAGATATCACACAATGCAAGTCCAGTTAAAACTAGGAGATCTTCATCGGAACACCAGCAACACACACATGTAAAAGATGTGTGTATCTTCTGTGATAATCCTGCTGGATCCGTTGGTCTTCACAATGCTTCCACGTTTGAAGTTGATTTCAAAGTAAGGACAAACGTGCACAACTCTCACGGAAGGACCAGGAAGAGAGTTCAGAAAAAGTGCTACACAGCATAGGTTTTGCTGAATTGGTTTCATATATTGAAACCTATAGGGGTTCATTGGAAACGAGGCCAATTTTCACAATGGCAGGACATGAAGAACCTTTACATATCCAGGCTAAATAAGCTTGGTTTGGATCAAGTGCAAGTGCATACAACTAGGCTCAAGGATCGGATACTGGCTGCCATTCCAGATCTGAGATCGCAGACTGAAGGCAGGGACATTCTACTAATATCATTGCATGTTCAGTAAACAGGAGCTGACCAAAGAATATTTGTATCATGGTCTGCATACCATGCTTCTATACAGCAGGTTGTAGCAGCTCCTAGCACACCCTCATGCCCCTGTTCCTTGAATGCGCACATTCGGTAACCATGATAAAACACTCGATGAATGTATAGTTAATGCTGCAACAGAATACCTCATCCCTGGACAAATTCCAGTGCTAGTAATGGATCAACCACTGTTTGCAATCTTAAAAACAATATGTGGAAGACAGTGGTGCAGGGGTAGAGCGTCGACCTCTCATATCAAAGGTCCTGGTTCGAGTCCCGTGATGAGCGGGTCCTGACTTTGGGATTTTTCCACACAAACGGTGCGAGTACTGGTTAAGTCTACAGGAAGCAGACATCGAGCGTGATTAATATAAGCTGTAAGCTTGTTTCGCAATCGATGTAAATAAATAAGTTTAAACTTAAATACAATACAGTGGAACTTTACTGCAACACATGGAGAAGATAAATATCTTATCATGGCTGGTGGACTACACATAGCGATGACAGCATTCAAGGTCATTGGTGACTGGCTTGATAGGTGTTGTTGGACAACTGCCATCTTTAATGCCGGGATTGCAACGAGTGGAGTCGTCGACTCCCTGTTTAAAGCCACACATGTAACCAGGACAAGGCATGCTCATCATATAACAGCTGCTGCCCTCTTCAACCTGTAGCATTAAGCCTACGATAGATACAAAGAAACTCTGCTAGCGGGAGAGAATTTATTGAATTTCACAGACTGGTGTGGCAAGATGACAGCAGGGCAACCACAGTTTAAATATTGGTCCGTTGTGCTTGAAATGAAACTTCGTATATTTCTGATCATCAAATCAATCAAGACATGACACTTTCTGAGCTACTGAGAATCACTTGCAATGTTCATTCCATGGGTATTCAGCTCTGACCATATCAACTATGCTAGATGGCTCTATGTGCATGTCAGAGACATGTACTCTCTGTCAGAAACACACCCTGCCATCTACCAAAAGTTTGTCGCAGCAAGGTTCGTTGCACATAGAACAAACCGTCCATTCTCTGCCATGGCACTCGATCAAGCCCACGAACAGGCAAATGCCAATGTGAAAGGTGATTGTGGGGCTGTGCGCTTGACTGACAACCCAAATGCGCTACAACGCTGGATGGTTGCAGGCCTCGAAATATCAAGAATGGTGGCAGAGTTTGAAGATGGCACCATTCATGGTTCAACTAAACACCATGAACAAACTACAGTTGTTCAAACCTCTTTTGCCAAGGAAGTGAAGGCTCTTGTTGAAGTCTTTGAAGAAATTGGAAATCCTTTCAAAGACGACAGAGGTGACCTGCTTACACTGGACACAAAGCTCACATTATGGACTCTGATGTACATACAATTGTAGAAAAAGCGTACACAGTGGGCCAGGAGCAGTATGACCGTTTTGTCAAAGAAAGGTTTGTTAATCAAACAAAGTCAATCAAAGACCCAATACAGACAAATAAACTCCAGGTGTTTACCAAAAGGCCACAGAAGCAAAAGTTCCAGGTTGCAACAATGAAGGAAGACAGTTTCCTCTGTTCCAGATTATACATTGCATGCCAATCCAGGGAAGAAAATCCATGGCCTCCAGCACTCTCGAAAGGTGGGGCACTGAGATCTGGAAACAATGCATACTTACTTGTAGAACTTGAAGCTCGTGCGCGACCAGTGGACGCAAACCCACAAGTTACTGCACATATACTGGATGGTGCAGTAATAGTTCAAATGCTGTCCCCAAGAAACTCACAAACATTTGAAGACTATTCCAAAACAGTATTCATGCTATGCATTGAGCAACAGCTGGAACATGCCGATAGAATTTATATAGTTTGTAATGTTTACACACAAGGCAGCCTGAAGGCAGCAACCAGAGAAAAGAGAGGGAAGGGGTTAGGAGGAGAGTGGAGCTTACATCAAAGTTTCCAAGTAACTGGAAAAGCTTCATTCGTGTTAATGAGAACAAGACAGAATTGTTTCAGCTGTTGGCAGAATCGGCTACAGGCAGAGACTTTCCAGAAAAACCAGTCTTCAGCACATATGGGGACAAAGTGCTTTCAGCACCAAGGAGAGGAGATAAAATTCAGATTGATCCATGCACGCATGAAGAAGCCGACATAAGATTAGTACTTCATCTTCTTGATGCGGCACATGCTGGTCATAAGAAGATAATGATCAGGACATGCGACACTGGTGTAGTCGGGATCATACTGTCCAAACTAGCAAGTATTCCAATGGCACATGAAGTCTGGCTATGATTTGGTGTAGGGAGGCACCATAGGTACATTGCAGCACATACTATTGCAGCACATTTGGGCTCATCTGAAGCACCAGCATTGGCAGTATTTCGTGCGTCCACGGGAAGTGACACAACGTCCTTTTTTGCAGGCATCGGCAAGAGGACAGCATGGAAAATGTGGGTTGTATTTCCGGATGTCACTGATACCTTCTCGTTACTCGCTGGTGCCCCTCCAATTATACTTGACAGCACATTTGAAGTTCTAGAGAAATATGTGGTTCTCTTGTACGACAAAACATGTCAATTGACGGAGGTAAATGAAGCAAGGCAGTATCTTTTTTTTGCAAGTCGATCTAGATTCTTGGAAAATATTCCTCCAACACAGGCAGCTCTGATACAGCATATACTACGAACCGCCTACCAAGCAGGGCATGTTTGGGGGGGCAATCACTACAAAAAGAACCCATATTACCACGTCCTGCAAACTGGGGATGGCACCAAAGTGATGGTTCATCGAAACCAAAATGGACCACCATTGGTCAGGCACAAGACATGTGTTATGATCTGATACACTGTAACTGCCGCAAGGTATGCTGGGGTTTGTGCAAATACAGCAAGGCTAGCCTCCAGCGCAAGGCCATATGTCCTTGTGAGTTGTTACAAAGAGTGTCTATAAATGTGCAGATTTGATAGTGATATGTACCTCAATCCATGACACTTATGTGTGACGTACAATAAGCGACGAATGCCGTATGTATGAAAAGCTGTAGTATACTATGTTTTCATACAATAACTTGTAATATGGCTCGTATAGGACGTATAGTATTAATTCAACACTGTTATTTGCTGTGGAAATACAGATCCTTTAATAGCTTGTTACTTTTATTTCGTAACATATCATGCATATATGTGAGTTGATTGGTTGATTGGCAAAATTCAAACAGTTGTTACTATTATTACTACTGACAATGATTCACTGGTTGTATATAAATGGCCATTTTAAAAGATATAAAAGTTATTTCTAAAGCAAAATACATTATATATCAAATTTATTGTGTGCCCAATGGCTTCCTTGGCCTGAAATCTGTATATTAAGACACCAAGAATATGAGTCTACTACATATAGTTACAAAGATAAAAGCATTTGAAGAAATGGTCGGCCATTTTGGCGGCCATTTTGAAAAATGGCCGCCACGGTCACCAGGGGGCGCGGCTGACTTGGGTCCATATCTAAAAATGATCAGTAGAGGATGTTTTATATGTGTGCCAAGTGTCATGCTTTTAACCCAAAGTGCACGATTCTACCAAAAATGGCCCTTAACAGCCCCACTAAAAGCTGGGCACAATACAAACAGACATTTATCAAGAAGCATTCACTCTTTCCCACTAGAAGACGCTTTTTGACACTTTTGCTACTGACAAATTTTGAAAACGTTGTAGCAAAAGGAGATATTCCTCATTTCTGTATCTTTGTATTTAATAATTGTACCTTCATTTGTATAGAGTTTCGACAAGTTTGTTTAGAACTGTATATTGCTGCAGATGTGTTGTATGTGAGAAAGGGTCAAACTGGTAATTTCTCTGATACAGTTTTATTTAGGTTTATAGCATATCATGAAAATAACTCCTTTATATACCAGTTTGTCAGTCTTGGTATGAAATATCTTGCGAACTTGATTTTTTCAGGCCTCAGTGATGTTAAAACAAATTCACAAACCTGCTAACGGAGCGCTGCCAGATCATTATCTTCAGGTAGACAGCAGTTCTGACAGCAGTGACACGGAGGACAAAACGGACAGTAAATGTTTGAACTTATTGTTGAAGAAAAAATGGAACACACGATCTACGCCCCCACCCTTACATAATAAAGATGGAGCCAGCTCTAACTCTACTATAGAAGAAAGACTTGCCAGGTTTATTTATTAAGTCACCGCTTTCCTGGAATTTTATGAGCCATGTCTTGCGATTTGGGTTCTTGTTTTATCTGCGTACATGTAGTCTCACAATCTTGCATGTATTAAAGAACCAGAATTAACCTCTGAAGTATTTCAAATTGGAGTACCATGGATGTTACTGCCATTAACCTAATTATGATCCTATTACGGTAATGCATTTTGACCCTTAATTGCCAGACAAGGTTCGTTCCATTTTGAATGTTGTTTGTACATACGATTGCCAGACAAGGTTCGTTCCATTTTGAATGTTGTTTTTAGCTCACCTATGCACAAAGTGCAAGGTGAGCTTTAGTGATCGCTCACCGTCCGTCGTCCGTCCGTTCACATTTTCCTACAAACGACATTCTCCTCCTAAACCAATAAATTCAAAGAATTCTATTCCATGCAGAACTTTGGCTGCCACGGCAACAAAAAAGAGGAAATTAACCAAAACTTAAAAATTCTACTTGTCCAAAAGTACTGGCCCGATTTGAAAATAATTTTGCACAAATGTTCCTTGGGGTACCTTCTACCAAGATTGTTAAAATATTTCCGATCCGTTGAAAAACATGGCCGCCAGGGGGCGGAGCTTATTTCCCTTATATGTGCATTGTTAAAACTTTAAAAATCTTCTTGTCCAAAAGTACTGGCCCGATTTAAAAAATATTTTGAACAAATGTTCCTTGGGGCACCCTTTACTAAGATTGTTCAAATATTTCCAATCCGTTGAAAAACATGGCCGCCAGGGGGCGGAGCTTGTTTTCCTTATATGTGCATTGTTAAAACTTTAAAAATCTTCTTGTCCAAAAGTACCGGCCCGATTTGAAAATTATTTCGCACAAATGTTCCTTGGGGCACCCTTTACCAAGATTGTTCAAATATTTCCGATCCGTTGAAAAACATGGCTGCCAGAGGGCGGAGCTTGTTTTCCTTATATGTGCATTGTTAAAACTTTAAAAATCTTCTTGTCCAAAAGTACTGGCCCGATTTGAAAATTAATTTGCACAAATGATCCTTGGGGCACTCTTTGACAAGATTGTTCAAATATTTCCGATCTGTTGAAAAACATGGCCGCCAGGGGGCGGAGCTTGTTCATAGACTCATATAGGGAAAAACCTTTAAAAATCTTCTTTTCTAAGAGTAGAGGGCGCAGGCTTTTAATATTTGGTATGTAGCATCATCTAGTGGACCTCTACCAAGATTGTTCAAATGATAGCCCTGGGGTCAAAAAATGACCCCTCCCCTGGGGGTCTATTGTTTTACATAGACTCATATAGAGAAAAATTTAAAAAAAAAAAAAAAAACTGGAAGTAGAGGGCCCCGGCCTTTGATATTTGGTATGTAGCATCGTCTAGTGGACTTCTACCAAGATTATTCAAATTATAGCCCTGGGGCCTTTGGCGTGCTTAATAATAAATTTCTTGGACGAGTTTAATAACACTTTATGAAATGACAATGAATGTCAGATTCTTTTCATCAGATGACGATACACAAAAAGAAACTTCGTTTTTTCGCTGTCAAAAAAAAGTCCCAACATGTAATACGTTTGTGTTTACCGGATACACTTTCTCAGCCATTTTGTTAACATTCGCAGATGAATACAAAAATAGTGATTCAGTCATGTTATACACATGAGACATATAAAGAAATACGTAATTGGTGTTTTAGATCTGATACAAGCATTGTCATGTGATAAATTCATAGATAAAACATGGGAAAACAAATTCAACAAGCTAAGAAACTTTCTAAAAGGTTCAATCTCGTCAATGGGGACCACCATTATGGATATGTATTTAATAGTGGTCATGCAAATAACACGAATTGAATATTATTGTTGTCAATTATTTATAAAATCCGTATATTTGGATAAGGAAGTGTGGTATAATTTTCATGCACTGATATTCTTACAAAAATGATAAAAAATAAATGACATTGAGGATTTAAAATATTTTGTGTATATTTATTATTAATTTCGATATGTCATAATAGACAACAGCAATGCAAATTCCAAATATAAAGTGGTCATGCAAAATAAGTGAATTGAACATTATCATCGCAGAGTCAATCGTTTTTAAAATCAATATTTATAGCCATAGTAATAATCTATGCTGTATAATTTACGTTTACAGACCTTTTCTATTTTTTCGTAAATATATGTAGGTACCACCGTTAGATATATCATCAAAATAAGTTGTATAATACTTCATAGGACTACAGGTTTGTGTTTGCATGTTTGTGACTTGCTCCTGTAGAAAAGGGTTTCATGTATTCAAATACAATTTTTATTTCCAATTTCAGAGAGTTCATAGTGTTATTCAAACTAGTCAGTCGTAAGTATGATATTGTATTGATATGGAGTCCCAGATAAGGGGGAGTAGACGCTTGTGCACATACACCAAGTCTGCAGCAGAACACTTTCAATGAAGGCTTTCAAATTTTGTTTGATCATAGTTGCATATTATACCCATCTTCTTATTGTATGCTGAGTGTTACCTATTTTTGGTAAACAACATGAGTTTTTGGTTGATTTTGAGAATTAGACATAGCATATTCATTTTTGTTAGAATGATTTTAAATTTTGCACTCCCGTTTAATAAATGTATAACTCTATGTATAAAACAGAGCTAATTCGACATTATCTCCCTTATAATTATACCAAACCTCGTATTATTGTCTCGACAACATTGACTCCGTGAGACAATTCTTTTGAGCACCCATAACATAGCATTTAACCCTTTCCCACACATGCAACAAATCTGCAGCAGACAACTTTATAAAACATCTCAACAATAATATGGGAAATCTCCCTTGATGAAGACACACTTATTGAATAGGGTTGAAAGCAAATTTTGTGCAATTTCTTCTTTTATCACAAAGCTTTCAAAAGTCGTCTGCTGCAGAGGCATCAAAAAGCATCTATATGTGGGAAAGGTTAAAGGGCAATATAAGGATTTGAAATTCTGAAATATTATCTAGATCTCTTGTAGATTAAATTAGCAGTGATTGTTTTACCTGTGAGTCATATGTCCTATACTCACAATATTTATGAGGGGCTCACAAGTCCATTTGACTCATTGTTTTAGCATTATTTAACATAGTTATAGTATGAAGGACTCTTTGTTTTCTATGTTTATAAGTTTTCCCTTGATTGTCAGTTTACAAGTCCTGACAACTCATACTTCTACAGTGTGGAGAATGGTGGGCTGTTAAACAGATGTTTTAGACCTGTAATACCCATGTTCTCTACAGACAGTGTGGAGAATGGCGGGCTGTTAAACAGATGTTTAGACCTGTAATACCCATGTTCTCTACAGACAGTGTGGAGAATGGTGGGCTGTTAAACAGATGTTCTAGACCTGTTATACCCATGTTCTCTACAGACTGTGGAGAATGGCGGGCTGTTAAACAGATGTTTAGACCTGTAATACCCATGTTCTCTACAGACAGTGTGGAGAATGGTGGGCTGTTAAACAGATGTTTTAGACCTGCAATACCCATGTTCTCTACAGACAGTGTGGAGAATTGTGGGCTGTTAAACAGATGTTTTAGACCTGTAATACCCATGTTCTCTACAGACAGTGTGGAGAATTGTGGGCTGTTAAACATATGTTTTAGACCTGTAATATCCATGTTCTCTACAGTGTTGAGAATTGTCGGCTGTTAAACATATGATTTAGACCTGTAATATCCATGTTCTCTACAGTGTGGAGAATTGTGGGCTGTTAAGCAGATGTTTTAGACCTGTAATACCTATGTTCTCTACAGACAGTGTGGAGAATGGTGGGCTGTTAAACAGATGTTTTAGACCTGTAATACCTATGTTCTCTACAGACAGTGTGGAGAATGGTGGGCTGTTAAACAGATGTTCCTGTCAACATGACACTATCCCAAATGGTGATGTTACCAGAGAACAGATCTATATCCACACACCTAGTACTGGAAAGGTAGGATTAATGCATTCTCTTATGCAAACCAACTTTGGTGCAATTGCAGAGGACGGTTTTTGTAAACATTGGGAATACAAGCAATTCCGTACTTGATTTAAAGATTTGAGGCCTATACCCTACCATTGTTTCCATTGTTACAGTCAAGCATCAATAAGTACTTTATGTAAAGAGCTGAGGTCTATAGCCTACCAGTGTTTCCATTGTGACAGTCAATAAGTACTTTATGTAAAGATTTGAGGCCTATACCCTACCATTGTTTCCATTGTTACAGTGAAACATCAATAAGTACTTGATGTAAAGATTTGAGGTCTATACCCTACCAGTGTTTCCATTGTTACAGTCAAACATCAATAAGTACTTGATGTAAAGATTTGAGGTCTATAGCCTACCAGTGTTTCCATTGTGACAGTCAATAAGTACTTTATGTAAAGATTTGAGGCCTATACCCTACCATTGTTTCCATTGTTACAGTGAAACATCAATAAGTACTTGATGTAAAGATTTGAGGTCTATACCCTACCAGTGTTTCCATTGTGACAGTCAATAAGTACTTTATGTAAAGATTTGAGGCCTATACCCTACCATTGTTTCCATTGTTACAGTCAATCATCAATAAGTACTTTATGTAAAGAGTTGAGGTCTATAGCCTACCATTGTTACAGTCAAACATCAATAAGTACTTGATGTAAAGATTTGAGGTCTATAGCCTACCATTGTTTCCATTGTTACAGTCAAACATCAATAATTACTTTATGTAAAGATTTGAGGTCTATACCCTACCAGTGTTTCCATCGTACAGTCAAGCATCAATAAGTACTTGATGTAAAGATTTGAGGCATATACCCTACCAGTGTTTCCATCATACAGTCAAGCATCAATAAGTACTTGATGTAAAGATTTGAGGCCTATACCCTACTATTGTTTCCATTGTTACAGTCAAACATCAATAAGTACTTGATGTAAAGATTTGAGGCCCATACCCTACTATTGTTTCCATTGTTACAGTCAATAAGTACTTGATGTAAAGATTTGAGGCCTATACCCTACCAGTGTTTCCATCATACAGTCAAGCATCAATAAGTACTTGATGTAAAGATTTGAGGTCTATAGCCTACCATTGTTTCCATTGTTACAGTCAATAAGTACTTGATGTAAAGATTTGAGGTCTATACCCTACCATTGTTTCCATTGTTACAGTCAAACATCAATAAGTACTTGATGTAAATATTTGAGGTCTATACCCTACCATTGTTTCCATTGTTACAGTCAAACATCAATAAGTACTTTATGTAAAGATTTGAGGCCTATACCCTACCATTGTTTCCATTGTTACAGTCAAGCATCAATAAGTACTTTATGTAAATATTTGAGGTCTATAGCCTACCATTGTTTCCATTGTTACAGTCAAACATCAATAAGTACTTGATGTAAATATTTGAGGTCTATACCCTACCATTGTTTCCATTGTTACAGTCAATAAGTACTTGATGTAAAGATTTGAGGCCTATACCCTACCATTGTTTCCATTGTTACAGTCAAGCATCAATAAGTACTTGATGTAAAGATTTGAGGTCTATACCCTACCATTGTTTCCATTGTTACAGTCAAACATCAATAAGTACTTTATGTAAAGATTTGAGGTCTATACCCTACCATTGTTTCCATTGTGACAGTCAAGCATCAATAAGTACTTGATGTAAAGATTTGAGGACTATACCCTACCATTGTTTCCATTGTTACAGTAAATAAGTACTTGATGTAAAGATTTGAGGTCTATACCCTACCATTGTTTCCATTGTGACAGTTAAGCATCAATAAGTACTTGATGTAAAGATTTGAGGACTATACCCTACCATTGTTTCCATTGTTACAGTAAATAAGTACTTGATGTAAAGATTTGAGGACTATACCCTACCATTGTTTCCATTGTTACAGTCAATAAGTACATGATGTAAAGATTTGAGGCCTATACCCTACCATTGTTTCCATTGTTACAGTCAAACATCAATAAGTACTTTATGTAAAGATTTGAGGTCTATACCCTACCATTGTTTCCATTGTGACAGTCAAGCATCAATAAGTACTTGATGTAAAGATTTGAGGACTATACCCTACCATTGTTTCCATTGTTACAGTAAATAAGTACTTGATGTAAAGATTTGAGGTCTATACCCTACCATTGTTTCCATTGTGACAGTTAAGCATCAATAAGTACTTGATGTAAAGATTTGAGGACTATACCCTACCATTGTTTCCATTGTTACAGTAAATAAGTACTTGATGTAAAGATTTGAGGACTATACCCTACCATTGTTTCCATTGTTACAGTCAATAAGTACATGATGTAAAGATTTGAGGCCTATACCCTACCATTGTTTCCATTGTTACAGTCAAACATTAATAAGTACTTGATGTAAAGATTTGAGGTCTATACCCTACCATTGTTTCCATTGTTACAGTCAAACATCAATAAGTACTTTATATAAAGATTTGAGGTCTATACCCTACCATTGTTACAGTCAAGCATCAATAAGTACTTTATGTACAGATTTGAGGTCTATAGCCTACCATTGTTTCCATTGTTACAGTCAAACATCAATAAGTACTTTATGTAAAGATTTGAGGTCTTTACCCTACCATTGTTACAGTCAAGCATCAATAAGTACTTGATGTAAAGATTTGAGGTCTACCCTACCATTGTTTCCATTATGACAGTCAAACATCAATAAGTACTTGATGTAAAGATTTGAGGTCTATACCCTACCATTGTTTCCATTGTTACAGTCAATAAGTACTTTATGTAAAGATTTGAGGCCTATACCCTACCATTGTTTCCATTGTTACAGTCAATAAGTACTTTATGTAAAGATTTGAGGTCTATACCCTACCATTGTTTCCATTGTTACAGTCAATAAGTACTTTATGTAAAGATTTGAGGTCTATACCCTACCAGTGTTTCCATTGTTACAGTCAAACATCAATAAGTACTTTATGTAAAGATTCGAGGCCTATAGCCTACCATTGTTTCCATTGTTACAGTCAAACATCAATAAGTACTTTATGTAAAGATTTGAGGTCTATACCCTACCATTGTTTCCATTGTTACAGTCAAACATCAATAAGTACTTTATGTAAAGATTCGAGGCCTATAGCCTACCATTGTTTCCATTGTTACAGTCAAACATCAATAAGTACTTGATGTAAAGATTTGAGGTCTATAGCCTACCATTGTTTCCATTGTTACAGTCAAACATCAATAAGTACTTTATGTAAAGATTTGAGGTCTATAGCCTACCATTGTTTCTATTGTTACAGTCAAGCATCAATAAGTTCTTTATGTAAAGATTTGAGTCATACATCAATATGTACTTTATGTAAAGAATTGAGGCCTATACAATTGTTTCCATTGTTACAGTCATACACTTTGGTGGAGGTCCAGTACAAAGAGGTGATCAAATCATTACAGTTTCAAACTTGCCATATACCAGGTAGGTTAAACAAACCTAGCTTTTTTCCCTTTATTAGCCCTTCTTTTCATAGAACAATTCAAACATAAGCATCTATTGCAGAACCATTATGATTTGGAAAAAGCGTGTTAACAAGTAGGCAGAAGATGACTGAAAACATGAAGGTAAACATAATGAAAATATCTCAAAACGAAAGTTTAATTATTGGATAAAGTTTAAAACATATTATGATATCAGAGATATTATGATTCTGCAGAAGCCTAAAACGTCTATATGTGGGACAGGGTTAAGAACCCTTATGAATAAGTCACATATAATTAGAGAATTTCATTTTTGAACACAGAAACTGATAAAAAGTTAATCTTTACTTTCAGTTGACGGAAAACACTGCCACCGTTATGCTAATCAGTTATCATCTCAATCCTGTCAGACACTGAAACAGCAGGTTGGTTGACCCAAATACAGAACATTGGTAGTTGGAAAAGTTCATGGTACTTAGGAACTATCCTGTTATCCGAAAGACAGGAACAAAGACGTGGAATTTGAAAAATCTGTACTTCATAAGTATTTCATATAGTTGAAAACATTGTGACAGAATTAAAAATTACTCATAATAAGAAATTTCTTTCTGCCTGAATGTTTTCAAAAGCTGGATGATTTAAAATGCATGTAGGAAGGGTCAATATTTTAGTGTGAATTCCTCAATCCCTATTTCAATGCTTGCAAATTTGAAATATTAGTGAAATTGTAGGTCCATCTGTATAACAGCTAAAACTTGTTGGAGCAAATAACTTTTTTAATTGTTTATGATATTTGTAAAATGCAACACCTGTTACACATAATTATCATGAATTGTAGTTGTGCCAGAAATAATCTGGGATCATATCCGTTAAGTGGTTCAAGAGCTATCTCCTTTTTTTAGCTCGACTTTTTAAAGAAAAGGCTAGCTATACTACCCGCCTCTGCGTTGGCGTTGGTTAAGTTTTTTATACCACCTTACTTTTTTCAAAACCATTAGAGATATTGCTTTCAAACTTACAACACTTGTTCACCATCATTACCTCCGACAACAGACAAGAGTACATAACTCTGTCAAGGTTTTTGTAACATTTATGGCCTTTTCGACTTAGAATTTCGGTAAAGTTTTTCGTACCACTACACTTTTTTTGAAAATCATTAGAGATTAAGCTTACAATACTTATTAACCATCATACATCCATCATCAGACAAGAAAACATAACTCTGTCAAGTTTTTTAGCTCACCTATGCACTTCGTGCATAGGTGAGCTATTGTGATCACATTTTGTCCGGCGTCCGTCCGGCGTCCGTCGTCCGTCGTCCTTCGTCAACATTTGAGCTTGTTAACACTCTACGGGCTACATTTTGCATCCAATCTTCATGAAAGTTTATCAGAACGTTCATCTCCATAAAATCTTGGACAAGTTCGAAACTGGGCGATATGAGGTCAAAAACTAGGTCACTAGGTCGAATTGAAGGAAAATCTTGTTAACACTCTGGAGGCCACATTTTCAACTTGAGCATATTGAAACTTTATCAGAATGTTTGTCTTGATGATATGTAGGTCAAGTTCGAACATGGGTCACGTTGGGTCAAAAAGTAGGTCACTAGGTCAAATTGAAGGAAAATCTTGTTAACACTCCAGAGGCCGCAATTTTTGCTTCAGCAGTTTGAAATTTTGTCAAAATGTTTGTCTTAAAAATATCTAGGTCAAGTTCAAATATGGGTTATGCCGGGTCAAAAACTAGGTCACTAGGTCAAATTGAAAGAAAATCTTGTTAACACTTTTGATGACGCATTTTTTGCTGCAGCAGCTTGAAATTTGGTCAGAATGTTTGTCTTAAATATATCTAGGTCAAGTTCAAATATGGGTCATATCGGGTCAGAAACTAGGTCACCAGGCCAAATTGAGGGAAAATCTTGTTAACTCTGTAGAAGCCGCATGTTTTGCTTCAGCGGCTCGAAATTTGTTCAGAATATTGAGCTGAATGATATCTAGGCCAAGTTCGAATATGGGTCATGTCAGGTCAAAAACTAGGTCACTAGCCCAAATTGAAAGAAAATCTTTTTTACACTTTGGATGCCGCATTTTTTGCTTCAGCAGCTTGAAATTTTGTCAGAATGTTTGTCTTAAAGATATCTAGTTCAAGTTCAAATATGGGTCATATTGGATCAGAAACTAGGTCACTAGGCCAAATTGAGGGAAAATCTTGTTAACTCTGTAAAAGCTGCATTTTTTGCTTCAGCAATTTGAAATTTGTTCAGAATGTTTGTATAAATGATATCTAGGCCAAGTTCGGATATGGGTCATGCCGGGTTAAAAACTAGGTCACTAGACCAAATTGAAGGGTAATCATGTTAACACTCTGGATACTGCATTTTTAATTTCAGCATGATAAAACTTTATCAGAATGTTTTTCTTGATGATATGTAGGCCAAGTTTGAATATGGGTCATGCTGGATCAAAAACTAGGTCACTAGATCAAATTGAAGGAAAATCTTGTGAACACTTTGGATGCCGCATTGTTTGCTTCAGCAGCTTGAAATTTGGTCAGAATGTTTGTCTGAATTATATCTAGGTCAAGTTCAAATATGGGTCATATTGGATCAGAAACTAGGTCAATAAAGGAAAATATTGTTCAAACTCCGGAGGCCGCATTTTTACTTTGAGCAAGTTGAAACTTAGTCAGAATGTTGTCTTGGTGATATCTAGTCCATGTTGGAATATGGGTCATATCAGGTAAAAAATATAGATCACTAGGCCAAATGAAGGAAAGTATTGTTAACACTGTGGAGGTTGCATTCAGAATAATTGTCTTGATGTGTTTTGCATTGCAGTACATTGTATAATTAAGGTGAGCGATCCAGGGCCATCATGGCCCTCTTGTTTTAAAGAATTATGGCCCTTTTTCGATTTCGAATTTTGGTTTTAAGTTATTCATACCAAATCAAGTTTTCAAAATCATTAGAGAAATGGCTCTATAAACACTTACAATATATGTATTTACCATCATTACCTCCACCAACAGCCAAGAGTACATAATTCAGTGAAGGTTTTTGTAAGAATGATGACCCTTTTTCGACTTATAAAGTACTTTGCTTATACATAATATGATAAAGTACTTGGTTATGTTTTCTTTACCACCCCAAAAAAGTTTTGTTTTATTGGCAAGCATGAAAAAGTTGAGTGCTCTGTCCTCCGACAGTGCTTGTTTTTATACTACCAAAGCAGTTGAGTGACAGTTCTAATTATCATTTGCTCATCAGAAGTTAATCCCAGACCCTATCTTTTTCTGTTTACAGGTGATTAGAATTGCCCAAGAGCTTTCATCTTTGTCTACGTCTTTGCCTTTAGAATTGTCATCATCCATATTTGTGAGGACTGTAAGTGAGATTTATATTACATCCAAACCTTTTTGTTACACACATCCTGTTTCAAGTCCAAATAGTGGGATGATTCCTCCTGTTGTTACTGTTGCTAAAATAAGATGGTTAGATATTTTCAAAGTTGTCTGTTGCAGATTGACTGTATGTTGGAAAGGGTTAACTACCAAAAGGTGCTACCAGCATCAAATCTGTTTCCTCTGATCACTCCAAACCTGTGCTTACTGCAACTTGCAACAAACATAATTTATATATGTTTCTGATAAAAAAACCAATGTACGTGTAATCAAATAATATACAATATAAAACAATTACTTTCAGGCAAATTTGCCCATAGTAAGTGTGTTATTACTTTCAGGCAAATTTGCCATAGTAGCAAACAACAATGTGCGAAGAACAAACATTATCATTTACAAGAAGCAAAAATCATAAATATGAACTAACTGTCCAAATATTATATACAGAACAAAGACAAGTAATACATGTACCCCTTTGAAATGATATGATAAATTATAGGTGGACGGCCACCACCTCACAAACTGTTTTAATGATTTTCCTGATATATATAATTTATAATACATGTCAGTTTTCAAAATATCTGACTAAAAAATGTAACATTTGGAAGCATAGTTTTGATACAAGAGTTGAAAATATTGCGGGAAAATGGGGGGGAAAAAAAAATCAGTAATTTCTTCCTTTTAGATCTCCTGAGTCAAAGGTGATCTATTCTGATCACTTTCTGTCTGTCACCAGTCCTTAACTTTTACATTTAAATTACATCTACTAAATCACTGGACCAATTTCTTTTTCTTCAAAATTGATCAAATTTTCAAATTGAAGTTCCATTCTTATAAAAGTCTAATTTCAAGATAATTTAATAGAAATATTTCTTTAGTGACCCTCAACATAATTGATCAAGATATATTGATTGGTTGAAGAAAATAAAAAGCTGACAGATGGCATCAGAAAAGGGGTAAAATTAATGTTTAGCTTCAAGCAAAAACTTCTCCTAAACCACTTGACATATATCAACCAAACTTAGCAGGAATGGTCCTTTGCTGGTCCTCTTTAAAAATATTTCAAAGATTTTAATTCTATGTTGAACTTTAGTTAAACATAATTTGTTCAAGCCATATTGATTGGTTGAAATATATAGCCACCAGGCAGGATAAAATGATATTTGAGCTCCAAGCGATATCTCCTAAACCACTTGACCAATATCAATCATACTTCACAGGAATTAACTTTCATTTATAGAAATTTCCATATTTTTTAACCTAGATATATTCAAAGTAGTCTGTTGTATTTGTAAATAAAGGCCATGTGGGAAATCTGGAACAACAGTTCCTATACAGTAGTTAATGCAAGTACAGCAGACAACATTTAAAAACATCATGCCAATATGAGAAATTGCTTATCGTGAACAATTACGACTTTAGCCACAATGTTTTCAACTCTTTTTAACTCTTTCCCTCATATCAATGCTTTCTGACGCCTCTGCAGCAGAAGGCTTTTTGAAAACATAGTGACAAAAGAAGAAATTGCTCAAAACAAGCAATTCCTCCTTTTGCCACAATATTTTCCACTTTTAGTCATAGGTTATCCATTCAATTATAGAGGTTTTCTATTTTTTTACAAAATATGTTCTCAGACGTCTGCTGCAGAATTGTCGTATAAAAGAAAGGGTTAATTATCATATCTTTATAGTTTTAATAATGTTCCATGCGTTTACCTAGATGTTTTTCAAAATTTAGATACCTTTGAATATTGAAGAGTCAATCTGCTAAACCCTTTTCCACATGCTGCTGTAATTTGATGCATTTGCAGCATGTGGCTTTTGAAAGTGTTGTGGCAAAAGGAGAACCGCTCAAAACTTCATTCAATGATTATACTTTTATTCATAAAAAAAGTCAATGCTTCTGCCTAAATGTTTTCATTTTATTGTTGTGAATGACATAAATGTTTATGATATATTTTGAAATACCATATATATATTGCAGGATGATGAAAAGATCTCATTAATGCAAGCGCTCATTACTGGGTATGTTATTGTCTAGGTTTAATACATTTGTAGAACCAGGAACATAGATAAAAGGGATAAGTAACTAAATGGCATCCGAAATTTTCAACCCTCTCAAAATATATAGCAAGTAAAATAAAATTACTGTTGAAGATATAATAATAATAAGATATTTGATAGATATTAAATATTTCTGAAAGTTTAAACATGTTTTATTGCAATAGATAAAAAATATTTGAATACATTACACTTTTGAATAATTTTTTATCCTTTTGAATAATGTCAGTCTAATAAATTATTGGAACAATATTGATAACATTCCAAAATCACAATACTGGGTCTTTTAAATCAGTATTTTATTCAAACCACATAGAAATTTGTGTTTTTACCTCACCTGAGCACAAAGTACTCATGATGAGTTATTGTTATCGCCCTTTGTACTGAGTCTGATGTGCGTCCATCAACATCTCCTCTATAACCAGTGGGTCGATTTGGATGGGTTTTCTGATTTCCATGGCAACAAAAGATAGAAACTTTTGTAGAAATGTTAAGGAGGGGGGGTCAAATGACATTGCATTACTCAGGTGAGTGATCCAGGACCAGCATGGCCCATTTGATTTAATTAAGCAATAAAAAAGATCTATCACTGGCCCGATAATATACTTATTGCCTCCAATGTTATCAAAGCAGATTGTTAAAACTTAGTGTTTTGAATAGTGGATTAAGTCGAACCAAATCTATTCTCTATGTTACAACTCTCTATCCACGGCTCATGAGCTGTAATCTCTCATATTTGGTCTAATATATATTTCCCACATTCAGATGTATTTTATACATTTTTAGCAGACGACAAAATGAGCAATTTTTAGATCTACTGGCCAAAGGCCAGAAAAGCTTATGCCGTGGCGTCTGTCCGTAAACAATTGCTTGTGAACGCGATACCATCTTCAGTTCACCAAACTTAGATAGTAGTTAAATATTGATCAGAGCTTAGTTCCTTTCGAAAACCAGCCAGATGTGCCCCTGCATGATGGATTATGGCCCTTGAAGTTGTCAAAATTGCTATAATACAGCTTGTGAACACGATAAAGTCTTCAGTTTTGATTGTATCTCAATCAAACTTATACAGTAGTTAAATATCCATGAGAGCTCAGTTCCTTTCGCTAACCAGCCAAATCCGCCAAATGCAAGAATGGATTATGGCCCTTGAAATTGTCAAAATTGCTATAATACAGCTTGTGAACACAATAGAGCCTCCATTTACTATTCGATCTTCACCAAACTTAGATAGTAATTAAATATTGATGAGAGCTTGGTTCCTTTTGCAAACCAGCCAGATCCGCCCATGCAAGGCTGGATTATGGCCCTTGAATTTGCCAAAATTGCTATAATAGAGCTTGTGAACACAATAGAGGCTCCATTTACTATCTGATCTTCACCAAACTTAGATAGTAGTTAAATATTGATATGAGCTCGGGTTCCTTTCGAAAACCAGCCAGATGTGCCCTTGCATGACTGGATTATGGCCCTTGAAATTGTCAAAATTGCTACAATACAGCTTGTGATCACAATAGAGCCTCCATTTACTATCCGATCTTCACCATACATACATGCTCTGGATTGAAAATGACCAAAGAACTATCCCAGTAGAGCATAGGCCCTCATGGGCCTCTTGTTAGTTTTTGTTACAATATTTTCAACACTATTTAATCATTATACTTTCTCCGTAAAAGAAAGCTTAATTGTTAAATAAAGTTGAAAACATTGTGGCCAAAGGAGAAATTGCTCATTATGAGCAATATCACCTTTGGGCCACAATGTTTTCAAAAGTCGTCTCCTGCTATTGCGTCAAAATGTGTATGCAGGTGGGAAAGGGTTAATCATTATACTTTCAATATTCCATATTCAAAGTTGTGTGCTGCAGATTTCCTGTATGAGGGTAAAGTTGATATTCATGTTTCAGTCCTGAAGGCACACCCTACTCTTCTGGATGTTATGTGTTTGACATCCATTTCCCACCCACATACCCGCTCCGACCCCCTCAAGTCAATCTCAGAACCACCGGGAATGGTACAGTCAGATTCAACCCGAATCTCTATAAGTAAGTCTTTTTTATGCCCCCCCGGAATCTCCGATTCGGGGGGCATATAGTTTTTGGCCTGTCTGTCTGTCTGTCTGTCTGCACGAAAAAAACTTTAACCTTGACCACTACTTTTGAACCATAACAGGTACGGCTACCATATTTCACATGTGTATTCCTTGTGACATGACCTTTCTGTCAGTACCAACATTTTTGACCTTGCGACCTTGACCTTTGACCTAGATGTAGTTTTTGGCCTGTCTGCACGAAAAAAACTTTAACCTTGACCACTACTTTTGAACCATAACAGGTACGGCTACCATATTTCACATGTGTATTCCTTGTGACATTACCTTTCTGTCAGTACCAAAATGTTTGACCTTGCGACCTTGACCTTTGACCTAGATGTTGCCATTCTCGAAAAAAACTTTAACCTTGGCCATTACTTTTGAACCATAACAGGTACGGCTACCATATTTCACATGTGTATTCCTTGTGATATTACCTTTCTGTCAGTACCAAAATGTTTGACCTTGCGACCTTGACCTTTGACCTAGATGTTGCCATTCTCGAAAAAAACTTTAACCTTGGCCATTACTTTTGAACCATAACAGGTACGGCTACCATATTTCACATGTGTATTCCTTGTGACATTACCTTTCTGCCAGTACCAACATTTTGACCTTGCGACCTTGACCTTTGACCTAGATGTTGCCATTCTCGAAAAAAACTTTAACCTTGGCCATTACTTTTGAACCATAACAGATACGGCTACCATATTTCAAATGTGTATTCCTTGTGACATGACCTTTCCGTCAGTACCAACATTTTTGACCTTGCGACCTTGACCTTTGACCTAGATGTTGCCATTCTCAATTTTTAGCTCACCTGTGCATGAAGTGCTCAAGGTGAGTTATTGTGATCGCCCTATGTCCGGCGTCCGTTGTCCGTCGTCCGTCAACATTTTCTCCTCTGTAACCGGTGGGTCAACTGGGATGAAACTTCACAGAAAGCATCCTCTCAACGTCCTCACCAGAATTCCTTAAAATTTTCGGGATCCATGCAGAATTCTGGTTTCCATGGCAACGAAATGAAAAAACTTCAAAATTCTTAAAAAATCTTCTCCTCCGAAAGTGTCAGGCCAATTTTCAAATAATTTTGTAGAAATGTTCCTCGGGTGACCCTCTATCAGATTCCTTCAAGCCATGTTGATTGGTCGAAAAACATGGCCGCCAGGGGGGGCGGGGCTATTTTTCCTTATATGGCTATAGTGCAAACTTAAAAAATCTTCTTCTCCAAAAGTGTCAGGCCGATTTTCAAATAAATTTGTAGAAATGTTCCTTGGGTGACCCTCTATCAGATTCCTTCAAGCCATGTTGATTGGTCAAAAACATGGCCGCCAGGGGGCGAGGCTATTTTGCCTTTTATGGTTATAGTGCAAACTTAAAAAATCTTCAACATCTTCTCCTCAGTAACCGGTGGGTCAATTGGGATGAAACTTCACAGAAAGCATCCTCTCAATGACTTCACCAGAATTCCTTCAAATTTTTGGGATCCATGCAGAATTCTGGTTTCCATGGCAACGAAACGAAAAAAACTTCAAAATTCTACTTCTCCCTAACTGGTTGGCAGATTTTGAACTTATTTTGTAGAAATGTTCCTTGGGTGACTCTCTATCAGATTCCTTGAAGCCATGTTGATTGGTCGAAAAACATGGCCGCCAGGGGGGCGGGGCTTTTTTGCCTTATATGGCTATAGTGAAAACTTAAAAAATCTTCTCCTCCAAAAGTGTCAGGCCGATTTTCAAATAATTTTGTAGAAATATTCCTTGGATGACCCGCTATCAGATTCCTTTAAGCCATGTTGATTGGTCGAAAATCATGGCCGCCAGGGGGGGCGGGGCTTTTTTGCCTTATATAGCTATAGTGCAAACTTAAAAAATCTTCTCCTCCAAAAGTGTCGGGCCGATTTTCAAATAATTTTGTAGAAATGTTCCTTGGATGACCCTCTATCAGATTCCTTCAAGCCATGTTGATTGGTCAAAAAACATGGCCGCCAGGGGGCGGGGCTATTTTGCCTTTTATTGCTATAGTGAAAACTTAAAAAATCTTCTCCTTCAAAAGTGTCAGGCCAATTTTCAAATAATTTTGTAGAAATGTTCCTAGGGTGACCCTCTATCAGATTCCTTAAAGCCAAGTTGATTGGTTGGAAACTATGCCCGCCAGATGGCGGGGCTTATATAGCTAAAGTGAAGAAAAAAAATCAGGTGAGCGATTCCAGGGCCATCATGGCCCTCTTGTTTTTTTAACCTTCCCCACTACTTTTGAACCATAACAGGTAAGGCTACCATATTTCACATGTGTATACCTTTTGACATAACCTTTCTGTCAGTACCAAAAATTTTCACCTTGCGACCTTGACCTTTGACCTACATGTTGCCATTCTCGAAAAAAACTTTAACCTTGACCACTACTTTTGAACCATAACAGGTACGGCTACCATATTTCACATGTGTATTCCTTGTGACATGACCTTTCTGTCAGTACCAACATTTTTGACCTGGCGACCTTGACCTTTGACCTATTGGGGGGCATCAGTGTTTCACAAACACATCTTGTTTTTACCTTTTTCACACTTACTGATGCATTCTAACACATCTATAGCAGACGCCTTTTGAGAGTGTATGCAAAAATGCCAACAGTCCAAAATTACATAGTAGTCAAAACCCATACTACTGAAATTACAGGGTAGTCAAAACCCCAACGATTAAATAAATAGGGCAGTTAAAACCCTTAAGTGGAAAATGCAGGATAGTTTAAACCCCAATGATTGGTAAATACATTTACGCCAATTATCACCGTGTCAGTTATAATGCTTATTAAGTTTCATCATTTCTACGAACATTTGATAGATTAAAACCTAAATATGTGATGCCTTGCTTATTTTTCCTTTGGGAAGACCTATATATGTATTATGTGAAAGCATAAAACTTGGCCGATTCAGCGGAAAAAGTTTAGGTTTGGTATAGAAAAAATAATTTTCTTTGTAAATATTTGCTTAATTGACCTAATATTTGCTTTTGTGCTTTCATTTTATATCATACTTTGTAAATAAATAGAAAAAACATATCCATAAGGACAAAGAAATTGTCTTAAAGGTCAAATTACGCCAAATACATCCGTGGTCATGCTGATCTACACCCAATTAGTCCCTAAAAAAATATTTCTTTGACTAGAAATTAGTGTATACCATCACCAGAATGCAATGAATATATTACATTGAGTTTAAATGCATTGTAAATGTGTATGCGATGCACTGGAAATGCTTGATTTGATCACTTTTAATATTTTGATCTTGTTTGAAAGTGAAAGTAGAGAATACTAAACGCCCATTTTTTCCGGGCCTGATTTGGTCCAAAATGACGGTAACCATTTTCACCTGGTGTTTTATGTCATATAACAGAAATTTTCTTTTTCCTGGGTTAATTTACGGATTTCAAAGATAGTTTGACAGATATGTCAATAAAAGTGAAAAAGTTTGAGGATAGTTTCTTAGTAGAATCAGTAGAATGTGTCATACAGACATGGACTTAAGCCTAGAAATGTTTGCTTCAACCCTTTCCCAAATACAGATGATCTCTGAAGCCTCCTCAGAATGAGCAATTTCTCCTCTTGCCAGAATGTTTTCAATAATTATTGCTTGTTGTAGACAGGTAAGGGTTAAAAAGTAAAGGAATAAAACAAACATGTTATAGCCAGGCTGTACATAATTTGTCCATATATTCACAGTTGTGGTACGGTGTGTTTATCATTGCTTGGTACGTGGCAAGGTCAGAATGGAGAAGAATGGAACATAACGTCGACCATATTACAGGTAAATACAGTTGTATATTGTTACATAGGGGTTTGGTGTGGTTTGTAACATAACATTAACCATATTACAGGTAAATACAGTTGTAAAATGTTACATAGGGGTTTGGTGCGGTTTGTAACATAACATCCACCATATTACAGGTAAATACTGTTGTATATTGTTACATAGGGGTTTGGTGTGGTTTGTAACATAACATTCACCATATTACAGGTAAATACTGTTGTATAATGTTACATAGGGGTTTGGTGTGGTTTGTAACATAACATTCACCATATTACAGGTAAATACAGTTGTATATTGTTACATAGGGGTTTGGTGTGGTTTGTAACATAACATTCACCATATTACAGGTAAATACAGTTGTATAATGTTACATAGGGGTTCAGTGCGGTTTGTAACATAACATTCACCATATTACAGGTAAATACAGTTGTATATTGTTACATAGGGGTTTGGTGCGGTTTGTAACATAACATCCACCATATTACAGGTAAATACTGTTGTATATTGTTACATAGGGGTTTGGTGTGGTTTGTAACATAACATTCACCATATTACAGGTAAATACTGTTGTATAATGTTACATAGGGGTTTGGTGTGGTTTGTAACATAACATTCACCATATTACAGGTAAATACAGTTGTATATTGTTACATAGGGGTTTGGTGTGGTTTGTAACATAACATTCACCATATTACAGGTAAATACTGTTGTATAATGTTACATAGGGGTTTGGTGTGGTTTGTAACATAACATTCACCATACTACAGGTAAATACAGTTGTATATTGTTACATAGGGGTTTGGTGTGGTTTGTAACATAACATTCACCATATTACAGGTAAATACAGTTGTATAATGTTACATAGGGGTTCAGTGCGGTTTGTAACATAACATTCACCATATTACAGGTAAATACAGTTGTATATTGTTACATAGGGGTTTGGTGCGGTTTGTAACATAACATCCACCATATTACAGGTAAATACTGTTGTATATTGTTACATAGGGGTTTGGTGTGGTTTGTAACATAACATTCACCATATTACAGGTAAATACTGTTGTATAATGTTACATAGGGGTTTGGTGTGGTTTGTAACATAACATTCACCATATTACAGGTAAATACAGTTGTATATTGTTACATAGGGGTTTGGTGTGGTTTGTAACATAACATTCACCATATTACAGGTAAATACAGTTGTATATTGTTACATAGGGGTTTGGTGTGGTTTGTAACATAACATCCACCATATTACAGGTAAATACTGTTGTATATTGTTACATAGGGGTTTGGTGTGGTTTGTAACATAACATTCACCATATTACAGGTAAATACAGTTGTATAATGTTACATAGGGGTTCAGTGCGGTTTGTAACATAACATTCACCATATTACAGGTAAATACAGTTGTATATTGTTACATAGGGGTTTGGTGCGGTTTGTAACATAACATCCACCATATTACAGGTAAATACTGTTGTATATTGTTACATAGGGGTTTTGTGTGGTTTGTAACATAACATTCACCATATTACAGGTAAATACAGTTGTATAATGTTACAAAGGGGTTTGGTGTGGTTTGTAACATAACATCCACCATATTACAGGTAAATACTGTTGTATATTGTTACATAGGGGTTTGGTGTAGTTTGTAACATAACATTCACCATATTACAGGTAAATACAGTTGTATATTGTTACATAGGGGTTCAGTGCGGTTTGTAACACAACATCCACCATTTTACAGGTAAATACAGTTGTATAATGTTACATAGGGGTTCAGTGTGGTTTGTAACATAACATTCACCATATTACAGGTAAATACAGTTGTATAATGTTACATAGGGGTTCAGTGCAGTTTGTAACATAACATTCACCATTTTACAGGTAAATACAGTTGTATAATGTTACATAGGGGTTCAGTGTGGTTTGTAACATAACATTCACCATATTACAGGTAAATACAGTTGTATAATGTTACATAGGGGTTCAGTGTGGTTTGTAACACAACATCCACCATATTACAGGTAAATACAGTTGTATAATGTTACATAGGGGTTTGGTGTGGTTTGTAACATATCATCTCCACCATATTACAGGTAAATACTGTTGTATAATGTTACATAGGGGTTTGGTGCAGTTTGTTACATAACCTTTGTGTTGGATGGGGTTTTATAACATTGAATTAGGTTTTGAAGCATATTTATATTGTTATATTGGGTTGACATGGTTTTGTTATGTTGAATTAAGGTTGACGCAGTTTTGTAAAGTTACATTGGGATTTGAGAAGTTTTGGTTGTTTGACTCGGTTTTGAGTTCCACTGGACTGGTTTTTTAGCCAGTTGAGCTTATATAATGGCAATTGTCTGTTGTGCGTGAATGCATGTTTTAACTTTTGGCATCAAACAACTATGCCATGGCAATTGAAAGAAACAAACTTCTCCACCAAAGCTGATTAGCTGATTTTTGTAGAAATGTTCCTTGGCTTCAACCGATATTGATTGGTTGAAAGATATAGCTAACAGGTGGTATCAGAAAAGGGGTAAAATGAACTTAAAGCTTCAAATGACGTCTCCTCCTAATCCATTGGTCCAATTTCAACCAAACTTCACATGAATGTTCCTTTTGTGGACTCCTTTTAGAATTATTCAAAGATATAAATTCTATTTAGAACTTTGGTTGCTGCTGAATCAGAAAGGGTGAAAAAATCTCCTAGGCTTACATTCTCTTCCGAATCTGCTTGTCTGTTTCTAAGATAATATTGTAGAAATGTACCTTGGGTGACCATCATTTTTTTTTTTTCATTCAAGCCATTATTGATTTGTTGAAAAACATAGCAGCCAAGCGACATCAGAAAAGGTTAAAACGACAAAACTTTATGATCCCATTTTTATTAAAGTTCTTGTCTGATTTCTAGATAATTTAGCAGAAATATGCCTTTAGTGATCATTTAGATAATTCAATCAAATCATGTTTATTTGTTGAAAAGATAGCAAACAGGTGGTATCAGGAAAGGGGTAAAATGAACTTTAAGCTTCAAACAACATCTCCTTAACCATTGGACTGATACCAACTAAACTTCACAGGAATGTTCCTTTTGTGGTCTTCTTTCAAATTGTTCAAAGAATTAATGCCTGATTACAAATGCAAATTTATTTCCACTCTTGATTACATTTTCCCTGATATCAGCAGTTATATAATTAATACTATTCTATTACTCAGGTGATCGATTAAGGACATCTGGTTTACAGAGATTTTCCACGTTTTTGGCTTGATGTCTTAAATTTTGTCAGCTGTAGAATTGTGCAAAAAAATCACAGGAACTTCTTTCATTAAATAGATAGTGTATGAGCTCTTCCACTTGAAAAGTATTTTTGTAGAAAACAAATGTTTCATAGATGATCTCTTGAAGAAAGCATTGTAAGGGCAATTCATCATATTTCTATCAATGGTTAACCAGGATTTTATCAGAATATATCTTTTCCAATCGTCACTAGTTGTGATATCATTTTTAGGTCACCTCAGCTTTGCTAAGGAGAGTTATTGTGATCGCCTTTTGTCCCTGTTGTGCGCCCTCCGTCGTGCATGGAACGTCAACATCTTCTCCTCAGTAACCAGTGGGTCAATTGAGATGAAACTTAAAAAATCTTCTCCTCCGAAAGTGTCAGGCCTATTTTTAAATAATTTTGTAGAAATGTTCTTAGGGTGACCCTCTTTTAGATTCTTTCAAGCCAAGGGGACGGGGCTTATATGGCTTAAGTGAAAAAAATAATTAATCATGGCCCTCTTGTTGAAGAGATACTGGCTCTACTTAATTGTTTCAGTGTTTTCTCACAAACAGACTTTGTCTACTGTTAGTGTAAAAATGGCGGATTCTATCTCCTGGCAAACTTTCATACATAGATCATAAGCTTAAACCTTTACCTCATACGAAAATTCTGCAGCAGACAACTTTGAACATATTTTGTCAAAAAATAGAAAATCTCTATAATTGAATGGATAATCTATGACTATATAAAAGTGGAAAACATTGTGGCAAAAGGAGAAATTAATAGTTTTGAGCAATTTTTTCTTTTGTCACTATGTTTTCAAAAAGCCGTCTGCTGCAGAGGCATCAGAAAGCATCTATATGAGGGAAATGATTGTAAATATGTTCTTATAAACAAAGTTTACAGAGAAGCCCCTTATACTTAGGTTGGATTTAGACAATGAACACACAATAAATGGTACACAGTCTGTGATATAGCAAACAAACATTAGAACAATGACTTCATGCATGTGTTATCTACATGTATTACCCCCAGAGAACTTGTGTCACTGTTTTGTAAATAGTTGTGTTACAATAGGCCTGTAGGAATTTTCTGTACGGGCCCTATTTAAGGAGGAACCCCTACCGGAAGTATAACAAGCCGATTTTGGTGTTTTTTAGTAGGTTAATACCTGCTTCATATTAGGTAAGTTCTCGCATAAAAATCGCGGTCTTAGAAATACCGAAATTTTGAGCTTTTTCAAGAGGCCCAATTTTGTATTATTTTTTTTAGATAAAATTTAAAAAAAGTTGAAGTCGTCAATTGCATTTAAATAAAAAGAAAAACATATATTTTTAATAAATGTTTTTTTATGTACAGACGAAGCCATGATGTTCAAAATGTGTTATTTATGTGTTTTTACGTTAATTTATTCTGCGCATGCGCAAATTTAGTTAAACGAGTACGGTTTAAATCGGTAAATAAGTTAATTAACACATATATTATGTTATTTCTTTACAAAATCATTTAAACATACACGTCCGAAGCAAGACATACATTCACGGGTAACTTGTGCCTTTCATATTTTCACCCATCCTTTTATCCGTCTGTTCGTTCATTAATTCAACGTTTCGATCAACACATTTTTTTATTTATTTTTTTAGCTCACCTATGTACGAACTGCAAGGTGAGTTATTGTGATTACATTTTGTCCGCCGTCCGTTCGTCGTCAACATTTGCTCTTGTGAACACTCTACAGTCTATTCTTTGCATCCAATCATCATGAAAGTTTATCAGAACATTCATCTCGATGATTTCTTGGACAAGTATGAAACTGGGTCATGTCTGGTCAAAACTAGGTCACTAGGTCAAATTTAAGGAATATATTGTTAACACTCTGGAAGATAAATGTTTGGCTTGAGCATGTTGAAACTTTGTCAGAAGGTATGTTTTAGTGATATTTAGGCCAAGTTTGAAACTGGGTCATGTCCGGTCAAAACTAGGTCACTTGGTCAAATTTAAGGAAAATCTTGTTAACAGTCTGGAACTGTTAGTGATATCTAGGCCAAGTTTGAAACTGGGTCATTTCAAGTCAATAACTAGGTCACTTGGTCAAGTTTAAAGAAACTCTTGTTAACACTCTGGAAGTCACATTTTTGGCTTGAGCATGTTAGAATGGTTCTCTTAGTGATATCTAGAGCAAGTTTGAAACTGGGTCATGTCCGGTCAAAAACTTGGTCAATCGATCAAATTTAAGGAAAATCTTGTTAACACTCTGGAAGTCACATTTTTGGCTTGAGCATATTGAAACTTTGTTAGAATAGTTGTCTTAGTGATATCTAGGCCAAGTTCGAAACTGGGCTATGTCCGGTCAAACTAGGTCACAAGGTCGAAATTAAGAAATATCTTGTTAACACTCAGGTGAGAAAATCAAAGGCCATCATGGCCCTCTTGTTTGTTATAACAATAAACACAATTTTGATTGTGATTTGATGTCCCTTTTTTATTAGGGTCCACTATTGGAGTGAAATATTGAAGAACTGAAGTATATTTAGTTTACTGATTGAAAGTTATGAAAATTTCCAATTATATAAAACGATAATTAGTCACAAAGTTACGGTAAAAATATATGATTATCACAATGAAAATTGTGTTTATTGAGCGCAGCATTGAACAGACTCCATGAAGGTATTCTTTTTATTTAAGCTTTATTGAAATATCGGGACAATATCCAAAGAAAATCTTTCATTTCTTTGTTTCTGATAATAAGTAAATCTTGTTTCGTTATTAATCAAGCTATGGACTATGGCCTTTAAGAAGCCGTTCGGCAAGTCGTTTTATTCGAGTAAACGTTGTCACTTCGTTCGTATTTTACCATAGCCATAGCATGTGTAGCAGATTGTCCATCAATGTTTTCCTCGTTTTGGTCAAAGTTATCGATTGATGCATCAATCATTGGTCCAGTAGAGTCAACATGTTCTAACCCAAAAGACATATCTTTCAATACTGACTGTCAGGCAATGTTTTGCTGCAGAACTCAAAAACATTCGCACCTCATTTAAGTTACACATACGCCTAGGCTTTTCAGAGTGTCAATTAAGATTTTACAACCAAAGTCATGGTGAAGTTGAACAGTCAACCCGAGAATCAAGGGCCTCTTCATATTTCGATTGATTGATTGGGGTTTAACGCCGTTTTTAACAATTTCTCAGTCATATAACGGCGGCCAGTTCACCTCCTCATGTGATTCCTGGTTTGCTCACACCAGTACTCCACACAACAGTCTTCCAAAGCATCTGGCTACTTTTCCACATATACTAAGTCAATTGGTGAAAGACAAATGGCGCATGTCGCATTGACTTTTGTCAATCGTCGGAAAGAATGTTGGCCTAGCCGGGATTCAAACTCAAAACCCTTGGATTGACAGCCCGCGTCGCTACCGACTGAGCTTTTGGGGCTCGTCTTCATATTTCGACAGATGGACACTATTTGGTGACACATAAATATAGACTTGATTGACCGTTTGTTATCCCTTGTTATATTTGAAAGAGACAATGCCTTGTTAAATGCCTTTTCATCCAGCCGCCAAAAGATAAAATCTGCCAAATCCTGGGGAATAAACTCTTTAACGGCATGAAGATTGAATTCTGAAGGCGCAACATACTCATCCTTGTCGTCGGATGTACATGCCATCGACTCTCTAAGTATTCCAGTCGCTGCTTGTACTTTGTATCGGGTACTCTCTCCTGTCCCAGTTGAAATGCAAGTTAGCATTTCTTTCCATGTATTACCCTTGTCACATATAAGGCAACACTCTCTGTCATAGAATGAGACACATGGATCTCTTACTGAATAACGTTTACTAGTTGATGAACTGTCGTGTGTCATCTCATCTTGATCAATCCATGGGTAACGTCGGGTGTATAGAGATATACATTTGGTATGAAACCTTGCTTTGAGATGAAATCACAATATAGCCTCTCTATATTGGTTCAATTGGGTGTGAACAGTGTCACGTTTTTTATCAGCAATGAATAAAATTGCATGAAGACCCTTTTTTGATGGATTTTTTTTAGGGATGGGAACGAATATTCGAATATTCGAATATTCGAAAAATGGACGAATATTCGAATACTGTTTTCGAATAAGAACATTCGTTTTCAGTGTACTATTTTCTATAATTATTACTATTTTCTAAAATCAAAACAAAACATTATTAGTAAAATTCTGACATCGGTCTAGAGTTTGAGCTAATCATTTATTAAGGGTGAAGTGATAAAGAGTGTGTATGTGTCGTTTGTTGTGTTTTTACAACGTATGTCAAAACATAAGTAACAATAATACAATCAATAATTGTCACGCGTACGTTTATCAGAGATCTAATCGTGTGTAACCAGATATCACATTGACGACCAGTTTGTTTGATATTTTTGAATCAACAAACATGTATAAACGGTGACAGGCTGCAGTTCCGTAAAACCCTCCCAGCCTAACCAAAACATAGTCGATGTTTACATCAAAGACAGCTGTTGCAAAAATGAATAAATCATATTTAAACATCGCATTACGTCTCAAAAGTATGCAGCTTTCTTCTTTACCTCTTCACAAATGAATTCACATAAGCGAACAAAATGAATCGTCCGCGATTTTGTTTTCTTACAACACGCGATTAAATTGACTTGACGAAATCGGTAAAAGAAATATCACCCAACTCCCTATGCTTTTTGTATGAATAAGATTTATAATTATTTCGTTAATTATTTGATTCGATTCAATATTAAACTCGGTAAACAAGCGACACCTGAATATACGGCTCAAAAAACGTTGCGATTTGGTTTATCGTTTGGAAGGGATTTATTTCTTGATTTACTTCAAATTGAAATTCAAATACATCTGTTGAGGAAAAAGAGAATGTAAGTTCAGTTGAAAACATGAAATATATACGTAAACAATAGATCATACTTTTACTTGGAAAATTGCCATTATTTGAAAAAGGAAATGGGAAGTACCAGTGTTCAGATTAACCTGAAATCGGATACTGATTTCTGATTCGAAAATCTAATATTCGAATATATTCGAATAAAGAAAACGAATATTCGAATATCGTTTTCAATATTCGTTCCCATCCCTAATTTTTTTGTAACCACGCCAAATCGCCAAATTTGAGTCTGTTAAACTTTTGTAACAAATAATGCATAAACTAGCATTGAAAGTACAATGACTAGTGAAGCCATCGTTTGGTTAATAAAATAAATGTTTAACACAGATTTAGAACAACCTTGATCTATTCAATACAAGAGCTTACTAGTATTATTTATCTTGGAAATTTTCTTAGGCAGAAATTTTATAAAACTGCGTCACTGCTTATGTCAGAGCAAATGACACCCATTGGCCAGTTAATAAATAACACGCTGACATTTATAATTTACCTGTAAACTATATCAGTTGATTCAAGCTATATATTCAACTGATAAATTAAACAACACATATGTTTTTAAAATAGTATTAAGACCATTTATATGTCGACTGAATGTAGATATACTTGCTTTAAATAAAATTATCCAGTTATCATTTTAAATTAACACGCTTACATTTATAATTTATTACGTTGATATATAAAGCAATTGATTTCAGATTAATTCATTTAATAAACATTGTATTAATATTGAGCATTCAGAACGATCATACTTTATTTGCTTAACGATTACCAAAACTGTTAATTAGACAGTGTTATGTACACATTTTAAATTGCTTTAAACGCCGATTACATGGATTCATTTGCATGTTTACGAACACAATCATTGATAAATTCAATACATTAAACGTCTTCAATGAAAAAAATAGCAATATACCTGATAAAGCATATACTTTTGGAAAGTATCCGAAATATACGTATTATCCGAATTACTCTTTTTTTCCTATATAAGATAAAGCAAAATTTTCCTAGTTTGAAGCGTAAATAACTTTTTCTGTAAGAGACGGATTTCTATGCGATTTTTTTTGGTTAACATGTACATCAATACCGAAAAATATTAAAAACCGCTTTGTTATACTCCCGGTAGAACCTTTCAAAAACACCAACCCGTTTTCTACAGGTCTACAAGGAGTCATGCATGTCTGTCAAGTTAGAGCAGCAAGGCTTTTTCATTACTTCTCCATCTTATTCTTGCTCTAAACCTCACCAGAATACATAATAAATAGAATAATCACCTGCATTTGTGTGATAATTTGAATTTTGAGACCTGACAACATCTCAGTTTTGTGCTGTAAGTTTAATATCACACAAATGCATTTAATTATCCTCTATATAATGTAATGGAAAACAAATGCATTTTTTTTCATTAAATATGTCTACTTTTTTCAATCTTCTTTTTCAAACATCATATTGTTTGCTTTCAAAACACACGAAGAGAACATCTGGAACTATAATTTTGATAGTAAATCATTGAGTGAAAAAATAGGAGCAAATTCTCCTTTTCCAAAATGTTTGTTAATTCAATCTGCTATAGATACTTGTGAGCATTTGTTTGAATGAAAGGCTTGGATAGTCAATTTAAACACACTTATCAAGTCAGGAATGAATGCATGTGATTTAAAAAAGAGGTATTCTGTCGTCCATTCCAGGTTCTTGTCTCTATACAGTCCCTTATTTTGGTACCTGATCCCTATTTCAATGAGCCAGGATATGAACAATCCATCAATACAGAGGCTGGGAAGGCAATGAGCCAAGAATACAATAAAGGTCAGTTCATACCTCAACACTTTCATACCCTTAACCCTTTCACACTCACAACAAAACTGCAGCAGAGGAATTTCTCGGTATGAACAATTTTCTTTTTTGCCTCAATTTTATGTTATTTGAAGGTCCAGATAAATCAGCCAAACAACAATTATAAAAAGTATGGATCTAGATCAATTAGAGCATCTTCGGTCTGGTCCAGATCAGCACTTGTTATAAATAAGCCTTTATAGACTGGGATGAGATAGAATGGTTGCATAGTCTAAACTAAGAGCACTCCTCAATCATCATCATCATCATCATGTGACTGCACTGCAAGGACCTTAACTCTTTAACCCTTTCCCTCATACAACAATTCTGCAGCAGACGAATTTGCACATATTTTGTCAAAATATAGAAAATCTCTATAATTGAATGGATAACCTATAGCTAAAAATGGAAAACATTGTGGCAAAAGGAGAAATTGCTCACTTTGAGCGATTTCTTTTTTGTCACTATGTTTTCAAAAAGCCGTCTGCTGCAGAAAGCCTCTATATGAGGGAAATGGTTTACATGAATGATTGTCCAACTTTCAATTTTAGTTATGTTTTGTGTTAACCCTTTCCCACATTCAACAAAGCTACAGGAGGCAACTTTTGGAAACGTCCAGATAAAAATAATGGAAAATCACTATTAATTTAAGTTTAATTATTGAATAAAGTTGAATTGATTTTTAGCTCGACTATTCGAAGAATATGAGAGCTATACTACTCACCCTGGCGTCTACTTCGGCGTTGCCATTGGCGTCCACGTCACACTTTGGTTAAGGTTGCATGCAAGTACTTAAATACTACATGTATTGCATGGAAACTTTCTTCAACCCTACCAAACAATCACACCTATGTAGATTATCAAGTTAGATAACTCTATCCTGCATTTTATGCAAGTTATGGCCCTTTTTTCCTTAGAAATCCTGGTTAAAGTTTTGCGTGCAACTAAATTAAGAGTCCACGTCTCAGTATTTACTTGATGCATTGCATTGAACCTTTATACAACCTTACCTAACTATCACACCTATGTAGATTATCAAGTTAGATAACTCTATCCTGCATTTTATGCAAGTTATGGCATTTTTTTACTGAGAAATTCTGGTTAAAGTTTTGCGTGCAACTAAATTAAGATTCCATATATCAGTATTTACTTGATGCATTGCATTGAAACTTTCTACAACCCTACCCAACTATCACACCTGTGTAGATTATCAAGTATGATAACTCTGTCCTGCATTTTATGCAAGTTATGGACCTTTTTGGACTTAGAAATTCTGGTTAAAGTTTTGCATGCAACTACATAAAGAGACCATCTCTTAGTAACTACTTGATCCATTGCATTGACACTTTATACAGCCCTTACCAACCATCACATCTATGTAAACAATCAAGTATGATTACTCTATCCAGGATTTTATGCAAGTTATGGACCTTTTTGGACTTAGAAATTCTGGTTAAAGTTTTGCAACTACATTTAGAGTGTAATCTCATTAACAACTTGAAAATTTGTATTGAAACTTTATACAACCTTTCCCAATTGCACAACTATAAACACAACCAATTAAGATAACTCTATCCTGTATATGGTGCAAATTATTGCCGTTTTTTTTACTTAGAAATTATGGTTAAAGGTTTGCGTGCAACTACATTAAGAGTCCATATCTTAGTAACTACTTGATGCATTCCATTGAAAGGTTATACAACCCTATCTACCCATCACACCTATGAAAATAATCATGTTAAATAACACTATCCTGCATATAATGCAAATTATCACCCACTAAGAAATTGTGGTTAATGTTTTGCATGCAACTACATTAGAGTCCATTATCTCAGTAACTTAAATAAGCGGTGGAATAGTCGAGCGCGCTGTCCTCCGACAGCTCTTGTTAGCTCACCTATGCACGAAGAGCAAGGTGAGCTTTTGTGATCACTGAATGTCCGGCGTCGTCGTCGTCTGTCCGTCTGTCTGTTAACAATTTCCTACAAATGACTTCTTCTACTAAACCAATGGACAGATTTCAAAATAACTTCACAGGAATGGTCCTTAGGTGGTCCCCTTTCAAAGTTGTTCAAAGAATTTAATTCCAAGTAGAACTTTGGCTGTTGCAGCATCAGAAAAGGGGAAAATTGCCTAATCTTAAAAAATCTTCTTGTCCAAATGTGCTGGCCCGATTTGAAAATTATTTTGCACAAATGTTCCTTAGGGCACCCTCTACCAAGATTTTTCAAATATTTCCGATCCGTTGAAAAACATGGCCGCAAGGGGGCGGGGCTTGTTGTCCCCCGCTTAGCGAAAGCGTGGGGACTATTATTTCTCATTCGTCAGTCAGTCCGTCCGTCCGTCAGTCCGTCAGTCCCTCCGTCACGCTGTCACAAAAACTTTAACCTTGGTCATAACTTCTGAACCGTAATAGGTACTGCTTTCATATTTCACATGTGTATTCCTTGTGACAACCCCTTTCCATCAATACCAATTTTTGACCTTGTGACCTTGACCCTGGCGGGGGACCAGAATTCTCTGAATTTGCTTGTTTTCCTTATATTTGCATTGTTAAAACTTTAAAAAATCTTCTTGTTCAAAAGTACTGGCCAGATTTCAAAATAATTTCACAGAAATGGTCCTTAGGTGGTCCCCTTTCAAAGTTGTTCAAAAAGTTTAATTCCAAGTAGAACTTTGGTTGCTGCAGCATCAGAAAAGTGGAAAATTGCCAAATCTTAAAAAATCTTCTTGTTCAAAAGTACTGGCCAGATTTCAAAATAACTTCACAGAAATGGTCCTTAGGTGGTCCTCTTTCAATGTTGTTCAAAGAATTTCATTCCAAGTAGAACTTTGGTTGCTGCGGCATTAGAAAAGGGGAAAATTGCCAAATCTTAAAAAAACTTCTTGTCCAAAAGTGCTGGCCCGATTTAAAAATTATTTTGCACAAAATTTATGTTCCTAAGGGCATCCTCTATGAAGATTGTTTAATTATTTCCGATCCGTTGAAAAACATGGCCGCAACGGGGCGGGGCTTGTTTTCCTTATATGTGCATTGTAAAATCTTTAAGAAACTTCTTGTCCAAAAGCACCTGCCTGATTTAAAAAAAAATTGGCATTAATGCTCCTTGGGTGACCTTCTACCAAGGTTGATCAAATAAATCCAATCCGTTGAAATACATGGCCACCAGGGGGGGTTGCTTGTTTTCCTTATATGTATAGAGTAAAAACTTTGAAAACTATTGAAGTTCTATTAAATCAGGTGAGCGATATAGGGCCATCATGGCCCTCTTGTTTTTAGCTCCACTGGCTGAAAGCCAGTCGAGCTTATGTCATGGCGAATTGTCCGTCGTGCGTGTGTGCGTGCGTGCGTGCGTGCGTGCGTTAACTTTTTCCTTTAAACGACTTCTTCTCCCTAACCACTTGGCCAATTTGGTTGAAACTTCATGGGAAGCATCCTCTCAATGTCCTCTACTGGATTCCTTCAAATTTTTTTGATCCATTCAAAATTCTGGTTTCCATGGCAACCGAAAGAAAAAAATAGTGAGAACTTAAAAAATCTTCTTCTCCGAAAGTGTCAGGCCGATTTTCAAATAATTTTGTAGAAATGTTCCTTGGGTGACCCTTTATTAGATTCCTTCAAGAAATTTTGATTGGGCGAAAAACATGGCCGCCAGGGGGCGGGGCTTTTTTGCCTTATATAGCTATAGTGAAAACTTAAATAATCTTCTTCTCAAAAAGTGTTCAGCAGATTTTCAAATAATTATGTAGAAATGTTCCGTTGGTGACCCTCTATCAGATTCCTTCAAGCCATGTTGATTGGTAAAAAAACATGGCCGTCACAGGGCGGGGCTATTTTGCCTATATGGCTAAAGAGCAAACTTAAAAAATCTTCTCCTCCAAAAGTGTCAGGCCGATTTTCAAATAATTTTGTAGAAATGTTCCTTGTGTGAACCTTAATTAGATTCCTTCAAGAAATGTTGATTGGGCGAAAAACATGGCCGCCAGGGGGCGGGGCTTTTTTGCGTTATATAGCTATAGTGAAAACTTAAAACATCTTCTTCTCCGAAAGTGTTCAGCCGATTTTCAAATAATTTTGTAGAAATGTTCATTGGGTGACCCTCTATCAGATTCCTTCAAGCCATGTTGATTGGTCGAAAAACATGGCCGCCAGAGGGCGGGGCTATTTTGACTTATATGACCATAGTGAAAACTTAAAAAATCTTCTCCGACGAAAGTGTCAGGCATATTTTCAAATAATTTTGCAGAAACATTCCTTTGGTGACACTCTACAAGATTCCTTTAAGCCATGGTGGTTGGTAAAAAAAATAGCCACCACGGGGCAGGGCTGTTTGGAGATTTTATTTTTGCCTTATGGCCGTGGAGCGATACTGGCCCTCTTGGGCCTCTTGTTTAAGTCCTTGTCTGATATTAAGAAAATTGAATAGGAATCTTACTTCAGTGATCCTCTACTTGATTTTTACAAGCCGTATTGATTGATTACAAAATCATAGCAACCTCGCGTCATCACAAAAGGGGTAAATTGAACTTTTAGCTACAACTGACAACTCCTACCATTCCACTCGACCAATTTCATCGTTACTTCACAGGAATGTTCCTTTGATGGTCCTCTTTCAAAATTGTTCAAAGACTTACATTCTATGTAGAACTTTTGTTGCTGCGGCATCAGAAATTGAGAAAAATACCCAAACTTTAAAAACCTCCATCTCCATAATCCATTTGTCAGATTCCAAGATAATTTGGCAGAAATGTTCTTTGAGTGACTCTCTACAAAAACTGTTCAAGCCATATTGATTTCGTTGACAAACAGGGCAGCAAAGCCGCATCAGGAAAGGTGCAAAATTACAAAACTTTATAATTCCATTCTTATTAAAGTTCTTGTTAGATTTCAAGATACAAATGGCTTTTACTGATAAACTATTTCTTTTGCTGAGTGTCCACTCCTTGCAGTTTTATTTGAACTCCTGATTAAATTTTCACAGATATTTGCAGTTAAATATTTGCTTCTAATTTACTATCATTCAGGTGATCGATTTAGGGCCATCTTGCCCTTCTTGTTTTACTTAGAAGTTCTAGTTAAAGTTTTGCATACAACTACATTAAGAGACCATCTCTTAGTAATTACTTGATGCATTGCATTGACACTTTATACAACCCTTCCCAACCATCACACCTATGTAACAATCAAGTATGATAACTCTATCCAGTATATTTTGCAATTTATGGTCCTTCTTTTAACTAGAAATTTGGTTAAAGTTTTGCATGCAACTACATTAAGAGTCGATATCCTAGTATTTACTTCATGCATTGCTTTGAAACTTTATACAACCCTATCCAACTATTACACCTATGTTGATTTTCAAGTTAAATTACTCTATCCTGCATTTTATTCAAGTTATGGCCCGTTCTGGACTTATAAATTCTGGTTAAAGTTTTGCATGCAACTACATTAAGAGACCATATCTTAGTAACTACTTCATGCATTGCATTGAAACTGTATACAGCCCTTCCCAATCATCACACCTATGTAAACAATCAAGTATGATAACTCTACCCAGCATTTTATGCAAGTTATGCCCCTTTTTGGACTTAGAAATTCTGGATTAAGTTTTGCAACTACATTTAGAGTGTAATCTCATTAACAACTTGGAGCATTGTATTGAAACTTTATACAACCTTTCCCAATTTCACAACTATAAACACAACCAATTAGAATAACTCTATCCTGCATATGGTGCAAATTGTTGCCGTTTTTTTTACTTAGAAATTATGGTTAAAGGTTTGCGTGCAACTACATTAAGAGTCCATATCTTATTAAGTACTTGATGCATTCCATTGCCTTCCTAACCATCACACATATTAAAATAATCAAGTTAAATAACTCTATCCTGCATATAATGCAAATTATCACCCCTTAAGAAATTGTGGTTAATGTTTTGCATGGAACTACATTAGAGTCCATTATCTCAGTAACTTAAATAAGCGGTGGAATAGTTGAGCGCGCTGTCCTCCGATAGCTCTTGTTTTTTTATCACTTGATAATGTGGAATATTGTCCTTTCAAAACTGTTCAAAGATTTACATTGTCCTTTACTACTAATAAGCTGTCTCATTCCCATTCTTGATCAAAACTTCCAAGATATTAGTAGTTGCAACTATACCATCACACAGTCTGAGGTGATGAATTAATGGTAACATTGTTTATGTTTAGGTATACAAATACTATACCATCACTCAGTCTGAGGTGATCAATCAATGGTAACATTGTTTATGTTTAGGTATACAAATACTTTACCATCACACAGTCTGAGGTGATCAATTAATGGTACCATTGTTTATGTTTAGGTATACAAATACTATACCATCACTCAGTCTGAGGTGATCAATTAATGGTAACATTGTTTATGTTTAGGTATACAAATACTATACCATCACTCAGTCTGAGGTGATCAATTAATGGTAACATTGTTTATGTTTAGGAATACAATGAGGTGATCAATTAATGGTAACATTGTTTATGTTTAGGTATACAAATACTATACCATCACACAGTCTGAGGTGATCAATTAATGGTAACATTGTTTATGTTTAGGAATACAATGAGGTGATCAATTAATGGTAACATTGTTTATGTTTAGGAATACAATGAGGTGATCAATTAATGGTAACATTGTTTATGTTTAGGAATACAAATACTATACAATCACACAGTCTGAGGTGATCAATTAATGGTAACATTGTTTATGTTTAGGAATACAATGAGGTGATCAATTAATGGTAACATTGTTTATGTTTAGCAATACAAATACTATACCATCACACAGTCTGAGGTGATCAATTAATGGTAACATTGTTTATGTTTAGGTATACAAATACTATACCATCACTCAGTCTGAGGTGATCAATTAATGGTAACATTGTTTATGTTTAGGAATACAAATACTATACCATCACACAGTCTGAGGTGATCAATTAATGGTAACATTGTTTATGTTTAGGAATACAATGAGGTGATCAATTAATGGTAACATTGTTTATGTTTAGGAATACAATGAGGTGATCAATTAATGGTAACATTGTTTATGTTTAGGAATACAAATACATAACATCAATCATGCGATGGTTGGCCAGTTACAACATCCAACTCCCGGATTCGAGGAAGTTATTAAAACCCATTTCTATGTGAAAAAAGATCTGATTTTACAAGTAAGTCCTTCAAATCATACTTTTTACTTTTTACTTTTTAAATCTTTCCCACTTATAGATGCATTTTGACGCATTTGCAGCAGATGACTTTTGAAAACATTGTGGCAAAAGGAGATTTTTTTCCAACTCTTTTTGATAATTATACTTTCATTTATGGAGATATTCAATATTCAAAGTTGTCTGCTTCAAGTTAGTTATATGTGGGATAAGGTTAAGATTATTTTTTAAATATAATTTTTAGCTCGACTATTCGGAGAATATAAAGGGCTATTCTACTCATACCTTGGTTAAGGTTGTGTATGAAAATACATATATTTCACCATAACTCCGTAACTAAATGATGTATTGCATTGAAACTTTCTACAATGCTTCTAAACTATCACACCCATGTAAATAATCAAGTTAAATAACTATATCCTTCATTTAATGCAAGTTATCGCTCTTTTGTGACTTAGAATTTCTCGTTAAAGTTTTGCATGCAACTACATTAAGAGTCAATATCTCAGTAACTACATGATGCATTGCATTGATACGTTGTACAATGCTTACCAACTATCACACCTACGTAAATTTTCAATTAACACAACTCTATCCTGCATTTAATGCAAGTTATAGCCCTTTTTTTACTTTGAAATTTTGGTTTAAGTTTTGCATGCAATTACATTAAGAATGCATATCTTAGTAACTACTTGATGCATTGCATTCAAACTTTATACAACCCTTCCAAACTATCACATCTATGTTAATAATCAAGTGAGATAACTCTATGCTGCATATAATGCAAATTATCATCCTTTAAGAAATTCTGGTTAATGTTTTGCATGTAACTACATTAGAGTCCATATCTCAGTAACTAAGAAGTGGTGGAATAGTCGATTGAGCTGTCTTACGGACAGCTCTTGTTAAATCTGAAAGTATAATTGTATAATAGAGGAGAAAACATTCTGGCAAAAACAAAAGTTTCAGATTTTGAGCAATTTCTCTTTTTGTCTCTCCCACCAATGTGGAGTGAGACATAGCAGTCACTTTTCCGGCAGCGTCAACGGTGGCCACTTTTTCAATACTCTATTAAACCCCTGGTTGAACTTTTCCGACACTTTTTCAGGTGTATCGTTGGGTCATAAGATATCATTCAATGGCAAAATTTACCAAGGTCATTGTCATCATTTGCCAGAACTTAGCCTTGGTTAGAGGTCACATTTTCAAATCTTGTTTATGATCAAAACTTGGTCATGGAGCAGACCACCTTCGTTAACATTGACTCTAGAGGCCATATTTTTCATCCAATTTTCATGAAAGTTTATCAGAACATTTGTTTGCCTCCATCAGATCTCAAATTCTTATTTATCATGACATGTTGGCAAAGATGCATTGATTTTCTCTTACTTTTTATGTTTCATTGACTAAAGTGGTTTTTAGCTCTACTGGCCAAAGGCCAGAAGGGCTTATGTCGTGGCGATGTGTCCGTCGTGCGTGCGTGCGTCCGTAAACAATTTCTTGTTAACACGATACAGTCTTCACTTTTGATTGTATCTCAACCAAACTTATACAGTAGTTAGATATTCATGAGAGCTCGGTTCCTTTCGAAAACCAGCCAGATCCGCCCATGCATGACTGGATCATGGCCCTTGAAATGGTCAAAATTGCTATAAAAGAGCTTGTTAACACGATACAGTCTTCACTTTTAATTGCATCTCAACCAAACTTATACAGTAGTTAGATATTCATGAGAGCTCGGTTCCTTTCGAAAACCAGCCAGATCCGCCAATGCATGACTGGATTATGGCCCTTGAAATGGTCAAAATTGCTATAAAAGAGCTTGTTAACACGATACAGTCTTCACGTTTGATTGTATCTCAACCAAACTTATACAGTAGTTAGATATCCATGAGAGCTCGGTTCCTTTCGAAAAACAGCCAGATCCGCCCATGCATGACTGGATTATGGCCCTTGAAATGGTCAAAATTGCTATAAAAGAGCTTGTTAACACGATACAGTCTTCACTTTTGATTGCATCTCAACCAAACTTATACAGTAGTTAGATATTCATGAGAGCTTGGTTCCTTTCGAAAACAAGCCAGATCCGCCCATGCAAGACTGGATTATGGCCCTTGAAATGGTCAAAATTGCTATAAAAGAGCTTGTTAACACGATACAGTCTTCACGTTTGATTGTATCTCAACCAAACTTATACAGTAGTTAGATATCCATGAGAGCTCAGTTCCTTTCGAAAACCAGCCAGATCCGCCCATGCATGACTGGATTATGGCCCTTGAAATGGTCAAAATTGCTATAAAAGAGCTTGTTAACACGATACAGTCTTCACTTTTGATTGTATCTCAACTAAACTTATACAGTAGTGAAAATGACCAAAGAACCATACCAGTAGAGCATAGGCCCTCATGGGCCTCTTGTTTTTGCATATTGATGCCATTTAATATGCGTTGATGTTGACAGAATATTTCAGGAGTCATCTGCTGCAGGTGCAACAAAATGTGTATGCATGCTGGGAAGCGTTAATCCTTACACACAGCTTTTGCAGACAATTGAAGGAAAAGAAGAAATTACTCATAACAATTATTTGTCCACCTCACCCAATTCTTTATAACCATTGGTATGCATTTGTTGTCGAGCCCACTTGCGGTGAGCTCAACATAGCTCAACAATGGCGGTTCTGAGTATGTGTGTGCATCTGTGAGTTTGTAATAATCTTGTCCGGCCCGCATCTTAACCATGCATCATAGGATTTCCAAGAAACTTGGAACAAACGTTCACCATGATGAGGCAGTGTGTCGCGCCAAAGACCCAGGCCTGTGTACCTCAAATGTCAAGGTCACACTTAGAGTTCAAAGATTGAAATTAGTACTGTGTGATAGGACTGTACCTTGTCCGGGCTGCATCTTTACCATGCATCATAGGATTTCCAAGAAACTTGATACAAACGTTCACCATGATGAGGCGGTGTGTCGTGCACAATACCCAAGCATGTACCTCAAATGTCCAGGTCACACTTAAAGATCTGCAAATCAAAATGAGTACTGGTTGATAGGACTGTATCTTCCGCACCATATCTCAAACATGCATCATAGGATTCCCAAGTAACTGGGCACACATGTTCACTGCAACTATTTGTCAGTCTGTGTTGCAATTGCTTGGAAGAGCAATATGTCTGTGAAAAAAAAATTGGAATGGGCTCGACATTGCCTGTGGGCATCTAGTTTACATCTACTTTTCTCAACAGATATTTCAAAATTTAAAGTCTAGAATTAGGATATCAGAATGTGTTAAATGTTAACCTGATATACCTTTCGTCTGCTTTAAAATCATTGAAAGATGTCATTGACCTAAATGTTTTTTACCCATTCTATTGTATTTGTTTGGTTTCAGGAAGTGAAAGACTGGGTTAAAGAGAACAAGTGTTCGAAGTTGGAAACTGCTTTATCCCAACTAAAAAAAGAGCTGAAAAAACTGGATCCTCCAGTTGCTAAATTACTTAGCACTTCAAAGGCATGAGTAGAAGCACACAAGATTCACTGATCCATTGCATCATATCATTAAATATTTATTGTCAACTCAAAGGAATGATGTCTTTTATCATCCTCAACCGCCAGGCAGGAATAAATCATTTCCTGTGAAGTCTGCATGTATTACATAAAAGAAACAAAGCTTTGCTTAGCTAGTCTATTCAAATATTCAAAGCTATCTGCTGGACACCTGTAGTCTACATCAGTTTCTGTCTTGCATTCAAGATACAGTTTTGCACACAGTATTTGTATACCTTTTTATACGCCCGTTTTAAAAAACGGATCGTATTATAGTTTTACCTGCGGCGTCCAGTATGTTGTCAGCTCAATAACTTTAGAAGCCTTTGTCCAATCATCACCAAATTTGGTCAGAATGTGTATTGGCATAATATCTCGAACAAGTTCGATAACCAGCCATATCGCTTTAGTAAATCAAGAGTTATTGCCCTTTTATTAAAGAAATTACCTAAAATTGGTCTTTTCAGCTCAATAACTTTAGAAGCCTTTGTCCAATCATCACCAAATTTAGTCAGAATTTGTATTGGCATAATATCTCGGACAAGTTCGATAACTAGCCATATCGCTAAAGTCAATCAAGAGAAATTGCCTTTTAATTATAGAAATTACCTAAAATTAGTCTTGTCAGCTCAATAACTTTAGAAGCCTTTATCCAATCATCACCAAATTTGGTCAGAATGTGTATTGGCATATCTCGGACAAGTTTGATAACTAGCCATATCGCTTTAGTCAATTGAGAGTTATCGCTCTTTAATTATAGAAATTACCTAAAATTGGTCTTGTCAGCTCAATAACTTTAGAAGCATTTGTCCAATCATCACCAAATTTAGTCAGAATGTGTATTGGCATAATATCTCGGACAAGTTTGATAACTAGCCATATCGCTAAAGTCAATCAAGAGTAATTGCCTTTTAATTATAGAAATTACCTTAAATTAGTCTTGTCAGCTCAATAACTTTAGAAGCCTTTGTCCAATCTTCACCAAATTCAGTCAGAATGTGTATTGGCATAATATCTCGAACATGTTCAATAACTAGCCATATTGCTTTAGTCAATTGAGAGTTATCGCCCATTAATTATAGAAATTTCCTAAAATTGGTCTTGTCAGCTTAATAACTTTAGAAGCCTTTGTCCAATCCTCACCAAATTTGGTCAGAATGTGTATTGGCATAATATCTTGGATAAGTTTGATCACTTACCACGTTATTTTAGTCACCACACCCTTATGTCCCTCGAAATGGCCAAAACTGTTCTAAAAGTGTCTGCTCTCTAAATTTGCCTGATGTACAACCAATTATCACTATACTTAATTGGTCTCAAAAAAACAGGACAGGCGTATTTTGTGACATTTGGTGCTCTTGTTATCACATGACAATGCTTGTATCCAATCTAATATACCCATTACGTATTTCTTTATATGTCACATGTGAATCACTATTTTTTTAATCATCCACAAATGTTTACAAAATGGCTGAGAACACAAACGTCACGATAAAGGGACCATTATCGGTCATAAAATTATTTTTTGTGCGATTAGTTTACAGTTTATTAAGTATTACATGTTGGGACTAATTTCTGACAGCAAAAAACTTATGTGTTTCATCATGTGATAAAAAGAATCTGACATTCATTTTCATTTCATTAAGGTTTATAAAACTCGTTGAAGAAATAAGTTAATAACACATTTCTTGGACTGTTTACTAAAACTTTATATGAAATGACAACTCATGTCAGATCCTATATGTACCTACTGGTAACTGCCATTAGAAATGCAAACTTAGATTGTTTGTGGTTTTATATCAATTAAATATGCCTAAAATGAAATAAAATCAATCTTTTTATATTTTTTGCCAGTTTCAATCTATACTGTATCATTAAAATGTTCCTAAAATGTGTAATTATCAACGGATGAAAAAATCTATTGTTTTGAATTTTGCAATTTTCTCTCTAGTCTATATATATATATAACAATGTACTATATTAACCCTTTCCCTCATACGACAATTCTGCAGCAGAAGACTTTGAACAGATTTTTTCAAAAAATAGAAAATCTCTATTATTGAATGGATAACCTATGACTAAAAGTGGAAAACATTGTGGCAAAAGAAGAAATTGCTCGTTTTGAGCAATTTCTTCTTTTGTCTCTTTGTTTTCAAAAAGCGGTCTGCTGCAGAGGCGTCAGAAAGCGGGTTTTTTTTATGAGGGAAAGGGATGTGCCTAAAATGAAATAAAATTGATCTTTTAAATGTTTTGCCAGTTTCACTCTATACTCTATCATTCAAATATTCCTAAAATGTGTAATTATCAAAGGGGGGGAAAATCTATCTTTTTGAATTTTGCAATTTTCTCTCTTATAGATAAGATAGGTGGGTTTTTTGGTCTTTGATTGTTTTATTGTTTTCTGTTCTAGTGCCAGTGTCCAGTAGGTTCATGTTTATGTCTTCTTGAACTTTGACCTTTTGTGTGCAATCAATTTCTAAAATTCTAAATTGAATTATTGCACTGAAACTTCGCAAATGACATAAGGGTCATTATTTCAAGTGAATGTCATCAAAATATAAACCATTTATCTTATATTAGAGATTGAAAAACATTGCAGAGCTCCAGATATGGGAAGTTTTGAATCGTCTATTCTATGTTGCTGGTACTTAAAAGAAGTGTCATAGGGTTTGGTTTGATAATAAGAGAGATGTAATGGGGAAAAGAGCTCAAAACAAGCAGTTTCTCCTTTTGCCACAATGTTTTCCACTTTTAGTCATAGGTTATCCATTCAATTATAGAGATTTTTTTTTTTTTTTAAATCTGTTCAAAGTTGTCTGCTACCGAATTGTTGTATGAGGGAAAGGGTTAAACAATAGTTATGGCTTTCCCGTCTTGGGATTCAGGGTTTTTGGGGTTAACGGTGGACTTAGCTTGCGTCAGGGTAAATGGAACAGTAGTACCCAGGTAATACCACTGATATGACAGGGTAAATGGAACAGTAGTACCCAGGTAATACCACTGATATGACTGAACAATTTTGAAGCGGCATAAAACACCATACAAACAAATCAAGTAAGTCAACTGTCAAGAGCCAAGCAGAGTGACCTAATTGTTATGCAAGACACATGCCTAGCCATCTATGTATCAGTATGTTCAGTTTAGTATCTCTTTGTGCTTAGGAGATTCAGCTCTTACAAATTTATCTTTAAGAGGGGCCAAATTCGCAGTAATTTTGGAACGTAACCAGCCCTCTTCCCAAGATATATGTACAGACTGACTTTGGTATATTTAAATGGTGGGTTAATGAAATATGGCCCAGACATTGTTTGCTGGAAGGATAGAAGCAGACATGTAGTCCCAAAGGTAACCGGTGGGGTATAAGATCACATAAGGTGCTTTTGACATACTTTCTCATGATAAAACAATCAATTCTTATGGATGTTTTTGATGGGCACAAACTTAAATAAGCACATTATCAATGCAATGTTGACATCCCATTTTTAGCTCACCTATGCACGAAGTGCAAGGTGAGCTATTGTGATCACATTTTGTCCGGCGTCCGGCCGTCGTGCATCGTGCGTCGTCAACATTTCAGCTTGTTAACACTCTACAGGCTACATGTTGCATCCAATCTTCATGAAAGTGTATCAGAACATTCATCTCCATCAAATCTTGGACAAGTTCGAAACTGGGCCATATGAGGTCAAAAACGAGGTCACTAGGTCAAATTGAAGCGAAATCTTGTTAACACTTGAGCATGTTGAAACTATCAGAATGTTTGTCTTGATAATATGTAGGTCAAGTTCGAACATGGGTCATGTCGGGTCAAAAAGTAGGTCACGAGGCCGCAATTTTTGCTTCAGCAGTTTGAAATTTTGTCAGAATGTTTGTCTTTAAAATATCTAGGTCAAGTTCGAATATGGGTCATGCCGGGTCAAAAACTAGGTCACTAGGCCAAATTGAAGGGAAATCTTGTTAACACTGTAGAAGCTGCATATTTTGCTTCAGCAGCTTGAAATTTAGTCAGAATGTTGAGCTGAATGATATCTAGGTCCAGTTCGAATACGGGTCATGCCGGGTCAAAAACTAGGTCACTAGGCCAAATTGAAGGGTAATCTTGTTAACACTCTAGAGGCCACATTTTCAACTTGAGCATGTTGAAACTTTATCAGAATGTTTGTCTTGATGATATGTAGGTCAAGTTTAAATATGGGTCATATTGGGTCAGAAACTAGGTCACTAGGCCAAATTGAGGGAAAATCTTGTTAACTCCGTAGAAGCCGCATGTTTTGCTACAGCAGCTTGAAATTTGGTCAGAATGTTTAGCTGAATGATATCTAGGCCAAGTTCGAATATGGGTCATGCTGGGTCAAAAACTAGGTCACTAGGCCAAACTGAAGGAAAATCTTGTTAACACTTTGGATGCCGCATTTTTTGCTTAAGCATCTTGAAATTTGGTCAGAATGTTTGTCTAAATGATATCTAGTTCAAGTTCGAATATGGGTCATATGGGGGTCAGAAACAAGGTCAATAAAGGAAAATAGTGTTCAAACTCCGGAGGCCGCATTTTTACTTTGAGCAAGTTGAAAATTTGTCAGAATGTTGTTTTGATGATATCTAGTCCATGTTGGAATATGGGTCATATCAGGAAAAATAATTTATAGATCACTAGGCCAAATGAAGGAAAATCTTGTTAACACTGGAGATTGCATTCAGAATAATTGTCTTGATGTGTTTTACATAACAGTACATTGTATAATTAAGGTGAGCGATCCAGGGCCATCATGGCCCTCTTGTTTAAAATTAAAGATGAATTCATTTTAAGCTCCACTGGCTGAAAGCCAGTCGAGCTTATGTCATGGCGAATTGTCCGTCGTGCGTCCGTGCGTTAACTTTTTCCTTTAAACGACTTCTTCTCCCTAACCACTTGGCCAATTTGGTTGAAATTTCATGGGAAGCATCCTCTCAATGTCCTCTACTAAATTCCTTCAAATTTTTTGGATCCATTCAAAATTCTGGTTTCCATGGCAACCGAAAGAAAAAAATAGTGAGAACTTAAAAAATCTTCTTCTCCGAAAGTGTTAGGCCGATTTTCAAATAATTTTGTAGAAATGTTCCTTGGGTGACCCTTTATTAGATTCCTTCAAGAAATTTTGATTGGGCGAAAAACATGGCCGCCAGGGGGCGGGGCTTTTTTGCCTTATATAGCTATAGTGAAAACTTAAATAATCTTCTTCTCAAAAAGTGTTCAGCAGATTTTCAAATAATTATGTAGAAATGTTCCGTGGGTGACCCTCTATCAGATTCCTTCAAGCCATGTTGATTGGTAAAAAAACATGGCCGTCACAGGGCGGTGCTATTTTGCCTATATGGCTAAAGAGCAAACTTAAAAAATCTTCTCCTCCAAAAGTGTCAGGCCGATTTTCAAATAATTTTGTAGAAATGTTCCTTGTGTGAACCTTAATTAGATTCCTTCAAGAAATGTTGATTGGGCGAAAAACATGGCCGCCAGGGGGGCGGGGCTTTTTTGCGTTATATAGCTATAGTGAAAACTTAAAACATCTTCTTCTCCGAAAGTGTTCAGCCGATTTTCAAATAATTTTGTAGAAATGTTCATTGGGTGACCCTCTATCAGATTCCTTCAAGCCATGTTGATTGGTCGAAAAACATGGCCGCCAGAGGGCGGGGCTATTTTGGCTTATATGACCATAGTGAAAACTTAAAAAATCTTCTCCTCCGAAAGTGTCAGGCATATTTTCAAATAATTTTGCAGAAACATTCCTTTGGTGACACTCTACAAGATTCCTTTAAGCCATGGTGGTTGGTAAAAAAAAATAGCCACCACGGGGCAGGGCTGTTTGGAGATTTTATTTTTGCCTTATGGCCGTGGAGCGATACTGGCCCTCTTGGGCCTCTTGTTACGTCTATAAGTTTGTATACATTTTAGCTCATCTGTGCACCAAGTGCTCAAGGTGAGCTATTGTGATCACATTTTGTCCGGCGTGGGTCATCAACAATTCCCTTGTTAACACTCAACAGGCTAAAGTTTTCATCTGATCTACATGAAAGTTTATCAGAACATTCATCTTCATCAAAGTTCGAAACCGGGCCACATGTGGTCAAAAACTAGGTTACTAGGTCAAACTGAAGGGAATCTTGTTGAAACTGGAGGCCACATTTTCCAACTTGAGGAGAATGTTTGTCTTAATGATATTTAGTGATATTTATTAAAAACATTAAACAACCTAAATTTTAATATAAATAATGTGATAAATCGTAGACATTATGTTATGATGAAACAGACTATGATTGACTTTTCATGAATTTATTTGTAAAAAGAAATGATAGTGCTTCGTAAGCCTTTGAAGGCTGGCTATTATATATTATTGAATTGTATTGTATTGTGTTGTATGTATAGGTTGCACTTTAAATAATTAAATATCTATCTATTTATGTCAAGTTCAAATATGGGTCATGTCGGGTCAAAAAGTAGGTCACTAAGTCAAATTGAAAGAAAATCTTGTTAACACTAGTGGCTGCAATTTTTGCTTCAGCAATTTGAAATTTTGTCAGAATGGTTTTTTAGCTCACCTGAGCTTTGCTCAAGGTGAGTTATTGTGATCGCCTTTTGTCCGGCGTCCGTCGTCCGTCGTGCGTCAACTTCTTCTCCTCAGTAACCAGTGGGTCAATTGGGATGAAACTTCACAGAAAGCATCCTCTCAATGACCTCACCAAAATTCCTTCAAATTTTTGGGATCCATGCAGAATTCTGGTTTCCATGGCAACGATACGAAAAAAACTTCAAAATTCTTCTTCTCCCAAACTGGTTGGCAGATTTTGAAATTATTTTGTAGAAATGTTCCTTGGGTAACCCTCTATCAGATTCCTTGAAGCCATGTTGATTGGTCGAAAAACATGGCCGCCAGGGGGGGCGGGGCGGGGCTTTTTTGCCTTATATGGCTATAGTGAAAACTTAAAAAATCTTCTCCTCCAAAATTGTCAAGCCGATTTTCGAATAATTTTGTAGAAATGTTCGTTGGGTGACCCTCTATCAGATTCCTTGAAGCCATGTTGATTAGTCGAAAAACATCGCCGCCAGGGGGGTGGGGGGGGCTATTTTGCCTTATATAGCTATAGTGCAAACTTAAAAAATCTTCTCCTCCATAAGTGTCAGGCCGATTTTCAAATAATTTTGTAGAACTGTTCCTTGGGTGATCCTCTATCATATTCCTTCAAGCCATGTTGATTGGTAAAAAAACATGGCCGCCAGGGGGGCGGGGCTATTTTGCCTTATATTGCTATAGTGAAAACTTAAAAAATCTTCTTCTCCGAAAGTGTTCAGCCGATTTTCAAATAGTTTTGTAGAAATGTTCATTGGGTGACCCTCTATCAGATTCCTTCAAGCTATGTTGATTGGTCGAAAAATATGGCCGCCAGAGGGCGGGGCTATTTTGCCTTATATTACCATAGTGAAAACTTAAAAAATCTTCTTCTCCGAAAGTGTCAGGCCAATTTTCAAATAATTTTGTAGAAATGTTCCTTGGATGACCCACTTTCAGATTCCTTCAAGCCATGTTGATTGTTCAAAAAACATGGCCTCCAGTGGGCAGGGCTAATTTGCATTATATGGCTATAGTGAAAACTTAAAAAATCTTCTCCTCCAAAAGTGTCTGGCCGATTTTCAAATAATTTTGTAGAAATGTTCCTAGGGTGACCCTCTATCAGATTCCTTCAAACCAAGTTGATTGGTCGGAAACTATGGCTGCCAGGGGGCGGGGCTTATATAGCTAAAGTGAAAAAAAATAAAATCAGGTGAGCGATTCCAGGGCCATCATGGCCCTCTTGTTTAATGATATGTTAGCCAAGTTTTTGTCATGTCTGTTCAAAACTAGGTCACTAGGCCAAATTGTAGGAAAATCTTGTTAACCCTGTAGAAGCTGCATTGTTTGGCTTCAGCAGCTTGAAATTCGTCAGAATGTTTGTCTTAATGATATCTAGATCACTAGGCCAAATTGAATGAAAATATTGTTAAAACTCCGGAGGCCGCATTTTTACTTTGAGCAAGTTGAAACTTTGTCAGAATGTTTGTCTTGATGATATCTTGTCCATGTTTGAATACGGATCATTTTAAAAAACAGGTCACTAGGCCAAATGAAGGGAAATCTTGTTAACACTCTGGAGGTTGCATTTTGAACCTTTTTCAGAAAAATTGTCTTGATGTGTTTTGCATAAGAAATCACATTTCATAGTTCAGGTGAGCGCTCTAGGGCCATCATGGCCTTCTTGTTTTTTATAATGACTTAAACTTCATCCTATTGTATGCTGCATGTTGGCCTGTTGAATAATTCCAAATTCATCCATATCTAAACATTTGTAACGCATGATCAATGTTAGTTGGGTTGCACCATTCAGTGCATGAAGCCTTTTGAAAATGAAGGAAATTAGTTGACACCCTTTCCATCCTCCAAGAGATATGCAGCATACACCTTTGAGGCATAATAATTGTTGCAAAAGCAGGAATTGCTCATTATAAGAAGAAAATTAGCAATTCCATGTTTTACCACATATTTCAAAGGTTGACTGTTGCCGATGCATTAAACTGTGTCTGTATGCGGTAAAGAGTAAAAAGTCTTCATTAAATGTCTAAATAACTTCATATCATAAGAGACTACAATATCAAAACTCGCACATGCTTATTTATTTCACCACAAGCTTTAAGCTTGCTTTTTTCATAAATTCAACAGTTTGCATGCTAAAAATGTGTCAAATGTATATTTAACCTGAAAGTGCCATAAAGACATATTAATTTCAGATTTGTTATTCCAGTAGAGCCGTGGGTAATGGGTCTCTTGTTAACTCTGCAGACGGACATTGACGCAATAGCAGCAGACGACTTTTGAAAACATCGTGGCGAAAGGTGAAATTGCTCTTGATGAGCAATTTTCTCCTTTGGCCACAATGTTATCAACTTTATTTAACAATTAAGCTATTATGGAGATTTTTTAGGTTTTTGTCACTAAGTTTTCAAAGTTGTCTGCTGCAAACTTGTATGTGGGAATGGGTTAATAGATGGATGAGGTCATACGAAAACTGACCTTCCCATGTTTTAAAAATTATCGTCAATTACTACCATATTGTATATTCTGATTTTGGTCAAACAAGTTAGCCAGAGACATTAAGAAGGCAAATACAACTAGAAAGCAAACAGGAAGATTGTGATTAGACTGTGGGGAAGCAAAGGTTGTTTCATTCCAATTGTTTTGTAGAATATTCTAAATTTCAGAACCTGTTATACTTTATGAAGAGTTAGAATGATATTTAGAATGTTGGACCAGGTCAGTTTTCATTTGATGTGCTTCACATAATTAAAACCAATCTAAAGTCATTTACACCCAGTATAGATCTGGTTATACACGGTTTTCATGAATAGTAACAAAGACTGTTGAGGCTTCTTACTACCAGTTTGAAGACACCTGTCCCTTATGCCAAAGGACAAATTGCTCATTATGGGAAATTTGTCCTTTTGCCACAATGTTTTCAACTTTGTTTGATAATTAAACACACATATGTCAAGATTTTCCATAGTTTTGATCGAATGTTTTTTTCAAATTCGTTGGCTGCAGATTTGTTGTATAAGGGAAAGGGGGAATAATAAAGAAAGATTTTCAGCTCACATGAGTGCATAGTGCTCACTGTGAGCTTTTCTGATCACTCACAGTCCATCAACAACTATTCTAACGACACCTCCTCCTATGCCACTGGGTCAATTCTGTTTCAACTTGATCCCGACATAGTCCTCTTCCAAAAAAGCTCAAATAAATGATATCCATCCAGAACTCTGATTGCCATGGCAACAGAGAGAAACATTGTTTAAATCTTTTCTTCTGAAACTGGTTGTGGTCATCTTTGATCCTCAAACTAGCTAACATGAAGCCTGTCCTTCAAAAAATGAGTAGATTTTTCTTATTTAGCGTAAATTTATAGACAGATAAAAAATCTTTTCCTCTTAAAGCAGCTCTTCAAAAAAGGTTTAAGTGATATTTATTGGTTGAAAAACATCACAGCCAGACAGTATCAGAAAAAGAGGCAAGTTCCATCTTATTGAAAGTTATTGTCAGATTTCAAGATAGTTTCCTTTAGTAACCCTCTAAATAAATTGCTCAAGCTATATTGATTTGTTGAAAAACCTATAGCTGCCTGGGTACAACTGAAAATGGTTCAAATGAATTTTATCTTCAAACGATATCTCCTCACCGTAATATAAATGACCTTTACTGACAAATTTTCCCCGATATTAGCAGATACACATTTGCGACTATACCACACTCAGGTGATTGATTTAACTTTTTCCCAAATACAACAAATCGATACACAGCAGACGACTTTGAAAACATAGTGACAAAAACCTGAGAAATCTCCATAAAAGATAGCTTTTAAAATTGTTAACTAAAGTTAAAAACATTGTGGCCGAAGGAGAAATTGCTTGTTGTCCCCAGCTTTTAGCGAAAGCTGGGGACTATTATTTCTCATTCGTCAGTCAGTCCGTCAGTCCGTCCGTCAGTCCGTCAGTCACGCTGTCACAAAAACTTTAACCTTGGTCATAACTTCTGAACCGTAATAGGTACTGCTTTCATATTTCACATGTGTATTCCTTGTGACAACCCCTTTCCATCAATACCAATTTGTTTGACCTTGTGACCTTGACCCTGGCGGGGGACCATGATTCTCTGAATTTGCTTGTTTTGAGCAATTTCTCCTTTTGTCATAATGTTTTCAAAAGTCGTCTGCTGTAGATGTGTCTATAGGTGAGAAAGGATTAAGGCCATATTGGTCCTCTGGTTCCTCATGTAGGGCCATCATGACCATCTTGTTTCTACACTTTATGACAAGTACTGAAGGGTTGGTTTTCCTTGAGCGCAGTCTTAATGTTCTATTACAATGTTGTTGTTATGAATGTTGTTTTGTTATGGATAAGGTTGTTAATGGTATCATGTTTCAATATGAAAATATTCAGTACACCAATTCAGATTTTTAATTCATGTCCTTTTATTGAAATAAAATCATGAAAACACTACACCAATTCATTTTTAATGCCTGTCCTTTTATTGAAATAGAAGCCTGGAAACATTGCACTAATTCAGATTTTTAAGTACGTAAAGTAAAATAATTTTACTAGAGTAAACTTGGGTATTTAACATTAAAGTAAATTATATATGTTGATTGCATATTAACAATTTACCCGACAAATGACATTTTAAAGTCCTCTGCTTTGAAAACATTAGGCATTGCAGAAAAATGATTTTGATACAACGTTAAAATCATTGTAGGAAAAAGAGCAATTTCTTTTCTTTTTAGCTCACATGTCGCATAGTGAGAAGGTGAGCTTTTGTGATCGCCCTTCGTCTGTCCACAATTTCTTGTGAACACGATAAAGTCTTTATATCCGATGTTTACCAAACTTATTCAGTAGCAAGATGTCCTGTGAGCTTGGTTCCTTTTGAAAACCAGCCAGATCCGTTCATGCATGACAGGATTATGGCCCTTTAAAATTGGCAAAATTGCTATAATTGACATTGTGAACAAGTTAGTCATCGTTTATTATCCAATGTTTACCAAACTTATACAGTAGCTAGATATACATGAGAGCTCGGTTCCTTTTGAAAAAATCTTCTCCTCCGAAAGTGTCGGGCCGATTTTCAAATCATTTTGTAGAAATGTTCCTAAGGTGACCCTCTATCAGATTCCTTCAAGCCATGTTGATTGGTTGATAACAATTTTGCAGTTACATCATGGCATTTCCTAGGTAAGTTTCCTTCATTACTGGTCTATTTATCCTGACACAAGCAAGTCAGTTGCAATGCTAAAGACGGAAAGTCATCTTTAACCATCTTTAATGTCTTTGTTATGACCCCGGCCTGGGGGTCAAATCCACTACTGACAAGGTTGAAACACCTCGGTATACCAGTTATAAAAAAATATATTTCAAAATTTGTGGACAATGTTAGGTTATGTTCTGAGGAAAAATGGAGTGTCCACTAGGGTTTCTAAAAGTTGATCGGATTACCCAGTTTAGGGCTTGATGGAGATTAGATTGAGACGAATGTTCTGATGAACTTTCATAAAGATTGGATACATAATGTGGCCTCAAAAGTGTTCTTAACGTAATTTGAAACAAGATATCGGTGGAACCGATGGATGCTCCCCAAGTATAGCGAGGACACAGGAATGGTGATAATATGCACATAACCTCTTGTTAGTGAAGCTTTTCATAAAGTTTCATTGAATTAAAGTCAGTAGTTGTTGAGAAATAGCACAGACAAAATTGTCCTATGTCATATTATATAGAAATTAAAAGGGCAATAACTCTGGGAAAAATGTGGCCTCAAAAGTATTCTTAACGTAATTTGAAACAAGATATCGGTGGAACCGATGGATGCTTCCCGAATTATAGCGAGGACACAGGAATGGTGATAATATGCACATAACCTCTTGTTAGTTAAGCTTTCCATAAAGTTTCATTGAATTAAAGTCGGTAGTTGTTGAGAAATAGCACAGACAAAATTGTCCTATGTCATATTATATAGAAATTAAAAGGGCAATAACTCAGGGAAAAATCATTAAACCAGAACATGGTGGTAACATTCGCATCTCTTCTCGTTAGTGAACCTTTCCAAAAAGTTTCATTGAATTAAATTCAGGAGTGTGATAATTGAGGGATGAAACTGGTTGATTTACATGGAAACAAAGCAGAAATTTGTTTTGTATATATTGTAACCTATAGAAATTAAAAGGGAAATAACCCTGTAACAAGATGGCCCTAAATCGATCACCTGAATGATAGTAAATTAGAAGCAAATATTTAACTGCAAATATATGTGAAAATTTAATCAGGAGTTCAAATAAAACTGCAAGGAGTGGACACTCAGTAAAAGAAATAGTTTATCAGTAAAAGCCATTTGTATCTTGAAATCTAACAAGAACTTTAATAAGAATGGAATTATAAAGTTTTGTCATTTTGCACCTTTCCTGATGCGGCTTTGCTGCCCTGTTTGTCAACGAAATCAATATGGCTTGAACAGTTTTTGTAGAGAGTCACTCAAAGAACATTTCTGCCAAATTATCTTGGAATCTGACAAATGGATTATGGAGATGGAGGTTTTTAAAGTTTGGGTATTTTTCTCAATTTCTGATGCCGCAGCAACAAAAGTTCTACATAGAATGTAAGTCTTTGAACAATTTTGAAAGAGGACCATCAAAGGAACATTCCTGTGAAGTAACGTTGAAATTGGTCGAGTGGAATGGTAGGAGTTGTCATTTGTAGCTAAAAGTTCAATTTACCCCTTTTGTGATGACGCGAGGTTGCTATGATTTTGTAATCAATCAATACGGCTTGTAAAAATCAAGTAGAGGATCACTGAAGTAAGATTCCTATTCAATTTTCTTAATATCAGACAAGGACTTAAAAAAAAATGGAATTTCCAAATTTTGTCATTTTGCCCCTTTTCTGATGCCTCCTGACTGCCATGTTTTTCAACCAAGCAGTATGCCTTGAACAATCTTTGTAGAGGGTCACCCAAGGAACATTTCTACCAAACTATATTGGAATCTGACATGCAGATTCAGAGTAGAATTTTTTTAAAGTTCAGACATTTTGCCCCCTTTCTGATGCCGCAGCAACCAAAGTTCTCAATGGAATTTAAATCTTTGAACAATTTTGAAAGAGGGCCACCAAAGGAACATTCCTGTGAAGTTTGGATGCAATTGGTTCTGTGGTTCAGGAGATGATGTTTAAAGCTAAAAGTTAACGACAACGGACAAAAAGTGATCAGAATAGCTCACCTTGAGCCTTTGGCTCTAGGTGATCTGAAACATCATTCAAACCGGAACATGGTGATAATATGCACATCTCTTGAAAGTGAAATTTCCCATAAAGTTTCATTGAATACAAGTCAGTAGTTGCTGAGAAATAGCCCAGACAAAAGCGGGGTGGACAACTGAACAGACAAAGTGGACAGTCCAAACAAATTTTCGGGGAGCATTATAAATTATTGAATAAAGGAAGACTTAGATTTTAAAGAGGGTTATCTCCCTTTGCATGTTATTTACAACTATAATGTGTAGAATTTATATTTCCAATGGACCATAAATTTATGAATGTTAAGCAATCTTAGTTTACATTTCCATATCGTCTTTAAAATGCATCCCACCATTCCTTAGATTCGGCTCGGGACGGGCAACGCCAAACCAATATCTCATCCACCTTTGGCAGGGGTAACTAGGAAGCACAACTATTTTAATTCAAAAACAAGTGTTATGAAAAAGATTGTCTGAAGATATATATCCGAAATTGTGTTCTTTATCAAAATTTGCTTCCAAACTTAACTTATATTGTTTAAACAGTGGTTAATGTATACCCACTTGGCAAGTAGGTTATCACACATAAGTTACCGGTAGTTATAATTGGTTTGTCAGTTTCTTTTTCAATATCAGTCATGTTGTCTCAACTCCCAGAATGCAATGCAATAAGATATAAGGAAGGAACTACAGAAAGTTACTTAAATAATGCATTAGTTACTTCCAATTTCTGTCTTTACTTCTTTATATGAGGAAAAACTATCCCAACCCCTGGAGGCCTTATTTTTTTTGAAGGACAGTCTTCATTTTATCTATTTTGATGGTGTATCACCGATTTGAATTATCTTCCGACTATCTATTAGTGGCCTCATTTTTGTTCAAAGATTTTCCACTTCTGCATGGATCACATTTATTTAAGCTCTTTTGGCAAAGAAACCATGTCCACATCATTTATACAAAGTTTAAATGGTTAATTGGTTGATTGGGTTTTAACGCCGTTTTCAACAATTATTCAATCATATCACGGCGGACAGTTCACCTACTCATGTGTTTTCTGGCTTTTCCAGACCAGTTATCCACACAACAATCTTTCCAAGCAACTGGCTGCCTTTCAACATAGACTGTTAGCCCGTTGGTGGAAGCTAAATGACGCTTGTCACAATGACTTGTCAAACGACAGAAAGAATATTAGCCGAGCTGGGGTTCGAACTCACAACTCCTGAATTGACAGCCTGCGTCGCTACCGGTGCTCGACAAATGGTTTAAATGGAATACACTTAGTGGCATAGGTCATTTGAATTATGGTTGACCGACATGAGTGATGAGAAAATGCCCACATGTGCTCATGTTAGCAATAAAATCCTTCCAGTTAACCCTTTCTGCGCCGAATTGTTTAAAGTAGACTCTTCCATGTTCAAACTCGGACGACTCTATTTTCATGTTATAGGATTTTTGGAATAGTTTTATAACTCACAGCCAAACAATGCAGATTTCAGGTGAGACAGCTCGTTACGAGCTGACTCACCTGAAATCTGCATTGTTTGCAAAAAGCTCAATATTGCCTTTGGCGCTGAAAGAGTTAAATTACTTATAAAGTATTTTTCAAATACTGACTACCGCAGACATACCACAATCAATAACAGAAAAAGGCTTGAACTAGATTAGTTTAGTTTAACTTTATTTATTTGAACTAGATCAACAACTCTGAAGCAGATTAACATCTACTCGGGAGTCAAAAATAACTTTTCCAACAATTTGGCAGAAAGAGAAATTATGAGCCAATTTTCGTTTTGACACAATGTTTTCAAACGTCATCTGCTCTATGTGTGAAAGTGTCCAGTGATAACTGGTTATCTGCTGTGACGATCTGAGAGTTATCTGATACATGTGGGAAAGTGAAGAGTGATAACTGGTTATCTGCTGTGACGATCTGAGAGTTATCTGATACAAAACATTGCAGGACAAAGTGGCAACATCAGGAAAATGAATAGTATAATTTTGACAATTTCTCCTTTTCCCCCCATTTTTTCTTGCTACATGAACATAAAACCCTTTCCCATATGCAAGATGCTTTCTGACACTTCTGCAGCAGAGGACTTTTGAAACATTGTGATAAAAGAAGAAATTGCAAAAAAAACCAAGCAATTTCTCCTTTTGCCAAAGTGTTTCAAACTCATTTCAGTAATCATGTTTGGAAGTTTTTCATGTTTTCCCCGATGTTTTGAGTCGTCTGCTGCAGATTCATGTTTTCCCCGATGTTTTGAGTCGTCTGCTGCAGATTTGTTGTTTGCGGGAAAAGGGTTAAAAATTATCAGTATAAGGGATTGACCCCATTACCAAATACAGACCCCTCAACAAACTTCTGGAACCTTTGAAAACAATGGGAAAGAAGAGATTGTCTATAAAGATCACTTTTTGTCCTTGAATTCCTGGAAGATATTTTCAAACAAGAGGGCCATGATGGCCCTGGAATCGCTCACCTGAAGATTTTTTTTTTAAATTATGACTATATGCATTATACGGTAAACAGCCCAGCCCCCTAGTGGCCATATTTGTTTACCAATCAACATGGCTTGAAGGAATCTGATAGAGGGTCAGGTCAGCCAAGGTACACTTTCAGAGGAGAAGATTTTATAAGTTTCTATTATAAACATGTAAGGCAAAACAGCCCAGCCCCCTGGCGGCCATGTCTTTTTGCCAATCAACATGGCTTGAAGAAATCTGATAAAGGGTCACCCAAGGAACATTTCTACAAAATAATTTGAAAATCGGCCTTACACTTTTGGAGGAGAAGATTTTTTAAGTTTCCACTAAAGCCATATAACGACTAAAAGCCCCACCACCTGGCAGCCATGTTTTTTGACCAATCAACATGACTTCTGATAGACAGTCATCCAAGGACCATTTCTACAAAAACTAGAACTATCACTGAATGTGATTAATACCCCCGAACGCCGCCCTGATAGGAAAGGTTGTAAAATATTTAGAAACCCCACCTTAAAAGGACAATGTTATGGATCGGGTTATTCTTGTTTTGTTCATTTTTGGATAACAAAGGGCAATAACTCTGTAATTATGTAAATTAGAGTTAGGGTTCTTGTACACTACACTTCCTCTGATTATGCTCTACCGTTGTATGTAGTTTTATTAGATTCCATCTGTTAGTTATTAAATAATTCTCCGGGCAAGAAAAAGTAACAAAGGGCAATAACTATGTAATTATGTAAATAAGAGTTATGGTTCTTGTACACTGCACTTTCTCTCATTATGCTCTACCATTGTATGCAGTTTTATTAGATTCCACCGGTTAGTTATTAGGTAATTCTACGGACAAGAAAAAGTAACAAAGGGCAATAACTCTGTATTTAGGTAAAATAGAGTTATGGTTCCTGTACACTGCACTTCCTCTCAATGTGTTGTATCATCCTATGAACTTTTAATACATTTCAAGAATTAGTTTTAAAGTTATGCTCCGGACAAGACTCTACGAACAAGAAAAAGTAACAAAGGGCAATAACTCTGTAATTATGTAAAGTAGAGTTATGGTTTAGGTACACTGCACTTCCTCTGATTATGCTCTAACATTGTATGAAGTTTTATTATATTCCATCTGTTAGTTATTAAGTAATTCTCCGGACAAGAAAAAGTAACAAAGGGCAATAACTCTGTATTTACGTAAAATAGAGTTATGGTTCCTGTACACCGCACTTCCTCTCAATGTGTTGTATCATCCTATGAACTTTTAATACATTTCAAGAATTAGTTTTAAAGTTATGCTCCGGACAAGACTCTACGAACAAGAAAAAGTAACAAAGGGCAATAACTCTGTAATTATGTAAAGTAGAGTTATGGTTTTTGTACAATGCACTTCCTGTGATTATGCTCTAACATTGTATGAAGTTTTATTATATTCCATCTGTTAGTAATTAAGTAATTCTCCGGACAAGAAAAAGTAACAAAGGGCAATAACTTTGTATTTAGGTAAAATAGAGTTATGGTTCCTGTACACCGCACTTCCTCTCAATGTGTTGTATCATCCTATGATGTTTTATTAAATTCCAACAATTAGTTTTAAAGTTATGCTCCGGACAAGAAAAAGTAACAAAGGGCAATAACTCTGTAATTATGTAAAGTAGAGTTATGGTTCTTGTACACTGCACTTCCTCTGATTATGCTTAACCATTGTATGTAGTTTTATTAGATTCCATCTGTTAGTTATTAAGTAATTTTTCGGACAAGAAAAAGTAACAAAGGGCAATAACTCTGTATTTAGGTAAAATAGAGTTATGATTCCTGTACACCGCACTTCCTCTCAATGTGTTGTATCATCCTATGAAGTTTTATTAAATTCCAACAATTAGTTTTAAAGTTATGCTCCGGACAAGACTCTACGAACAAGAAAAAGTAACAAAGGGCAATAACTCTGTAATTATGTAAATTAGAGTTATGGTTATTGTACACTGCACTTCCTCTGATTATGCTCTACCATTGTAAGCAGTCTTATTAGATTCCATCTGTTAGTTATTAAGTAATTCTCCGGACAAAAAAAGTAACAAAGGGCAATAACTCTGTATTTAGATAAAATATAGTTATGGTTCCTGTACACCGCACTTCCTCTCAATGTGTTGTATCATCCTATGAAGTTTTATTAAATTCCAACAATTAGTTTTAAAGTTATGCTCCGGACAAGACTCTATGAACAAGAAAAAGTAACAAAGGGCAATAACTCTGTAATTATGTAAAGTAGAGTTATGGTTCTTGTATACTGCACTTCCTCTCATTATGCTCTACCATTGTATGTAGTTTTATTAGATTCCATCTGTTAGTTATTAAGTAATTCTCCGGACAAGAAAAGGTAACAAAGGGCAATAACTCTGTATTTAGGTAAAATAGAGTTATGGTTCCTGTACACCGCACTTCCTCTCAATGTGTTGTATCATCCTATGATGTTTCATTAAATTCCAACAATTAGTTTTAAAGTTATGCTCTGGACAAGACTCTACGAACAAAAAAAAGTAACAAAGGGCAATAACTCTGTAATTATGTAAATTAGAGTTATGGTTCTTGTACACTGCACTTCCTCTGATTACGCTCTACCATTGTATGTAGTTTTATTAGATTCCATCTGTTAGTTATTAAGTAATTCTTCGGACAAGAAAAAGTAACAAAGGGCAATAACTCTGTATTTAGGTAAAATAGAGTTATGGTTCTTGTACACCGCACTTCCTCTCAATGTGTTGTATCATCCTATGAAGTTTTATTAAATTCCAACAATTAGTTTTAAAGTTATGCTCCGGACAAGGAAAATCGCAACGGACCAACCGACCGACCGACCGACCGACCGACCGACCGACCGACCGACCGACCGACCGACCAACCACAGGGTGACTCCAATATACCCCCTCTAAACTTCGTTTATCGGGGGTATAAATATTTGAAAATCAGCCAACCAGTTTGGAAGAAGCAGAATTTTAAAGTTTTTTTGTTCGGTTGCCATGAAAACCAGAATTATGCGTGGATCCCATAATTTGGAGTAACTCTTGTGAGGTCATTGAGATGCTTTCTGTGAAGTTTCACCCTAATTGACCCACTGGTTACTGAGGAGAATATGTTGATGGACGCACTACGGACGTTGGACATAGGGCGATCACATAACTCACATTGAGCACTTCGTGCTCAGGTGAGCTAAAAACATGACAATTTAAATATCACATTAAGTAAACTGTCAATAGAACAGAGAAACACAGATATTAAGAATTATGGTCGCAATGGGGCCATTCCTAATTCTGCTCGGATTCTATTTGCTTCCTGAATTTCCAAATCTCCCTTAGATTTGTTGTCATGACGACTTCCACCACTGTCTCTATGACGATCTCTATGGCGATCTTTATGGCGGTCGTCATCACGATTTTTATCCTTGTGGTCTCTCTTGCTCTTGTGACTTCTGTGTTTTCTGTATAAAAGGGAAAAAATGAAAACGCATCTGCAGCACATTCAACTCTTTTCAATTAATGGCCTTTTTTAGATTTAATAGATTTTCCATATTCTTGCAAAGACATATACTTTCAAAACTGTCTGCTTCTAATGTGTTTCATGTGAAAAAAGGGATAATCTGTCCATTTACTTTTAACATAATATAAGTTATTATTATTTGTAGAGTCTGCTTAAATTCAAAGTTGAATATGCAGGTTATATTCACGCAATTTGACTTGACAGGTTTATTAACCCTTTCCCTCATACTACAATTCTGCAGAAGACGACTTTGAACATATTTTTCAAAAAATAGAAAATCTCATTAATTGAATGGATAACCAATGACTAAAAGTGGAAAATATTGTGGCAAAAGGAGAAATTGCCCATTTTGAGTAATAAGAGAAATGCTAGGGTGCAAAGATAAGTTTATTCTCCTTATCTAGAAGGCCTTTGAGTCTATTAAATGCAGTTTTTTTTTATTTATTTAAGCCACGTCATATGAAAAGGACCTATGGAGGTATTTACATAAATGAGTTTGTGTTTGGCCCAATTGATGTAGAGAGGCCTAAAGTAAGCCTGTTCTACTAGATGGCCAACAGGGCAGATCATTGTCTGCTTGCATGGAGAGGCAGGATGATCTGCATCTTTTCTGATTGCAAAGTCCTCGAAGGTCTGTTTGCCTGTGTTCACACCCTTTCTATTACAGAACTCAAGATCAAATTAATTTAGATACAAATATACTTAATGTACAAAGCAGTGTCCGACAAATCCATTGCCCGGAGCCCGCGGGCTACCACAATAATTGATCGGGCTACTGTCATTTTCAAATGAAAGCCCGGCGGGCTACTGTTTATTCCTGTGTCTGGTAGCCCGGCTTAATTACTTACACACATGTCGTGTATAAACGGTGACTGTATGTTACATGCGAAAACCACTCGCTGTGACCATAAAAAAAATCAATATCAGTAGGCGGAGTTAGCCACCTGTCAGATCGAGTGGTTTCAGCCAACCGAATCGCGTCAGTAATAGTCAATTAACGTGATATATATACCCATTACGGCGGTCCAATCATTAGTGACCATTGATCCCTGGGGCTATGTGTTAATCCATGAATGATTGCGAATAACCAATGAAATTCAAATATTCCCTTAAATGTATTTTGATCCATATTTCTACTTTCGGTATGCGATGTTTGCAAACTGGTGCAGACCGGTTCAGAAAGACGGAGAAGAAAATTGTCATCATGCAGAAGTTAATAAAATAAATTCGATCCAAATATTAAAGACAATACAATACGACCATTTCTAGATCTTATATTGCCGTTAATCAAATATGAAACACCTTCATAATCGACATAGTATTCGTAATATCAAAGAAAATGTTTGGGATGAAATCTATCATGAATAATAAATGCCCAATCACGGCTTTGTTTACCAAAATTAATTAGCATAACCGGCGGGAAAACATATCATATGAATTGGGTCAATGACGTTAACGACCCGACGACCCCGATCAAGAGTGGACCCCGATGTTTACATTCAGCGCTGTTTACCTATTTCAAATTCTCAGTAGGGAACCATGATTAACATTGCGCAATTATCAAAATGGCGGCTATGTTGTGAATAATACCGTAACACATGAAACAAATTTAACGTGTTTCATGTGTTACAGTATTATTCGCGTCATTGTTTTTGATAATATTTTATGATTTAACCCTTTACCTCATACAACAATTCTGCAGCAGACGACTTTGAACATATTTTGTCAAAAAATAAAAAATCTAATGGATAACCTATGACTAAGTGGAAAACTTTGTGGTAAAAGGAGATATTGCTTGTTTTGATCAATTTCTACTGTTGTCAGTATGTTTTCAAAAAGCTGTCTGCTGCAGAGACGTCAGAGAGCGTCTATATGAGGGAAAGGGTTAATAACTTCATTGAACCTGATAAATTTGACTTTTGGTTAATAAAATTGAATCTTATTTAATATGTCGTTCTTTGTAAAACTGACACTCGTATCGTATGCCCTGTTTCGGTGAGGGACCTAAATCGGTGACCTCCAATTTGAAGAGTTTATACTACATCATTTGATTTTTTGGTCTCAAGTTTAAACATTTCTGTCTTTCAAATCTTTTAAAAGCTTTTAAATCTTTTGTAAATACGGATAAAATACATACATTTTATGCAGAATATTTCAAATAACCTAGTGAAAAATAATCTTGAAAAACTTTAGTACCAATTTTCTCCTATCTGTTAAGCTCCACCAAAAAGTCTCTTTTCCAAATTTAATTTTTTTTTTAACTGAATGCTGCACTTCAGGTCTCTTGCAACACAGTCATGTTATTTGAATTGGTCACTACCCTTAAATCATGTACATGGTGTGCTCTTAATATTATGTTTGTACAGAAGTAGAAAACAAAAATCATAAAACACTCATTGGCATCCGCGATATTTCGGGCTACCAGCTTCCAAATCTGGTAGCCCAGTGGGCTACCAAACAATTCTGAAATTTGTCGGACACTGCAAAGTATTTACAAAAATACTTAATGAACAAAGTATTTACAAATATATGTTAATAATGAACAAAGTATTTACAAATATACTAATTGAACAAAGTATTTACAAATATACTTAACAAACAAAGTATTTACAAATATATACTAATTGAACAAAGTATTTACAAATATACTAATTAAACAAAGTATTTATAAATATACTTAACAAACAAAGTATTTACAAATATACTAATTGAACAAAGTATTTACCTTTCATCATCCTTGTGTCTCTTCTCTGAAAAGTTAACAAATGAGATTTAGAGAATATATTCAATATACAGCGTCATAGTTAATGTTACATTGATAAGAGTTTAATCCCATTTTCAACAGTTATATCACAGTAGCCAGTTCACCCAAAATGAAAGCACCACCAAATTGTTTCATTGAAAATATAGGTGTATAGTTTACACTTACTTTTTCATATTTTTGTTTTCAAATTTGTAAAATTTATTAATGGAAACTTTGAAATCTACCATGAAATGTTCAGTCTTAGGGCATTACCTCCACTTCCAATAATCTAATGGCAATCAAATCTTGTACTGTATGGACTGAAACCAATTTTGGAGCACAATCTGCAGACAGTATTATGATACCAGTTAACAGAGGGATGAAAAAGAAAAGGCTCTTTTTGAGCAATTTCTCCTTTCCCAAAGTTCACCCTCAACAAATGCATTAAAACCCCTCTGTATCTGGGGATGAGTTAAAAGAAAACACACCAAAAACCCGGATTAAATACCTCCTTTCCTCTCTCTGTCTTTTGATCGTGATCTTTTTCTTGTCCTATCCCTTTCTCTGTCCCTATGATGTGGTGATGGGGAACGTTTAAATCTCGGGGATGGGGACCTTGTTGGTTTCACATGATCTTTGTGCTTTGATTTTCTTTCTGGTACCGCTTCTTTATAAACATCCTACAGGAAAAAAGATATTTTACTATAAATCATTTACCGTTAAGCTAATATATGTGACTTCTGACGACTTGTGCAGTAACCGACTTTTGAAACCATTGTTGGAAAAAGGGAACTTGATCATGTTCATCCATACATCAGGTTTATAAAATTGCCAAGAATTTGTTTGTAGATGACTACAATTTCCGAGTATTAGATACACACAAGTTAAGTGACATTTTTTTTTGTCCAAAATCCTTATCAAATCTTCAAACCCTATGCCAGGGTACTCAAAAGATCGGCTTTAAACTATTAATAAGAATACCCTTTTACTTTGTCTTATCTATTCAACTCTGAGGCAAGTTAACCCTTTCCCACATATAAACACATTTCGACGTCTCTGCAGCAGAGGACTTAAAACATCGTGACAAAAGGAGGAATGACTTATGATGACTATTTCCAAATTTGCCAAAATGTTTTAAAATCTATTAATTGATCATACTTTCATTACACAGATTTTCGCCAAGATGTTTTCAAAGTTGTCTGTTGCAGATTTATTGCATGTGGGAAAGGGTTACAAACACAAGTTATATATACCATCATGTCCTCATCATCATCACTCTCCATATCCTCTAAATCCTCATCCAGGGCACTCACTCTCGTATCCAAATGGTTACTCTCTTCTAGTACACTTCGTTTCTAAAAGGTAAAAACACATATAAACTGAAGTTAAGGTTACTCTCTTCTAGTACACTTTGTTTCTAAAAGGTAAAAACACATATAAACTGAAGTTATGGTTACTCTCTTCTAGTACACTTTGTTTCTAAAAGGTAAAAATAAATAGAAATTATGGTTACTCTCTTCTAGTACACTTTGTTTCTAAAAGGTAAAAACACATATAAACTGAAGTTATGGTTACTCTCTTCTAGTACATTTTGTTTCTAAAAGGTAAAAACACATATAAACTGAAGTTATGGTTACTCTCTTCTAGTAAACATCGTTTCTAATAGGTAAATACACATATAAATAGAAATTATGGTTACTCTCTTCTAGTACACTTTGTTTCTAAAAGATAAATACACATATAAACTGAAGTTATGGTTACTCTCTTCTAGTACACTTCGTTTCTAAAAGGTAAAAACACATATAAATAGAAGATATGGTAACTCTCTTCTAGTAAACATCGTTTCTAATAGGTAAATACACATATAAATAGAAATTATGGTTACTCTCTTCTAGTACACTTCGTTTCTAAAAGACATGAGACATGTGAGACATGACTTTCCAAATTAATTTGAATAAATCAATTCATTTTAAATTCCCAGATAGAATAGTTATGTAACATACTGTCTTTGGCATTGCTGTCACTGCATGAATAACTGACTGTCATGAATAACTGACTGTCATGAATAACTGACTGTCATAAATAACTGACTGTCATGAATAACTGACTGGCATGAATAACTAACTGTCGTAAACATTGTTTATAAATGTGGAAACTGTACTTTCTCTGAAAGGTCAATGAACACAGGTCAAATTTGCTCATAGTTGATTTCATAGGGCAATGATCTCAAATCGAACTGCAAAGTCGCTTCTTGACTGTTTGCCTCTTATAACATTTTAACCCTTTCCCACATGCAGATGTGTTTTGAGACACATACTTTTAAAACATTGTTGAAAAACGACAATCACTCCTTTTGCCTTAATCCTTTATGACATACAGCAAATCTGCAGCAGACGACTTTGAAAGCATCTTGGCAAAAACACAGAAAGTCTGAATGAAGGTTTAATTACTGTAAAAAGTTGAAAACATTGTGTCAAAAGAAGAAATTGCTCGTTTTGAGCAATTTCTGCTTTTGTCACGATGTTTTCAAACGTTTTCTGCTGCAGAATGGTCAAAAGCGTCTATATGAGGGAAAAGGTTTTTGTTTTCAAGTCTTTTCAATTATTATAATTTATTTTTTTAAAAATATGCTAATATTTCATGGACATTTTCAAATCTGTAAGATGCAGGTTTGTAAATGGGAAAGGTTAATAATAAATAATATTGTAATTCCTAAATCGGATTGGAAAACATCTTCTTGACAGTTAGCATCCCATGGTATTTAAGGAGAAGTTTGCTTTTAAAAATGCTGAGTGTACAAGTTTAAATAAAACTGTAAGAGTTGGAAACGTTGTTGGAAAAAAGAGACACTGTTTGTTTTAACCAATTTCTACATCTTCCAGGAAGTTTATAAAGTTGTCTGCTGTCTGTGTTATAGTATAAGGGAAAACTTTTATAAATTCTTTACCTAACAAGAAGTCCAGTATGACATCACTGCCATGATGCAAACAATAGTCAGCCACATACATTCAGGGGAGAAGATTTTTAAAGTTCTCACTTAAGTCATATCAAGCAAAGCAGCCAAGCCATATGGCAGCTGTGTATTTAGACCAATCAATATGACTTGATAGAATCTGGTACAGGGTCATTCAGGCAATATTTCTATAAAATTATTTGAAAATCAGCAAGTTACTTTCGAAAGATACCCATATAAGGCAAAATAGCCCCTCCCCCTGGTGGCCATGTCTTTTGGCCAACCAACATGGCTGAGAGGCATCTGATGGAAGTTCACTCAAGGAACATAACTACAAAATTATTTGTAAATCAGCCTCGGATGCCATGATTTTAGAGCAATCAACGAGGCTTGAAGCAAGCTCTTAAAGGGTCACCCAAGGAAAATTACTACAAAAGGTTTTCACAACAGGGTTAGGGTTAGGGTTTAATGGCCGAGTGATTACAGCAGGATCCCTCAGTTTCATCACACAATGACCTAGTGATAACAGCAGGGTCCCTTAGTTTCATCACAAAATGGCCCAGTGATTACAGCAGGGTCCCTTAGTTTCATCACAAAATGGCCCAGTGATTACAGCAGGGTCCCTTAGTTGCATCACAAAATGGCCTAGTGATTACAGCAGGTTCCCTTAGTTTCATCACAAAATGGCCTAGTGATTATAGCAGGATCCCTTAGTTTCATCACAAAATGGCCTAGTGATTATAGCAGGATCCCTTAGTTTCATCACAAAATGAGCTAGTGATTACAGCAGGATCCCTTAGTTTCATCACAAAATGGCCTAGTGATGACAGCAGGATCCCTTACTGCAGCGCTCACGTTAATGGACGTATTGGGCGTTTTTACGCCCGAAAATCGATCCCGTACGCCCAAAATTGACAAGGGAGACGTCCAAGTACGTCCAGGAATTAAGGGTATACGCCGACAATCAAAACACAGGACGTATATATGTCCACTAGAAATTGTGTGTAATTATCTAAAGACACTGTGTATTGTGTTTTATGAAGTGTCAATTATGGACAGTGGGAGTTATCAATTGGTAGATTTAAGCCAATCACGATCGAGAATGCGTACCCCACCCACCCCCAGATTTGACACTTGAAAACGACTTCACACCAATCAATTCTATTTTTCATTATAAACAGCGTAGGGGTAATTAATTTCAATAACCCATGTCAAAACATACTAGGATATGATAAAAGAATGTCCCTATATTAATTTAACTGTTAAAAGATTATTATTTTGTTTGCCTGAATCCATAGGAAACACTTTTTAATTGCCGATTTTTTAAAAACAAAGTTGACATGAAGATCTATCAAAATCACAGCCAGCTGTCAAAAAGGACTTGCCTATGAAATAAATTGCATATAAGCCCATTTTAGTTCATAATATTTTTAAAATATAAAAGAAACTGAAGTCTTGAGGTGAAAATACATATTGTAAATTTTGTAATGGGTTTTCGTGCATTTTCTGCATTTTGGAAATCGGAAATGTCATTCAAGAAAGTATTACTCACACTCATTCTTATTTGTTTTAAAGTTGACTATTATGAAAGTTTAGTGCCCTTAAAGTGTGTTTGTAATATGTCTCACTGCAGAACACTTTATTTACTGGTGTATAAAATAAAATCAAAAACTCGTTAACAGAAATCCATTCCTTTTGCCATACTGAATGTGATTTAAGAACATAATTCATGTTTAATGTGAATGTAATGAATCATGGCCATGCCAATCTTTTGATGAATTTTATGCTGGATAGCTTTTGACACATGACTGGAAAAAAGCATTCTATATCACATAAAAACCTACTGGTTTAAAAGTGTTATGATAGAACCAACAATAACATTGTTGACAAAGGAGCAATATCCACTTTCTGTATTAATTAGCTTCTTTTCCAATAATGTATTTAAAAATAAAACAAAGGGAAACACAATAGAATGTGCAAGATGCGAAAAAAGCCAGCGCGTATCACCTGGGACTTCCAAGAATTAGAGCAGGACTTCCAAAATTCAGACCCAGGAAGTCAGGACTTCCTGTTTCAAAAAGTTAGTGCAAGCACTGTCCCTTAGTTTCATCACAAAATGAGCTAGTGATTACAGCAGGATCCCTTAGTTTCATCACAAAATGGCCTAGTGATGACAGCAGTATCCCTTAGTTTCATCACAAAATGGCCTAGTGATGACAGCAGTATCCCTTAGTTTCATCACAAAATGGCCTAGTGATGACAGCAGTATCCCTTAGTTTCATCACAAAATGGCCTAGTGATGACAGCAGTATCCCTTAGTTTCATCACAAAATGGCCTAGTGATGACAGCAGTATCCCTTAGTTTCATCACAAAATGGCCTAGTGATGACAGCAGTATCCCTTAGTTTCATCACAAAATGGCCTAGTGATGACAGCAGGATCCCTTAGTTTCATCACAAAATGGCCTAGTGATGACAGCAGTATCCCTTAGTTTCATCACAAAATGGCCTAGTGATGACAGCAGTATCCCTTTACAGAAGAGAAGGTGTTTGAAGCAAAAAGTTAACCAATATATAGACAAAGTAAAATGCTTCATGACAAAAGTTTGACAAGTTAAAATTTAACCCTTTCAGACCTGCAGATGCATTTTAATGAGTAAGCACCAGATGACTTTCCAACAACTCTTTCTACGTATTTGAAAAAGAGATTTTCCACATTGTTTCCAAGTTGTTTTCAAAGTTGTCTGCTGCAGATATTTTCTAGATGGGAAAAGATTAATTTAGCAGTGATTTTTTTAACTAACCTGGATTCTTGGAAGGATGATGTCACAAACCCTTTCTTCTCGAATAAGTTCATCCATGTATTCATCCATGTGTATTATTTCAAAATCTGAAAAGGTTGAACAAATTCTTCATGAGATTAATTTTTATACATCTATCATTTACCCTTTTCCCACATGCAGAAAATCTGCAACTTTGAAAATATCTAGGCAAATATGTATATAGAAAATTCTTATAAATTTAAGTTATGTTAATATTATTGAATAGAGTTGGTTGAAAACATTGTGGCAAAAGCAGAAATTTCTCATTTAAAGGTAATCTGATTTAATTCACAACATCTTAATCATCATAATCAATGGACAGGATTTATGAATTCATACTTGCAGATTAGGTCAATATCCTTTCATCTTTAAATGTTTTAATAATAATAATAATAATTTTAATAATGCATTTACTCTTTACGTAGAACTCTTTTTAGACCGACTCAATTTAAACCATTAAATGGCTTATTTCCATTTACCAGAAGGTTTTAAAAATCTCTTCTCTTCTTTTTTTACTTTTGCAAAATTGTGAACATTTTACTTACAATAAATCCTAGTCCTACTAAGGGTTCAATCAAGATAATGTACAATTGTAAAACAAGAGGGCCATGATGGCCCTATATCGCTCACCTGATTTAATAGAACTTCAATAGTTTTCAAAGTTTTTACCCTATACATATAAGGAAAACAAGTAATGGGCTTAAAGTCTATGTGACTAGTGTCATTCCTATTCTATCAATGGGCTTAAAGTATATGTGACTAGTGTCATTCCTATTCTATCAATGAGCTTAAAGTCTATGTGACTAGCGTCATTCCTATTCTGTCAATGGGCTTAAAGTCTATGTGACTAGTGTCATTCTTATTCTATCAATGGGCTTAAAGTCTATGTGACTAGCGTCATTCTTATTCTATCAATGAGCTTAAAGTCTATGTGACTAGTGTCATTCCTATTCTATCAATTAGCTTAAAGTCTATGTGACTAGCGTCATTCCTATTCTGTCAACGGGTTTAAAGTCTATGTGACTAGTGTCATTCTTATTCTATCAATGGGCTTAAAGTCTATGTGAATAGTGTCATTCCTATTCTATTAATGGGCTTAAAGTCCATGTGACTAGTGTCATTCCTATTCTATCAATGAGCTTAAAGTCTATGTGACTAGCGTCATTCCTATTCTGTCAATGAGCTTAAAGTCTATGTGACTAGTGTCATTCCTATTCTATTAATGGGCTTAAAGTCTATGTGACTAGTGTCATTCCTATTCTATCAATGGGCTTAAAGTCTATGTGACTAGTGTCATTCCTATTCTATCAATGAGCTTAAAGTCTATGTGACTAGCGTCATTCCTATTCTGTCAACGGGTTTAAAGTCTATGTGACTAGTGTCATTCTTATTCTATCAATGGGCTTAAAGTCTATGTGAATAGTGTCATTCCTATTCTATTAATGGGCTTAAAGTCTATGTGACTAGTGTCATTCCTATTCTATCAATGAGCTTAAAGTCTATGTGACTAGCGTCATTCCTATTCTGTCAATGAGCTTAAAGTCTATGTGACTAGTGTCATTCCTATTCTATTAATGGGCTTAAAGTCTATGTGACTAGTGTCATTCCTATTCTATCAATGGGCTTAAAGTCTATGTGATTAGTGTCATTCCTATTCTATCAATGAGCTTAAAGTCTATGTGACTAGTGTCATTCCTATTATGTCAATGGGCTTAAAGTCTATGTGACTAGTGTCATTCCTATTCTATCAATGGGCTTAAAGTCTATGTGACTAGAGTCATTCCTATTCTATCAATGGGCTTAAAGTCTATGTGACTAGTGTCATTCCTATTCTATCAACGGGTTTAAAATCTAGGTGACTAGCGTCATTCTTATTCTATCAATGGGCTTAAAGTCCATGTGACTAGTGTCATTCCTATTCTAGTAATGGGCTTAAAGTCTATGTGACTAGTGTCATTCCTATTCTATCAATGGGCTTAAAGTCTATGTGACTAGTGTCATTCCTATTCTATTAATGGGCTTAAAGTCTATGTGACTAGTGTCATTCCTATTCTATCAATGGGCTTAAAGTCTATGTGACTAGTGTCATTCCTATTCTATCAATGGGTTTAAAGTCTATGTGACTTGTGTCATTCTTATTCTATCAATGAACTTAAAGTCTATGTGACTAGCGTCATTCCTATTCTGTCAATGGGCTTAAAGTCTATGTGACTAGCGTCATTCTTATTCTTTGAATGGGCTTAAAGTCTATGTGACTAGCGCCATTCTTATTCTTTCAATGGGCTTAAAGTCGATGTGACTAACGTCATTCTTATGTCTATGTGGGATGCTAGCCAGTTGCCTGGACAAAATAGTGTATGGAGAACAGGTGATAGCGAGCCAGTAAACACGTGGTCAGAACAGGTGAGAGCGAGCCAGGAAACACATGGTCAGATGAACCTTCAGGCATCATGGTATGACTGAAATACTGTTTAAGTCCAATCTACTAGTATATCAAACTTTGAAATCATGTATCTCATCAGTTGACATATTCATGAATATACATACTTCCATCAGTCTTCTGCCGTTTAACTTTCCTATAGTCCAGGTAGAGGGGTTCCAAATATTTGTAACAATCTATAGAGGATCCTGTTAGTCTCATGTATAAAGCACCCAGAGCTCTAACATACCTGAAAATAAAACAGGGTCAGTCAGGTAGTCAAGTAACATACCTGATAAATAAAGTAGTCAAGTAAAAACTAGGAAGAAAATGAATATTCCAGTGACAAGTAATTTAACCCTTTTCCATATACAACAAATCCGTGGCAGACGAATGTTTAAACATTCAGCCAAAAATATGGAAATAATTTACTAATTAAAAATCTTCTATTGAATAAAGTTGCTCGTTTTGACAAAGTTTTCAAAAGTTGTCTACTGCAGGGGTGTCAGAAAACATCTATATGTGGGGAAAGTTTAAATGTAACAGTGTATTCAAGTAAATTGTAAGAGAATTTTCAAATAAGAGGGTCATGATGGCCCTAGATCACTCACCTGAATTATGCAATGTGTTTTCTAATGCAAAACACATGAAGACAATTATTCTGACAAAGAAAATTTAAAATGCAACCTCCAGAGGGTTATCAAGATTTTCCATCATTAGGCCTACCGTATATACTCAGTTATAAGTCGCCCTCGTCTATAAGTCGCACCCCCTACTTCGAGGCCTAAAGTCTAGGGTTTGATGATTGACCCTCTTATAAGTCGCAGTTAGATTTTTGATTTTTTTCACGTCAAAACCCTATGACAAGCAGCGAGATATAACCCAAGTCATCATGATCGAGCATCAGATTTTTTGTTTAAAACATTCATATAATGTCCAATTAGTTTTATGTAAGCATTGATTTATAGTCTAAATAGATTTTACTATCATAAGAAGCGAGATATATAACCTTAAGTCATCAAGATCGAGCATCAGCTTTTTGTTTACATTATTTGAACATACAATGATGTCCAACTAGTTTTAATTTGTTTTATCTAAAGAGATTTACTGGGGAATACATAAACCGGTTTTGTCCGGTCACAAAATGCCCCAGGTTATGTGAAAACACACTCGTCTTGATTAACCCTTTGTTTTATCTATGGTAATATAGCTCTCATTTATGGAGTTTATTCCCGATATTGTCAATTTGTTTCCAAGGTCGTTTGCTGCAGATTTGTTGTATGCGGGAAAGGGTTAACTGAAGGGGTAGAGGGTAGATGGAGGGAAAAATCGGCGTTGCATAACTGAAATTAATTCGCATACAGTGATAATCTGCTAACTCAGATTAAATTCGTCCTTTTCCCATGATGTTTCTGATGCAGCTGAAAACTTTTGAAAACATTGCTAATTTCCCCTTTGTTTGATAATATAGCTTTCGTTTATGGAGTTTGTTCACCCTTTTTAATAAAAATCCACGGTTCAGCGACCTCAATTCTAACAGTCAAATAATTCTAACACAACTGTCGCGTGTAAACCACACAGGTTTAAATTATCATCAAGCTAAAGGTGTTACATGTAAAATTACCCGAGGTCAAATTCTGCAGACGTGTACGTATTAGAGTGGGTAAAAACCGATAATTGCATTGTTAGCAGTTTGTATTTAATACACTTTAGCTACAGTTATTGTCTTTGTTACGACTCTCAAATACTGCAGATGTATCACAGTGGTAAAAGCCGATAATTGCATGTTTATCAGTTTTTACTTAATACACTTTAACGTCAATTATTGACCGTGTTAAATCACCCCGTGTGTAGTCTTGGGATTGTTTGTGGATTAATTATGACAATTTTTGTCCGACTTTTTTATCTCTTTAATTGGATCTGTGTTTGTTTTTTGCTTTCTAATGGTTTAATTTGGTACCATCACCCATGCAGGCCAAAATCACGGTGAAATGGGTCTTGTCGTGGCCATTATTATGGCTTCTTTTTATCACCTTCTGCAAACATGGACTTTCTAATTAAGATAGTTTGACAGCTACGTGTGTACGTGTCTACACAATGACAAATTATCACTTTCCCGCATGCAACAATTATGTACAAGGCTACGTTGAAAACATCAAGGCAAGAAACATCGTGGATAAAGGAGAAATTGCTTATTGCAAGCAATTTTGAGTTAGCATTAACATTTCAAAATTCGGATGGGAAGCCTCAATATATGGTAATAAGGGTTACAAATCAATGACTTTTTGTTTAAAATAAAAACAACACTTTATCCTGAAATATAAATTAAAGTTTATTACATTATTTTTTCAATCACATATAAAGTGACATACGACCTAGTAACAGTATTATGGTCTGTATATTTACGCATCTGGACTTGAGCTCCGCAATTTATATTTTCACAAAATTCAAAATGGCTTCCAATCGAGCTGAAATCGAAACAATAACTTGGAACAAATGACTTTTTAAATGTACATTCATAAGTTATATATTTTTTCTAGTGTTTGTTTTTATAAACAAAACAATTCTATAAGATATGTTTCTTTCAATCAAACTTGATTTATTCTGTTAAATCATCATTTAAGTCGCCCTTTTTATCAATGACCGGCCTGCACAGTTTTTGACGATCGGTGAATTGGAGGGTAATTTTTTCTGAATTTTTGCTTGACCCTCTTATAAGTCGCTCCCCCCACTTCACTTTCGATTTTGAAGGTAAAAAAGTGCGACTTATAACCGAGTATATACGGTAGTGACCTATTTTCTTTAACTGATATTACCCATATTCGAACATGGACTAGATATCATCAAGAGGCTCAAGGTAAAAATGCTGCCTCCGAAGTTTTAACAATATTTTCAGTCAATTTGGCCTAGTGACCTAGTTTTTAACCCAATGTAACCCATATTCAAACTTGGCCTAGATATCATTTAGATAAACATTCTGACCAAATTTGAAGCTGCTGAAGAAAAAAATGCTGCTTTTTCATTGTTAACAAGATTTTCCTTCAATTTGGCCTAGTGACCTAGTTTTTGAACAGACATGACCAATACATAATCATCAAGACAAACATTCTGATAAAGTTTCAACAAGCTCAAGTTAAAAATGCAGCATCCAGAGTGTTAACAAGAAGACTTCCCTTTAATTTGGCCTAGTGACCTCGTTTTTGAGCAGTTTTGACCCATATTCGAACTTGACCTAGATATAATTCAGACAAAACTTCAAGCTGCCGAAGCTACAAATGCGGCCTCTAGAGTGTTGACAAGATGTTCCCTCAATTTGACCTTGTGACCTACTTTTTGATCCGACATGATCCATGTTCGAACTTGACTGACTGACATTAAGACAAACATTCTGATAAAGTTTCAACATGCTCAAGTTGAAAATGTGGCCTCCAGAATGTTAACAAGATTTCCTTCAATTTGACCTAGTGACCTAGTTTTTGACTTCATATGGCCCAGTTTCGATCTTGTCCAAGATTTGATGGAGATGAATGTTCTGATAAACTTTCATGAAGATCTGATGCAAAATGTAGCCTGTAGAGTGTTAACAAGGCAATTGTTGACGACGCACAGAGGACGACTGAAATCCGGACAAAATTAGATCACAATAGCTCACCTTGAGTACTGCATGCACAGGTACTATGATCAGTGAAAATATAATAATGATGGTTCACCTTGCAAAAATCAAATTAAACCTTCAGATATTTCATTATCTTTTTAACATTGAGAAAAAACAAACCTCTTAATATCAGCTTCCAATACCTGATTTGAAATGATCGTAAAAGTAAATCACAAATCACCTTTAGAACGATACGCATGTGCTCACTAGCAAGAAGTATTCATTCTTGACTGCCTAACACCTTTTCAAACATTATGATTTACTCTTATTAGTATTGCTCAGCCTCATCTTAAAATAAGAAACACTAGATATCAAATATGTCTTACTTGAAGTCTTCATTTCTGATAAACTCTACAATAATATCTTTCTCGGGCTGAATCTGTAACATTTTCAGTAATAAACACAGGAATGGTGATGGTTTGACATTTCCACCAAAAATACCTCCAATATACTTGAGTGCCATAGCCTTATCCACCAATAACTCCGCTGTAAGAGGAAGAAACATGTTCTATCAATATAAAAGAGATAAACTAGATGCCCATAGGCAACATGTCAAGCACACAAAGTTTTTGTCAGAGACATAGTGATCTTTTGTACAAGAAGATTTTTAAAGTTTTAACTTTATACAAGTAACTAAATCAAAACCAACCAGGTCCCCTGGAGGCATGTATTTCAACAGATCGTAAATAATTAGAACAGTCTTGGCAGAGAATCAAACAAGGAACATTTGTTTCAAGCTAGAAGATGTTTTCGTTGTTGTTTTTGTGGCGATTGGTTTGACAATCGCCACAATGCTAACATAAACAACAACAACGAAAAATATTTACATAGTCGGTTTTGAAAAGTCGGTTGATATTTAATTTCCTTACTGCAAACTAATTTACTCACATCCGTTATAGTTCCATCATTGATGCAGAGACGCGATTAATAATAATTATGTCAGTGCTACTTTTGTACCGGATTGTTACTAATATTTGAGTTTTATATCGAGACATTATCTACATAGAGTTAAAATATGTAAATATCTGGAAATTCCAAAAGGTTCTATAAATAGCTCATGAGACTGGTGTTCTTAAATCTCAATATTATAAATGCTTTATTTGTAGTTGTTTAAATATATGAAAGCGTCTAGATGATAAGACTGGTTTACAATGGTTTAAAGGACACACGATGTCAGTGTGTACACACGTTATGTATACACGTCTGCACGTTCTAGAGTCAATTAGCAATCAATGCTGAAAGTGTAGCCTAATTTAGTTTGGAGATCGAGCATTATTATATATGCTTATATTTTTATAAATTGAACAGTTTGGCAAATAGTGAAATTGTGCTTTTTGTGCATCTTTTGTGTTTGTTATTGCACTCAAATTTTTCGAAGCAGTTTAACAACCTCAGAGACATACAAATACATGTACACTATGTTTATATGTCTCTGACAACCCTCAATCATGCAATTTGAAGAGACTTAATTGAACTGACCTGTTTAATATCGGACATCATTGAAACAAACACCAAACTAATGGATACTGATTTCTGTCCTTTCTTGATAATTTTGTCATTTCTAAAGTGTACGAAATATTTTATCTTAATATAGCCTAGCGACCTGGTGATGAGCATGTGATTACCCGAACAATTTAGATTACAAAAAGCCATTCTAATGAGCTAAAACGGTAGTCTTTCGAGTACCAACTAGATTTTTCTTAAATTTGGAATGGCCTAATTTTGAACACATCATGACCAGTTTCAGAACGTAACTAAACAAGAGCACCGTCTGCGGCACAGACGCTCGACTGATAGGGAGAAAAATAAAATAAAAATGAGCTAAACAAAAAACCTTAACCGGCCGCCCACGCCAGGGTCATGACAGTAGCTCTCGTTTTTTTCAAAAGTCGAGCTAAAAATCACCAAGACAACATTCTGGCAAACTAACATTATTCTACTGTCAAAAGATGCAGGGTTGATACATTCTCAAATTTACCCGCACCAGAGTGCACTATTATTGAAAATAGCAAGCCCTACACCGATATGCTGCTTGTTACTTTGCAGGATTTTCCATACGATTGCCACTACAGTGCCATTGACGCTTTGATTTTAATGGGTATTTCTCCCCCATTGTACAGGGTCATCTGCTTACAAACACCAATCATCCTGTGAAGTTTGAAGGCTCTGGGTCGAAGGATTCTTGGGACTTTTAGTGAAAACCAATTCTATTTAGACAGCCAATAAGACCTTGACCTTTCCCCTTTGACCAGTCGACTAAAGAAACAGTAGAGATCATCTTCTCAATGAGACTTTGGTAGTGTTTCACTCTTTAATAATTATTTTAAGGAGTGAAAAATATTTGACCCAAGTAATTATCTGGAGCTCTGCAAGTAACTGTTCTGGAAGCACAATCTTGGTAAAGAATTAATTAACTTATCTAGTTTATTTGAAAAAAAGCATAATTTTTCAAATAGCATAAAACATATATCATATATATGCCAGTGATCCAGGAATCATGATTTTGTGGTTTGTATCTAATATAATGTATATTTGCTATATTCAAATTTAGCAAATTTAATAATCATTTTAATCGTAACCACACATAGATGCAATTTGATGCACCCACAGCAGAAGGTTTTTGACAGCATTGTTGCAGTAGGAAAAAAATTTCCTTTCGCCACAATGACTTATGTTTTCAACTTCATTCAATTATTATACTAAGTAACTTTCGTTCAGTCATTTCCCATCCAACTTAAAAAAGGGTCTGCAGAAGATTTGTTGTATTTTGGAAAGTGATCAATCATTCCAGCTTGAAAATGAGTTAAAATATTCTGATTCATAGCAACGAAACTTCTACAATAAGACAAATGTTAGGGTTTTTTGACCTATTAAATTTTACACAGTCTGTCTGTCAATGAAGCATTCAGTAAAGATCTTTATATTTGAAGGGAGATAAAAAACATTGGGTATCCTTTTATGTAATCCAAATCATTTAGACTTTCGCTTGCTTGTTTTATCATCTGTTATTTATTTGGAAATCATCAATCAGTCTTTTTCCTATTGCATAGCAATGAACGTTATTATTGCAATGATAAAATCAATCATTTATAAGTTTAACATTAATTGAGCATTGAAATTATGCAGCTGACCTCTTTACCACTTATATCAATGAAAATTCAATTAATATCGAAGAAATGTTTTAATCGCCATTCTTTTCTCTTATCGAAACCTTCCTTGAGGAAGAACCATCAGTTGATGTAGTTTTTTCTACTGGTTGAATCACCTCCACCAATAATAATTCACAATTTACACTTTGTACGCCTTTATATACAGTTTAAGAGCAAGTTAAAAGTAAAAAAATGACGGTTGCCGATAATTCTCCTACTTCTATTTATATCTATGTGAGAAAGTAGTCAGTGGCTTCGAAGGAATGTTGTGTAAGCACTGGTGTGGGAAAGCCAGGAAAACATGGGTAGGTGCACTGACCGCCGTGATATGACCAAAGCTGTTGAAAGCTCCAAACAAACAAAACTTCTATTTATAGTTCAAATACAGCGCACTCCAATCTGAAACCAACAGACACAGTTACTTCCCCTATTTATTGTTTAGGTTCAGTTGTAGTAACTTATAACGCATGGTATGTAGGTTATATAATAAACTTCTGGTTTGGTACACAAAATATTGCAGCTGGGGGTGTGCTTTGGTTCTAAGATAAGGGAAGTATGTAAATTTTAAAAGTCCAGTAGCATTTGGATTTTTAACTTATTTATTAGGTTATTAAAGTCAGTAAAAGCCTAAGTTTTCAAATTCCTGGCGTCACACTTTACAGGTAGGATCAACAAGATTCTGGTTGAAGTGCGCTCTGCAGCTCTGGAGAATGTATCTGCCGCACATGAGTTTCCTTTGTATTGGTATTTTGTGGATATTGAAATTAAATCTTATCCCCAGATTTTCAACCCAGGGGGTAAGTTTACCCTCATAAAAAAAATGTGAGTGGGAACACTGTCCCTTTAGGATATTACTTTTAGCAGGATTCGCAGCTGTAGATGGGGTTTCCCAGGATTGTAGACTGGATTTAAATATTGGAGACTTTTATAGTATTGTACAGAAGACTCAATTTTCTCTTTCCAGTATCTATTTATCGCTTTGTTTATGTAAGTACGCCATTGGGTATTGTAACATTATACTGTTTACATTTGTATTTGTTATAAGCGACCCAAATAAAGCCTCTTTCCGGTACCAGCGTACATGGTAGTTTGTGTTGTTATTACATGGTGTCAGAAGTCTCGAATTTATGCCCAATAAGTCTATACTGACATGCTAAACGTGGTTAATTCGGTAGAATAACCTTCCAGTGAAGCCATTAAGCTCACAATACAAACTTTCGGGTAGGAATAGTTGTAAATTGGACAGTTTTGTGCGGAAACCGGTGCGTGTTACTTACACAAGCGTAATAAATATGGCGACCGGTATGAGTTTCGAACAACCAAAGATGGATTGGGCCGCAAGTGACTCGTATCAAGAGTTTCAAAGGTTTAAACAGCACGTTGAATTTACCTTTAAAGGACCACTGTGTAAATCAGAAGCTAAAGACCAGGCTGGCTGGCTGGGTATGTGGATTGGGCAAGAAGGTCGGGAGGTCTACAAAACCCTCGTTTGGGCGGACGGAGAGGAGGACGACCCCAAGAAAATACTTGATAAACTTGAAGAATACGTCCGTCCTAGGAAAAACAAAAGAGTAGCGAGGTATAAAGCTCAACAAAGAAAGCAAACCAAAACCGAAACATTTGACAACTTCGTCAAAGATCTCAAGCTCCTTATCATGGACTGTGAGTATGTTGAACCCAATGACATTCTAGTAGATTTAATTATAAATGGAGTACAACAACATAAGGTGAAAGAAAGGTTGCTTGACCAGGGCCAATATATAACGCTCGCGAAAGCTATAGAAACAGGGCGCAGATATGAACTATCGCAAAACCAGCTAAAACTCATGAAGGGTGAGGAAGTTCTAGGTATTAAAGCAAAGCATAATGCATCAGATAGAAAGCCCCCATATAAGACAAACCACTCTTACCAAATGAAGAAAGACAAACATGATACACGAGACAATAACAAGTGTGGTTCATGTGGTTTGACACACAACAAAAGCAACTGCCCTGCAAAGGGAACAAAGTGCAATTACTGTCAGAAACCTGATCACTGGATTAAGATGTGTAGGAAACGACGAAGGGAAATCAATTCTGTAGACGTACAGGAGGGAGAAGATGAGGACAATGGCGACTTTGACCTTTTACACATATACAGCAACACAACAACAGAAGTGTCTCGCGCAACACATTCGGACAAGTGGGTATGCAACCTAACAGCATGTGGAAAGTCTGTCCCATTCCGAATCGACACGGGAGCAAAGTGTAACATTTTGACAAGCACGGAGTTCAACAGACTACATGGCACAAAACTAAAGAAGTCGGAACGAACATTAAAATCGTACAGTAACCACCGTATTACTCCAGTTGGAGCGACAGATGTAACAGTCGAGTACAAAGGGAATCAGCTGACGGTTGAGTTTGAGGTTGTGAACATCACACAAGAAAACATCATAAGTGGAGATGTAGCAGAGCAACTAGGGCTTCTGCATTGTGTCAACAAACTCGAGCCGTTTGAAATTGAACGTGAATTTCCAGACCTTGTCAAAACAACGGGCACACTTCCAGGGCACTACAAAATTGTAATTGATGAAAATGCAAAGGGAGTCGTACACCCTTTACGCAAGCTGCCTGTAGCAGTGACACCACGCGCAATCGAGAAACTACGCGAAATGGAAGCAGACGGGTACATCGCGAAGACGTCTGAACCCACGGAATGGGTCAGTTCCATGATTGTATCATTGCGAAATGACAAGATCCGTATCTGTATTGATCCTAAGGACCTTAACAAAGCAATTAAGAGGGAACACCACCCTATGAGAACTATTGATGATGTAGTATCAAATATTCCAGGTTCAACTGTGTTCTCTGTATTGGACGCGAAGTCCGGATTCCTACAGATTAAGCTGGATGAGGAATCGTCTTACCTCACCACCTTCAACACACCTATAGGAAGGTACAGATGGCTTCGGCTGCCATTTGGTATAAAATCAGCTCCTGAGATATACCAAAGGATCATGGACGAGATGTTGGAAGGGATCGATGGTGCTTACGCAATAATCGATGACATCCTGATAGCAGGAAAAAACAGGGCTCATCATGATCAAATCTTGAAACAAGTAATTCAACGCGCGACATCTTACAATCTGAAACTGAACTTTCAAAAGTGCAGTATCCGACAACCAAGAGTATCATACATGGGTCACGTGATTACTGTGCAAGGACGGCTACCTGACCCTGAAAAGATCAATGCAATTATAAACATGCCAGCTCCGCGGGACAAGGATGGTGTGAGGAGATTGCTAGGCTTTGTCCAGTACTTAGCAAAATTTATACCCAACCTTAGCCAAGTAGATGCTCCAATCAGAACTCTCCTGAAGTCCGATGTCGAATTTACATGGGAGCACGAACAGGAAACCAGTTACCAGGAGTTGAAACATCTATGTACAACCAGTCCGGTACTCGCAAACTTCGATGTTAATCAACCGGTACAGATAGAGTGCGATGCTAGCAAAGACGGGCTAGGTGCAGTACTTACGCAGAATGACCACGTTATTGCTTACGCTTCGTGATCGCTAACTGAAACTGAAAAGCGCTACGCACAAATAGAAAAGGAAATGTTATCAATAGTGTTCAGCGCAACAAAATTCCATCGATACATTTTTGGAAAGGCAACCACGGTCTATTCAGATCATAAACCGTTAGAACAGATATTCGCAAAACCGCTACTGTCGGCGCCGATGCGAATACAAAAGATGATGCTTAGGCTACAGTGGTATGATCTTAACAGTTACATACCGAAAAGGGAAAGAAATGCACATCTCAGACGCTCTATCGCGAGCATTTCTTCCCACAACTGACAGCGGCAGAGAATCAGACTCAGAATTGGACAATCATAGGGACATGGTCAACATGTTATCTGTTAGTACCACAAAATACACTGAAATCAAAAGTAACACTGAACGAGAGCTACAAGTACTCTATGAAGTCATAGTAGGTGGTTGGCCAGATATCAGAAACCAGTGTCCACTGGAAACTAGACCTTATTGGGACTCGCGCGACCAGTTATCTGTGCTAGATGGGATCATTTACAAAGGCTTGAGGATAGTTATACCACCTAGCCTTCGAAAAAACATGCTGGAGTTGATCCACAAGTCTCATCTCGGTATGCAGAAGTGCAAACAACGTGCTTGGGAGGTCATATATTGGCCATGCATGAACACGGACATTGAGGAGCTGATCACAAACTGTACAAAGTGTGCCGAGTACCAAAACCAACAAAGGGCAGAACCCTTGAATCCAACCGCGACACCAGACTTGCCGTATAGTCTGGTTGGATGTGACTTATTTGAATTTGAGTCCAAGATGTACATTTTAGTAGTTGACTACTATTCAAAATACATTGATGTGCTCCAATTAGAATCAGAAACAACTCGTGGTATCATCCGCGCAATGATTGAATGAAGTTCGTATTTGCATGTCATGGGATTCCACTTAGACTTCGTTCTGACAACGGGCCACAATTCACTTCATCCGAGTTCAAGACATTCTGTAAAAATCTTGAAATAGAACACAAGACATCAAGCCCTCACTTTCAAAGTTTGAATGGCGAAGCAGAGAGGGCTATACAAACCGTAAAAAACATGTGGAGAAAAAACGAGGAGAAATATTTGGCACTCCTCGACCATAGGACAACACCTCTGGTGGGTATCAACCTGTCCCCGTCACAACTTATCATGGGCACAGGGCTGTACAAAAAAATAATTCAGCCACTTGTCCAGGACAAGTGACTTTCAGAATGCCACTTGTCCTGCTAAGATTCTCACTTGTCCCACTTTTCTGCAGACCAAGTTTAACATCGCGGTTTCTTGAGTGTTTTATTTGTTTTTTAGTGGGTTATTTTCTAGTTCGGATCAGTATAAAGATAACATTAAGAGCACACACTGTACATGATTTAAGGGTAGTGACCAATTCAAATAACATTATTGCAAAAGACCTGTAGTGCAGCATTCAGTTAAAAAAAAAAAAAATTGGAAAAGAGATTATTTTTCACTAGGTTATTTGAAATATTCTGCATAAAATGTATGTATTTTATCCATATTTACAAAAGATTCAAAAGCTATTGACAGAAATGTTAAGCTTGAGACAACATAGTCAAATGATGCAATAGCACTTTTCAAATAGAAGATAACAAAATAATAAGGTCACCGATTTAGGTCCCTCACCGAAACAGGGCAGTGTTCGATACCAGGGTCAGTTTTACAAAGAAAGACATTGATAAATTCAATTTTATTAACCAAAAGTCAAATTTATCTGGTTCAATGTAGTTATTAAATCAAAAAATCTATTTAAAAAAAAATGAAAGACAACAAAACGTGAAATTTGTTTCATGTGTTGCGGTCAATCTCATTAAAATTCCTTAAAATCATCTCCTATTAACGCTGCGCATTTACATTTAGTCAGATCGTGTACTTTAGTCAGATTGGTGTTGCGGTATTATTCGCAGCATAGCCGCCATTTTGATGATTGCGCAATGTTAATCATGGTTCCCTACTTTGAGAATTAGAAATCGGTAAACAGCGTTGAATGTAAACATCGGGGTCGTCAGGTCGCGAATGTCATTCACCCAATTTCTCATTTCATCCAATGAAATCGCAACTATTAAGTCATTTTTTTTCCCGCCATTTATGCTAATTAATTTTGGTAAACAAAGCCGTGATTGGGCAATTATCATACTCGGGGGAATCATTTATATATTTCATTCCAAACAATTTTCTTTGTGTCCCTGATATTACGAATATTATGTCGATCTTGAAGGTATTTCAAATTGATAAACGGCAAGATAATTGTTAGCAGTCGTCGTATTGTCTTTAATTTGGATCGAATTTATTTTATTAACTTCTGCATGGCGAAAATTTCTTACAAGTCTTTCTGAACCGGTTTGCACCAGTTTGCAAACATCGCTTACCGAAAGTAGAAATATGGATCAAAATACATTTAAGGGAATATTTTAATGAGACAGATCCATAGGTAATTCCCTAGCTTTCATGAAATAACACAGCCCCAAGGAACAATTGTCACTTATGATTGGACAGCCTTATTGGATACATATATATCACGTTAATCGACTATTACTGACGCGATTCGGTTGGCTGAAACTTTTGATCTGACAGGTGGGTAACTCCGCCTACTGTTATTGATTTGTTATGGTCACGCACGAGTGGTTTTTCGCATGTAACATACAGTCAAATTTATACACGACAGACATGTGTGTTAGTAATTAAGCCGGGCTACCAGACACAGTAATTTGCATTCACTGTTACGTAAATGGGTTGATATAATGGGACGTGGATTTTTGGAAAATGCCACTTGTCCTGGACTGAGATGTTGCAATTAGCGACTTGCCCGATGCGATTTATGACTTGTCCCGGGCGTCGGGCTATGGGATTTGTACAGCCCTGGGGCAGGAGACCCCGCAACACCCTACAAGGAAATTCTGCGGCCGACAACTCATAGTACGGAGTCGGTTAGGAAACACTTTGACACTGAGAAGCAGAAGTTCTACTATGACCGACGCCGAGGAGCAAAGGAGTTACCTCCCCTGGACCCAGGCTCCAGCGTTCGTATGAGTCCCCAGGCAGGGTCGAATGTATGGCGACCAGGAACAGTAACTAAACATTATGGGAAACCACGATCCTACATTGTCGAGTGCGGAAACCGACTATACCGCAGAAATCGTAAACATCTACGTATGTCAACAGATACCGCAAACCGTTCAAAGCCAGTGGAGACGCGCGAGGATCCGATACTTTCCCCTGACATCTCAGAGACCACTACCGACACACCTATTACTCATGAAGAAGTTCCACGTTTGGCTGCGATGTTACCCAACACCACAAACCCCAGAGACTCTCCGCGTGTAACAAGATCAGGCCGATGAGTAGTAGCACCCGTGAAAATGGACCTGTGAGACATACATTATTCAGGGTTAACAAATTTAAGTTTAGTTTAGTTCTGTTAATCTAGTCCGAGACTAGCACTGTGTTTAGGGCATAATACTCCCTGTGCAGTCTCTGGAACAAAAGTTTCAGTTATTTCAATCAATATTCTAATTTCTAGTCAGTTTTTATATGCAAAATTCACATTATTATACATCCTTTAGAAACAGTGTTTATAATCATCGCAACATCTTTTCACTGTAAAGAGAGGGATGTAACATTATACTGTTTAAATTTGTATTTGTTATAAGCGACCCAAATAAAGCCTCTTTCCGGTACCAGCGTACATGGTAGTTTGTGTTGTTATTACAGGCATTTCGTTGCATCATTCGTAAGACAAAATTTCTAAATAAAAACTTAACAAACTATCGCCCTTCCTTCTCACACTTTTTGTATGATTAAGATCTATAATTATTTCATTAAATATTTGATTCAGTTAAATACTGTTTCGATAACCCCTTGATTTGAATCATTGATCATTACTTAAACTAATAACATTTTACGCTAGACGTTTCGACTTAATCATATCAGTCCATGTTGAATTTGTTGAAAACAAGTTCATTCTATTTATAACCGTAAAGGTGATTTAGTGTTGATACATGTAGATTGGGGGAAAAAGACCAAAGTATCCGAAAATGAATAAACCCGGATACTACATCACTTTTAGTATAGACGAATATTGAGACAAAACTTTAAAGTACTTACCAGTCAGAGCAAAACATTCTTCCTTCCAATATCTGCACTCATAGATCCTTGTCCGAATAATCTTTTCCACCAGATATTGAGGATTTGTACCCTTTACGGAGTGAGCATCTTTTACCGTGCGATTTGCCATCTCTGTGTTACCCGTGTTGATCAACGTCCTCGCGACGCTTGAAGAAAATTGCTTTCTACCGACCCACTTTCGCACCGACCCAGTTCGTTCCGTAGTAAGTCGGCAAATTATTGGTTATGCCAATTATTCCCTGGAGCCCTCTAAAACAAATATGACATTGAATTTAATTATTTTTTTGCCTGTGAAATTAAAAAGGTTATGATGAAAAGTGATAAAAAAAAGAGTTAAAAATGAAATATATCACTGTGGAAGACGTCTATATTATTTTATATTTCCGTCATTTTTTGCAGTTCTCTCTTTCATACAGTCAATTATTTCACACGCAAGCCATTCAGGCTGGTATTTTCCTTAATGCGATGATTTTTGATAGGTTCTTGCCTATCTTACTCTTTCAGAAGCAAAGATGTCAATTCAGAGATAACAGCAGCAATGAATTTAAGCTTTCAAGCATTTTCCATTGAGCAGAACTGAGGTCATTAAGAAGATTATGATCATGGAAATGTTTGAATGACCTGTAAGTAATTTCTTGTGATAGCAGATGTGATAACATTTCCCCAAATTTAGATGTTTCGTGCTTAAAGCAATTTGCGTATTGTTTTATTAACCATTGTACCGCTATGTGAACTTTACAAGACTTTCAACGTGTTCATTAAAGCAGGGTGAGTGTATAATACACTCACCCTGATTAAAGGGGCAATGAAACCATTTGAACTCTCTCAAAGGTGTTTTTAATTGACTTCCTTAGGATCATATTTCCGAAACAAGAAGTCATTTGAAAACACCTTTTCTGAATACCACTTGTCTTCATAAAAATGGAAGAGATTTTAAGCTCGTATCACATAACAAATGAAAACGCCAACATATTTCTTTGTTAATATAATTTATATTTCGTTTCGACAAGAACCCTCCAGTCTTCAATCTGCATTTGTTCGATATACTTGCATTATTATATGAACATAAATCTGCACAAACAAAAAGATAACTGTGTACATATTTATACCAGTCATTTGTCGGGTGCCACATTCATAATTATAATAATCACTATCATCAACAGTGTTTCTCTTTTTCTTCTCCATACATATGTTTCTACTTTGATATTGGTTTGTTCTGTTTGTACATATCTTACATTTTGTAATATCTGTAAAAGAGGAAATAAAGAGTAGGCTATATATTTTAAAAAACATTTCAAAAGGAAAAAACAACGAAATTAAGCTTTAAGAAATACAGCTTGTTATGAAAAACATGGCGCAGTAAGCCTATTTATATTCAAATTAATAATTTAACGCTGCCTTCAACCATTTTTCAGTCATATCACAGCGGCCAGTTCACCTTCTCATGTGTTTCCTGACTATCTCATACCAGTACTCAACACAACAGTCTTTCCAAACAACTGGCTGCTTTTCCACATAGACTGTTAGTCTATTGGTGGGAAGACGAATGACGCTTGTCACAGTGACTTTTGTCAAACGATGGAAAGAATGTTGGCCGAGCTGGGGTTCAAACTCACAACCCCTGGATTGACAGACCGCGTCGCTACCGACTGAGCAAAAGCAGGCGACAACAATACTCCAAAGCCCCCCAGCCATATGGTTAACCCTTTCCGAGACAGAGAATTACTTAAAAATCTCATCTCCATATAAGATTATGGAATCTGAACCATTTTAGCAGTGTCGGATATGTGCATCTTGTTCCTATGTGTGATAAGTCGAACTAGAGTCAGATATGTGCATCTTGTTCCTATGTGTGATAAGTCGAACTAGAGTCGGATATGTGCATCTTGTTCCTATGTGTGATAAGTCGAACTAGAGTCGGATATGTGCACCTTGTTCCTATGTGTGATAAGTCGAACTAGAGTAGGATATGTGCACCTTGTTCCTATGTGTGATAAATCGAACTAGAGTCAGATATGTGCACCTTGTTCCTATGTGTGATAAGTCGAACTAGAGTCGGATATGTTCACCTTGTTCCTATGTGTGATAAGTCGAACTAGAGTCGGATATGTGCACCTTGTTCCTATGTGTGATAAGTCGAACTAGAGTCGGATATGTGCATCTTGTTCCTATGTGTGATAAGTCGAACTAGAGTCGGATATGTGCACCTTGTTCCTATGTGTGATAAGTCGAACTAGAGTCGGATATGTTCACCTTGTTCCTATGTGTGATAAGTCGAACTAGAGTCGGATATGTTCACCTTGTTCCTATGTGTGATAAGTCGAACTAGAGTCGGATATGTGCACCTTGTTCGTATGTGTGATAAGTCGAACTAGAGTCGGATATGTTCACCTTGTTCCTATGTGTGATAAGTCGAAATGGAGATTTAGTAACACCCATTATTTCCAGCCGCGTTTCTATAAGTCAAGATTTTGTTTTATGAGGGAAAAGCTTATTAAAGAAAGGCGTATGTTTAGATGTGTTAAAACAATAATTATACCTATTCCGGTAGGTTGACTTCTGACCGAATACTATAAACAACGGTAGAAGGTCACAATATGGTCCATTTTCTCCGACAGTAGTCGATTACTCATTTAACTGATACCGACGATTGTTGACGCCTCTGCAGCAGTCGTATACTGAACTATTGTTGTTCACAATGAGTAATTTCTGACGTGTACATTTATTCTTTTTTTCAAAGCAGACGACCTCAAATATCGTGTCCAGAAAAAGGGTCAATTAGAGTTTACAAATGATATGATACGTTAATTGAGATATACGTCATGGAGCGTTAACGTATCGAAGTCATTCGTATGCTATATATAGTTCGTTCATTTATATTAAAAACAAGGTACAATTTAATTAATGGTGTTTAAGCAATATTCACATTAAGTGTGGAACGGTGATCATTACAGGCATAGTATAAGATTGGTTAAATTTCATCCGTAAACAGACGTGAAACTGAGACACGTATCCAAGACAATGACACAACGTATGTCGATGGTTAGGGCTATTTTACTTATCTGTGTAAACTTAGCTATGTGTTTTACGAATTCAAAACTTCTTGTGACTTTCGAGACGACGTGTTTTCCAACAATGGCTGTCTACATGGACACTGTGACACTGGCCGATGTGTCTGTTTAACAGGATGGTCCGGAGACCACTGTGATCAGCAAATCTACGTGGTCCAGAAATTCTTTTTTCAGCCTCAGTATAGTTCCCATATAGATGTTATTAAAAACATTAATAATAGACAGCGTGATCGAGGCCATATTGCAGTAACTGATGTGACCAAGAAGAATCAACCGAATTCTAACATACAGATACTGGTGCCAAGACAAGTAAATACAGACGACAATATGGATCATGACGCTTGTTCTGAAACTTACAAACCTCGTTCTTTTAAAGACAGAATATGTTTTGGTGGACTGGTGTGCCAATATGGAACTTGTAGAAAATAGTGGATCATCTTTCATGTTTACCTGCGCATGTGACCCCGGCGCATTGGGACTATTGTGTGGGAGACGTTGTTGTTTGGACTGTGGTGTTAACGGTCAGTGTGTAACCTTCAATAACGGAACAGAGATTTGTAACTGTAGACTTGGATATACGGGACAGTCGTGTCAATATCGCTTCCCTCCCGCCAACAAAATAATCCGTGACTTTGACAATAAATAAACTCTTTCAAAGTTTTATACGACATTTGTCGCATATGCAGCAGACGAATTTTGGAAACAACGTGGAAATAAAAGAGAAATTGTTCAAAAGATTAATAATCTTGTTATATTGACCCATTGAACTCGTTATTTTGTGTGTAAAAGTGATGCATTTCCACGCTAGTTTATAAATGCGTTAATAAATCACAACGGGAAAAAAGTATTGAACAAAATAACTGTTTCTGTTGTTTCTTTGTTTGAATATTATTTGACGGCGCTTTCAACAGTAATTCGGGTTTTTTCACGATGCTTCTAGGTCAAATTACTATAACTACATGTTTAACTATGTTTGTATATCCTGACATCTGACGCGCCAATCACCATGTCATAAGCTAACTGCACAACTGCGAACGCTTCACGGGAAACCGAGCGGGAATCGAACACCAGTCTACCTTTCGCTGGGCGTTCGTTATGGAAAAGTTATTTTCATTTTCTTTGTCCCATTTATAATTAAAAAGAATTACATGTTTTTGTCTTCATATGTTTGGATGGTGGCTACTTAACCGTTTTCAACATACATTTTCCATATTTGCCTAAAGATGTTTTCCAAGATGTTTTCCAAATCTTCTGTGGAAGATGTGTTGTATCAAGTGAAATCAATAGCTGATTGTACAAATGTGTAACCTGACTGTTCGAAGGGTGTTGACGGTATGACGCTTTTATGAGGACAAAATGAGCTTTTTCGAATTCGATTTCCTCTTGGAACATGCAATTGCAATTTGGTATATTTACGGCAACAGTGAAAATATAGTTATCACTTTTATTAATTTTTCTTTCAATATCATCGACGAAGTTGATGCTTCATTCTTTCCTTCACATATTTCTTACTTTTCGTCCTATTGTTAAAATTCGAAAAAGCCTAGAATGACACAATAGAGATACATGTATACGGTTAAATCCACGTTTTGCACGTGCGCGCTGCGCTATACATGTGCTCCGGGTAATTTTAAAACTGAAAAAAGGATTTACTTATTTTAATGTTTTCATCATGTCTGAAGTTAAGAGAAATCAGACAATTGGAATTCTAGATGGAGGAATGACGTCCATGGCCGTCGCCTGGATGTTCGAAAACCGATAGATAGACTTATGGCCCGGTATGAAGAGGCTGGGATTGTTCGGGATCGCCCCCATCCTGGTTACCCCCGTGCAACTACTGCGAGGACTAACCGCTTCATCACGGCGACTCACCTACGCCAACGTTGTTGGCCAGCCACTACAACGGCTAGAGCATACGGTTTTTCAAGACAGGCGAATGTCGGTCAGCCACTACACCGGCTATATTATACGTGTTTTCAGGATAAGCGAATGCTGGCCAGTCAAATCACCGGCTAGACTGTACGGTTTATCACGACGGGCGAATGTTGGCCAGTCACATCACCGGCTAGATTATACGGTTTACCATGACGGGCGAATGTTGGCCAGTCACATCACCGGCTAGATTATATGTTTTACCAGGACGGGCAAATGTTGGCCAGCCACTACACAGGCTAGATTATACGGTTTCCCAGGACGGTTGAATGTTGGCCAGCCACTACACCTGCTAGATTATACGGTTTCCCAGGACGGTTGAATGTTGGCCAGCCACTACACCGGCTAGATTATACGGTTTCCCAGGACGGTTGAATCTTGGCCAACCACTACACCTGCTAGATTATACGGTTTCCCAGGACGGGTGAATCTTGGCCAACCACTACACCTGCTAGATTATACGGTTTCCCAGGACGGTTGATTGTTGGCCAGCCACTACACAGGCTATATTATATGTTTTCCCAGGACGGGTGAATGTTGGCCAACCACTACACCGGCTAGATTATACGGTTTCCCAGGACGGTTGAATCTTGGCCAACCACTACACCTGCTAGATTATACGGTTTCCCAGGACGGGTGAATGTTGGCCAACCACTACACCGGCTAGATTATACGGTTTTTCAGGATGGGCGAATGTTGGCCAGTCCCATCTGCGGCTAGATTATATGTTTTACCAGGACGGGTGATTGTTGGCCAGCCACTACACCGGCTAGATTATACGGTTTCCCTGGACGGTTGAATGTTGGCCAACCACTACACCGGCTAGATTATACGGTTTCCCAGGATGGGTGAATGTTAGCCAGCCACTACACCAGCTAGATTATACGGGTTTTCAGGACAGGTGAATGTTGTCCAACCACTACACCGGCTAGATTATACGGTTTTTCAGTACGGGCGAATGTTGGCCAGTCACATCACCGGCTATATTATATGTTTTACCAGGACGGGTGAATGTTTGCCAGCCACTACACCGGCTAGATTATACAGTTTCCCAGGACGGGTGAATGTTGGCCAACCACTACACCAGCTAGATTATACGGTTTCCCAAGACGGTTGAATGTTGGCCAACCACTACACCGGCGAGATTATACAGTTTCCCAGGACGGGTGAATGTTGGCCAACCACTACACCAGCTAGATTATATGTTTTCCCAGGACGGTTGAATGTTGGCCAACCACTACACCGGCTAGATTATACAGTTTCCCAGGACGGGTGAATGTTTGCCAGCCACTACACCGGCTAGATTATACAGTTTCCCAGGACGGGTGAATGTTGGCCAACCACTACACCAGCTAGATTATACGGTTTCCCAAGACGGTTGAATGTTGGCCAACCACTACACCGGCTAGATTATACAGTTTCCCAGGACGGGTGAATGTTGGCCAACCACTACACCAGCTAGATTATACGGTTTCCCAGGACGGTTGAATGTTGGCCAACCACTACACCGGCTAGATTATACGGTTTACCAGGATGGTTGAATGATCGCCAACCACTACACCAGCTAGATTATACGGTTTCCCAGGACGGGTGAATGTTGGCCAACCACTACACCGGCTAGATTATACAGTTTCCCAGGACGGGTGAATGTTGGCCAACCACTACACCAGCTAGATTATACGGTTTCCCAGGACGGTTGAATGTTGGCCAACCACTACACCGGCTAGATTATACGGTTTCCCGGGACTGTTTATTGTTGGCCAACCACTACACCGGCTAGATTATACGGTTTCCAAGGATGGGTGAATGTTGGCCAGCCACTAGGTCGGCTAGATTATACTTTTTTCATGACGGGCGAATGTTGCCCAGTCACATCACCGGCTAGATTATATGTTTTACCAGGACAGGTGAATGTTGGCTATCCACTACACCGGCTAGATTATACAGTTTTTCAGGACGGGCGAATGTTGGCCAGTCACATCACTGGCTAGATTATATGTTTTACCAGGACGGGTGAATGTTAGCCAACCACTACACCGGCTAGATTATACGGTTTTTCACGACGGGCGAATGTTGGCCAGTCACATCACCGGCTAGATTATATGTTTTACCAGGACGGGTGAATGTTTGCCAGCCACTACACCGGCTAGATTATACAGTTTGCCAGGACGGGCGAATGTTGGCCAGCCACTACACCGCCTAGATAATACGGTTTCCCAGGACGATGAATGTTGGCCAACCACTACACCGGCTAGATTATACAGTTTCCCAGGACGGGTGAATGTTAGCCAACCACTACACCGGCTAGATTATACAGTTTCCCAGGACGGTTGAATGTTGGCCAACCACTACACCTGCTAGATTATACGGTTTCCCAGGACGGGTGAATGTTGGCCAACCACTACACCGGCTAGATTATACGGTTTCCCAGGACGGTTGAATGTTGGCCAGCCACTACACCGGCTAGATTATACGGTTTACCAGGATGGTTGAATGATCGCCAACCACTACACCGGCTAGATTATACGGTTTCCCAGGACGGTTGAATGTTGGCCAACCACTACACCGGCTAGATTATACGGTTTACCAGGATGGTTGAATGATCGCCAACCACTACACCGGCTAGATTATACGGTTTCCCAGGACGGTTGAATGTTGGCCAGCCACTACACTGGCTAGGTTATACGATTCATGGTTTCAAGCACAAAAATGAGTCAAAATTTACAAAAATAAATCTTGGTTTTATTTATACTATCAGGGAGCGCGTTCGACGAGTAGAGGTCTTGTTGAATCTGCTTTCAGTTAAGGATCAGGTGAGCATGATGTACATATATGTATAATCGCACAAGAGTCTTTGCTTTCCCATTGCATAAAGTGTTGACACATAGGGCACTCTACGTACTTTTTGTAAAAAATAAAAATTTCCCATACGTCATATTACCTTACCCCTTTTATGTCATGTTACAGGGCCTCGTTATGCCATTTGGGGTCTTAATGCATCTGCGTAAAATGAAGACTAACGTGAGCCTTTTGAATACGCTCAGTCTTTCCAGTCTTCACTGTCCGCCTTAATGTTATGTTGATATCAATGGATTGTTTTACACAAACCACTCACTAGTTCTACGTCAATGTACCTTTATACGATCCCATTACGGAAAGTCAATACATCTGCACTATACCTATACTCATATGTATGGTGGGCGTAACCGTTATGCTACCAATGTGTCCGCTGCTTAAAACACCAATAAGGAAATACCTAAAAAGTCCCTTTTGATCAGAAAAAAGTATATGCGTTCAGTTTCGGCATTCCTGTATGAATTATGTTACATTGACTCCGTTCTGCTGTTCTACTTGTGTTCAATTGTGTGACTTCGGGTCGAAGTCAAGAAATGTAACGGAAATTGGGTAGAAGTACAATCCCACTTGTCTTCTAACACCATTTGTAACGTGTACCGGGTCCATCACGGCGTCAATCTATCGCGGCTCACACCTCCAGGCACTAACCGCGATGTACGTTGCTTAACTATGTGAGACAGCCAACCACACTACAAACGTCGCTATAAAAGCCGGCTTCCACGGTAGAACGTTGTACCTATACCCCACATTCCCGTTACACTTAGAAATGAGTGCATTGAATATATGACATTGAGTTTAAATTCATTCTAAATGTGTATAGAATGCACTGAAAATGATTGATTTGAACAATTTTAGTATATTGACGTTGTTTGAAAGTGAAAGTAGAGTTGGTGAATAACCAGTTTCACCCCAGCACGATTACGTCCAAAATGACGGTAACCATTTTCGCGAGGTGAATTATTTCTTGCATAATACATGGACCCAAAGCTTAGATCTTTGTTAAATGACCGCAATCTGTATACATTTATTGAGTAAAAGGTTCCTCATATTCGCGGAACATTGCAACATTTTGGAGGAGTTAATTGACGTCCAATCTCATCGTTGATTTATAAGCACTGATGTCACAAGCATTCGTTACAAATCTTTGTAAAATCTTTTCTTCACGCAGCATACGACTTTTAAAAGCAATATGACCAAAGGAGATTTTACTCACAATGAGCAATGTCTTACTTTGTTCTTTTATTACTATCGAATTTCTTAACTTTGTTGTATATATTAGTTCATAGAAGTCTGTTTCCGATTTGATGTTTGAGGTGAAGGATGTAAACAAGCCTAAGTTCAGGCCCCGAGTTTTATATCAATGAGGGACCTAAGTACGACATTATTGCAATACCCAACGTAAGAAGACGCTGCTTAATCCTCTTCTTGAAGCGCATATCATGTAAATATTCTGTCTCTCCAACTCAAATAGAACTAGGTTTATGATCTATAATGTTCTAATGTCGTTTGTTAACCATAACTCGAATTAACCTTTCCCGAATTAAAACCTGCTGTAGATGACTTTTGAAAACATTGTGGCTCAAAATGGTCATGATGGGCAGTTTCTCCTTTTGTAATAATGTTTATAAATATTTAAAAACAATACTTTCATTTTAAGAAATTGTTGACAATATGTTTTCAAAGATGTCGGCTGAAGACCTTTTCGTATTTAGGAAAGAGTTAAAATGATGTTATTTGAGCCTTATTTCCTTTGATTATGTCATCGGGGCAAATTAACTTAAATGTTCGATATTTATATAGCAGGCGCAGATGGTATGAACTTTAAGGCAATGGATCCGCACGCGATGTTTTTAAGAAAGATAGCCTGATGAGCTGTTTAACGACCAGGGTCCGCAAGCGATACGTTTAAGACAAAAAACCTGATGAGCTGTTTAAAGGGCAGGGGACCTCAAACGATACTTTTAAGACAAATAGCCTGATGAGCTGTTTAAAGACCAGGGGTCCTCAAGCGATACTTTAAGACAAATAGAGTGATCAGCTTTTTAGAGGCCAAGGGTCCGCAAGCGATACTTTAAGGCAATTATATGCCAAGGGTCCACATGGGTTACTTTAAAGTCACATAGCTTGATTAGCTGTTTAAAGGCCAGGGGTCCGTAAGTGATACTTTTAAGGTAAATAACTGGATGAGCTGTTTAAAGGCCAGGGGTCCGCAAACGATACTTTTAAGACAAATAGCCTGATGCGCTGTTTAAAGAGCAGGGGTCCGCAAACGATACGTTAAGGACACATATCCTTATGAGCTGTTTAACGACCAGGGTCCGCAAACGATACTTTTAAGACAAATAGCCTTATGAGCTGTTTAACGACCAGGGTCCGCAAACGATACTTTTAAGACAAATAGCCTTATGAGCTGTTTAAAGACCAGGGTTTGCAAGTGATACTTTTAAGACAAACAGCGTGATGAGCTGTTTAAACACCAGGTGTCCGCAAACGATACGTTTAAGACAAATAGCCTTATGAGCTGTTTAAAGAACAGGGATCCGCAAACGATACTTTTAAGACAAATAGCCTTATGAGCTGTTTAAAGACTAGGGGTCCGCAAACAATACTTTTAAGACAAATAGCCTTATGAGCTGTTTAAAGACCAGGGGTCCGCAAACGATACTTTTAATACAAATAGCCTTATGAGCTGTTTAAAGACCAGGGGTCCGCAAACGATACTTTAAGGACAAATAGCCTTATGAGCTGTTTAACGATCAGGGTCCGCAAGCAATACTTTTAAGACAAATAGCTGGATGAGCTGTTTAAAGGCCAGGGGTCCGCAAACGATACTTTTAAGACAAATAGCCTGATGAGCCGTTTAAAGACAAGGGGTCCGCAAACGATACGTTTAAGATAAATAGTACGATGAGCTGTTTAAAGGCTACTTTAAGACAAATAGAGTGATCAGCTTTTTAAAGGCCAAGGGTCCGCAAACGATACTTTAGGTCAATAATATGATGCACTGTGTCAAGGCCAGAGGTCCGCACGCGATACTTTTAATATAATTCCATGTTGTGCTGCGTAAAGGCCAAGTGTCAGCAAGCGATACTTTTCAGACAAATAGTCTGATAAGCTGTTTCACGGCCAGGGGTCGACAAGCGATACTTTTAAGACAAATAGCCTCATGAGTTGTTTAAAGGTCAAGGGTCAGCAAGCGTAACTATTAAGACAAATATCGTGGTGAGCTTTTTGAAGGCCAGGGGTCCGCAAACGATACTTTTAAGACAAAAAATGATGCGCTGTGTAAAGGCCAAGGCTCCGCAAGCGATCCTTTTAATACCAAAAGTCTGATGAACTGTTTAAATACCAGGAGTTCGCAAGCGATACCCTTAAGTCAAATAGCCTGATGTGCTGTATAAAGGCCAAGGGTCCGCAAGCGACACTTTTAAGACAAATAGTCTGATGAGCTGTTAAAAGGCCAGGGGTCCGTACATGATACATTTTAGACACATAGACTGTTGCGCTGTGTATAAGCCAGGGATCTGAATGCGATACTTTTTAAACAATATCATGATGCACTGTGTATAGGCGAAGGGTCCGTAAACGATACTTTACAACAAAGAGCCTAATTAGCTGTTTATAGGCCAGAAGTCAGCAAGCGACACTTTAAGACAAATTGCTGGATGAGCTGTTTACAGGCAAGGGGTCCGCAAGCGATACTTTTAAGATAAAAAGCTTCATGAGCTGTTTAAAGACCAGGGGTTCGAAAGCGATACTTTTAAGACAAATAGCCTTATGAGCTGTTTAAAGGCCAGCTGTCCGTAATCGATACTTCTAAGACAAATAGCCTTATGGGCTGTTTTAAGGCCAGTGGTCCGAAAGCGATACTTTTAAGACGAATAGCCTTATGAACAGTTTAAAGACCAGGGAATCCAAAGGATTTGTTTTGAAATTGGTTAATTGGATATGGAGAAAAATGTTCGTGTCGGAAAATCTGAACAAATATGCAGAGAAACAGATGATGACGACGCCGGACGCAGGACGGTGAGTGATCACAATTGCTCATCCCGCACTTCGTGCTCCGATGAAATGAAATACTTAACGAAATTATTCTGGTGTCTCGAAAAGTATTTTCAAGCATGTTTGTGCCCTTCCACGCTAAACGCTGGTATTTCTGAGCACGGTAGGTTCAGATCAGCTAGTATGTAATTATGCATCTTATCATAATCTATACACGTTGACAGAAGCTACTAACTAGTGACATTTTTACAGTTCAAATATTGATGAGACTGTGCGCATGTACAACCTTGATTGCCATAAGGTACTATCAGCACATTTTATAGTTTTGAGAAAATCGCATTTAAAGATTGACACTTGTGTTAGAAATCAGGTTTTATTCAGATTTCAATGATATTTGGTACAGTGATACTATGTGGTTATGGCACTATATATATAGAATATTAACTTGAAGTGATAGTGTTTAAACCATATTTGGCAATATTTGGTGATGGCACCTTCTGGCAGCCGACTTTTCTACAATAATTTGTTAAAAATGTTACTGCCAAAAGGAGCTAACAGCATGACAAAAAACAGTATTATGAAAGAAAAAAAGTCAAATATTGGCTTATTATGACTTATTTACAATGTCTGTGTTAGCACATATTATCAAACAACATTTTAACCATCAAATGATTAATTTATCATCTATACATCAATAGCAGATTCAGAGTCATCTACAATATCCAGACATGGCAATTTGCCTCTGACATTGTGGTTTGTTGGTAATTTTTGGTAATATAGCCAGTACATCTTTGGTATAACATGACTCTTACACAAATCCAACAATTTTGTTTTCTTTGCTTGTCTGTTTCTTTGCCCTTTCTTTTGCCAAATGCATCGACTCACATTCCATCTGAGTATGGTTCGATTCCAAAAACTTTTGTTCAATGGTTTGAATGTGTTTTGATGTACAGAAACCTTGTGTACAGGTAATGTTTAGTTACTTTCTAATGGTGGTTATGTTAAGTCACTTTCTAATGCTTGTTATGTTTCAACACTTTCTAATGGTGGTTATGTTCAGTCAACTTCTAATGGTGGTTCTGTTATGTCACTTTCTAATGAGGGTAATGTTTATTTACTTTTTAATGGTGGTAATGCTAGGTCACGTTCCAATGGTGGTTATGTTCAGTCTGCTTCTAATGTTGGTTATGTTCAGTCACTTTCAAGTGGTGGTTATGTTTAGTAACTTTCTAATGGAGGTTATGTTCAATCACTTTCTAATGGTTATGTTCAATCACTTTCTAATGATGGTTATGTTCAGTCTGCTTCTTATGTTGGTTATGTTTAGTCCCTTTCTAAAAGTAGTTATGTTTCGCAACTTTCTAATGGTGGTTATGTTTAGTCACCTTCTAATGGTGGTTATGTTCAGTCACTTTCTAATGCTTGTTAAGTTTAGTAACTTTCTAATATTGGTTTTGTTTAATCACCTTCTAATGTTGGTTATGTTCAGTCACTTTCTAATGCTAGTTATGTTTAGTAACTTTCTAATATTGGTTATGTTTAAGCACCTCCTGATGGTGGTTATGATCAGACACTTTTGTTCAATGGTTTGAATGTGTTGATGTACAGAAACTTTGTGTACAGGTAATGTTTAGTTACTTTCTAATGGTGGTTATGTTCAGTCACTTTCTAATGGTGATAATGTTCAGTCACTTTCTAATGTTGGTAATGTTAGGTCACGTTCTAATGGCGGTTGTGTTCAGTCTGCTTCTAATGTTCAGTCACTTTCAAATGGTGGTTATGTGTAGTAACTTTCTAACGGTGGTTATTTTCTAATGGTGGTTATGTTTAGTAACTTTCTCATTGTAGTTATGTTAAGTTACTTTCTAATGGTAGTTATGTTAAGTTACTTTCTAATGGTAGTTATGTTAAGTTACTTTCTAATGGTAGTTATGTTAAGTTACTTTCTAATGGTAGTTATGTTAAGTTACTTTCTAATGGTAGTTATGTTAAGTTACTTTCTAATGGTAGTTATGTTAAGTTACTTTCTAATGGTAGTTATGTTAAGTTACTTTCTAATGGTGGTTATGTTAAGTTACTTTCTAATGGTGGTTATGTTCAATCACTTTCTAATGATTATGATCAGTCACTTTCTAATGCTTGTTATGTTTAGTAACTTTCTAATATTGGTTATGTTTAATCACCTTTTAATGTTGATTATGTTCAGTCACTTTCTAATGCTTGTTATATTTAGTAACTTTCTAATATTGGTTATGTTTAAGCACCTTCGAATGGTGGTTATGTTCAGACACTTTCTAATGGTGGTTTTATTTAGTATTGTTCTCATCATGGTTATGTTTCGTCACTTTCTAATATTGGTTATGTTTAGTCACTTTGTAATGGTGGTTGTGTTTAGTTACTTTCAAGTGGTGATTAATTTCAGTCTTTTTCGCATCGTGGTTATGTTTTGTGATTAAGTGACGAATCGTCACTTTCTAAAATTGGTTATGTTTAGTCACTTTCTAATGGTGGTTATATTTAGTTTTTTCTCATCATGGTTATATTTAGAAACTCTGATGGTGGATTATCTCCAAAAAAAATCCCATCGTGGTTATGTTTAGTCACTTTTTAATGGTGGTTATATTTAATCAATCTAATTAGGGTTATGTTTAGTCACTTTCAAGTGGTGGTTAATTTCAGTCTGTTTCGCATCGTGGTTATGTTTAGTCACTTTCTAATGGTGGTTTTATTTAGCCTATCTAATGGTGGTTATGTTTAGTCACTTTCAAAGGGTGGGTATATTCAGTCTTTTTCGAATCGTGATTATGCTTAGTCACTTTGTTATGGTGGTTATGTTCAGTCACATTCTAATGATGGTAATGTTAGGTCACGTTTTAATGGTGGTTATGTTTGGTCACTTTCAAGTGGTGGGTATATTCAGTCTTTTTCGAATCGTGGTTATGTTTAGTCACTTTGTAATGGTGCATATATTTAGTCAATCTAATGGTGGTTATGTTTTGTCACTTCAGTCCTTTTTGCATCGTGGTTACATTTAGTCAATCTGATAGTAGTTATGATCAAATTTTCCCCGATTAGCAGTCACACATTTGCTTCTATACCTAAACCTCGTTCATCATGAATTCATTTCTTAAATTTTCTGAAGCTGCGTGTTAAGTAGTTGATTGACTTTATTATATTTCGTTCCTAATACGAATTCCAAATATATAATGGTCATGCGAAAAACACGATTTGAACATTGTCATCGTCTAGTCAATCCCTTTTATAATCGATATTTATGGCCATAGTTTGCTCTCTAATCTTTGGTTTACACAAACACTTTACGTTTTTCGTTAATAGGTAGCACCTATAAATATATTAACTTTTAAGACAGAAACAAAGACAAAACATACACATTGTGTTTTAATTTAAAAATAAAGATTAAGACAGCTTTATTATGAATGTATGTGGATGACATCAGACTAACGCTCTTTGAATGACGTCACATACTATTTCGATTGTGTTATCTCATATTTCAATGACGTCGCATTACCATATTTGGTAACGTATTTGTCTTAAGAACTCTCTTCGTCGTGTTGCATTTACGCATGACATTTGACTTAAACGTTTACAAGTGCATGTATATGGATCCAATAAGAGCTTAGTCTTTTTCTCAAAAATGAGATTCATATACTGAAAACAAGGATAATTAAATCCAATATATATTGTTCACTACGTAATACGTTGTGTGCACAGTGGGTTGTCTCTTCTCTGATAACATCCTTCCATTTTGAAGTAAAGTAAATAATGTCCCACTAGATATGTCCGTTGATTAACAGCCGTTACATGAAATAATTATTGTCATTGATATATTTACATGATATATCAAATTACTTTATTTAGTAACCACAAGCAGTTTATCTTACTATGATGGCGGACAATTCAAAACAATTAAATGCGCAAGCCAGATGTGCCAAGAAAGGCGATCTTTAATTTATTCAACATTAATTATGTTAGTTAGTCCACAGGCGTCAGAATTTCTATTACAGCAAAAAATGCGAAAAATCACATAATACCTCGTTAAAATACTCAAAAAGCCTCTCTATATTGTCTATACGCTTTGATAAAAATGATCGTAATGGTAATTTGGGGAATCCCACACGTGTTACTATAAATAGCCCCTCTATACGTCCATATAGTGTAATAATAATGACAAGGTGTGCAACGGTGTTTTACCCCCTCGCTCGATTCGGGTTATAATTTCCGCATTTCCTTTCATAATATGTTGGGGAAACATTTGAACACGGGGTGTGTAGGACAGGTTGTAGATCAAATAAGGCTGCAAAAATGTCATTTTTTTGCCGTTTTCTTGTCAGTTTCCTTATTCTCCTTGCATGATCCTTCCGAATTTTATGTTCTCTGTAGATTCTTTCATCTTCTTCCGAAAAGGTTCCCATTTTCTTCATTTCAATGGATTTATTGCATAATTAATTGTATATAGCTCATGCATTTTCCTAATAGAGAGATCTTAGTTTAAGAATCTCCTTGATGTATTCTCTCTGGTGTAATGCGATTCAACAACAGGGATAGTTGTGGGGGAGATTACCCTCGCATGTACTTATTACTTATTACTTATTACTCCTGCATTACTTATCGTATATGATGATAATATCGATACTTCCAACAACAAAATAATAGAAACGTCTGTAGCGAAGGATACTATCCCATCTTCCAAAAAAGTAACAATAAGTAAACAATAAGAATAATGTACCGTGGTTGAGTGAAGAATGTCAAAACGGAATTCAGGAGAGAACAAAATTTAGATTTAAAACGACTTAGTGGAAGTCGATTTTAAACCTGCTGTCCTATTTTCCTTTCATAATTCATGTCTTAAATGTGTATACCTGTGAGCTCTTGCACTCATGTGAGCGATCTAGGGTCAACAAAGTCCTCCTGTTTTCTAATTGCCAGTTTCATAATATTTACTATTTTTGATATGATCTTTCACTTTCTTCACAATAAATACATAAACGTAAGCTGCAATTGTTATTTCCTTTCACATTTTCCGTACTTCTCCAATCTTCCTGTAGATCCCCCAGGACGTTCAGTGCTTTGATTTTAATTTCGTTTATACCAACTGCCAACGTTGCAATGCTCGTGAGCGGATTGCGATTGAAATAATACCAGGGAAGTAACCATTATGGTAATTTAAGTGTTTTAACTCTGCAAGATGTAACCGAATGGATGGTCATTGAAGGAATAAAAAGACATAATTTACTAATTTGTTAAAAGGTCACCATGAATTATTTGTGCCAAATTATTTTCAAATCGGACCTAAACTTTTTGACAAGAACATTTTAAAGTGTTCACTATATACACATTCAAGTGGACCATGATGGTCCTAAATCGCTGACCTGATTTAATAGAAATTAAATAGTTGCTATGTTTTTACTCTATAAATACAAGTAAAGCAAAGAAACGCCCACTTTTGAACCTGTTTTGATGCCGCCTTCGAACCATGTTTATAAACCAATCAATATGACTTTTGTAGAGGGTCTCCCAACGAAGAATCAAACCAACTGATCTTGGAATCAGACACATGGTAATATCATGTACATGTTTCCCAAAAATATCCAATGATATTCTTCCTTATAGGTAACTATGAAAACAAAATACTAATTGTAAATGCATAATATCAAAATCGACTAAAGCAGAGAAATATGAGCCTATGTAACATAGTTATGCAAATTAGTCCAAGGTATTCTGAAACAAATTTGATTTTGACAAAGAATTACCAATTATCATTTGGCTAAACCCTTTTTCACATACAACAAATCTACAGCAGATGAGTTTGAGTCTGATTATAACTTTTGATAAACCTCTACAAATAAAAGTTTAATGATTGAATATAGTACACACGCTAGAGAAGCGTCAGAAAGGTTCTATATGTGGGAAAGGCTTAATGGAATTGTTGTTTGCCATTTTACTATATGAAAGCAAACGACAACCGTCCTAAAAACATGCAAAAAATACATAAACGGGTTTTTCTTTGGTTAAACTTTCAAAGAGTAGTTTTGTTGAATAGTTTGTTATGAAACAGTGGAAATGAATTTTCCAACCTTCTTTTTAAATCCAATTTAATCCAGAATTAAATTATCCAATGTCATAGAAAATGTGAGTCTAACTGAAAGTGTAATGGATGAATAGAGTTGAAAACATCATAGTAAAAGGATAAGTTAAGCGAATTTATACTTTTGTCACAATGCTGTCGAAAGCCGTTTGCTGCAAATACGTAACAATACTTTGTTTCGTGAAAATGTGTCTGCAAGCATGTAAGGTCACCTAATTATAAGTGAACTTTATTTCTGCACACGGCAAATCCTTGCAGCAAGTGTATTTCCCCCCAGAAATAAACCACGTTATACAATCAAAGCGCTGAAAGCGCTGATGGTATAGGGGCATATGTAAGTTGAAAATATATGGCATAGATAATATAGACACACATTGTTGAAACAATGACCTTTAAACAAACCAAACCAAAAATGTGCGAAGCACACATATTGCCTGCCTATACAATACAAAGACCTAATTTATCAAAGTTTGACCCTATTCTTGTATAAACAAAATAAAAAGATTGACAAAAAACTGAGCAGCGACCCTTAATTAAAATATTTCCAGTTCAGAAATCACTAAAGATTCACAATGTATATTGTAATCATGCTGATAAATGAAAGACAATCGAAAGCATGCTAGAGTTATGTTTCTTTTGCACTGCACATCTGTAGCTCTGAGTTTCCTATACAACAAGTCTTAAATTGATACATTGGACATCTATTGAGACAATAACCGAAGAAATGAAAAATGAGTTTTACACCTAAAAAACCCAGATCAGATTTGTGTTCAAAATATTGTATCGATCTCTTAATCCCAATGTATACGTGTGACGACTTTGAAATGGATCCGCGAAACAGAAACAAAGTTTTGACCCATTAATGCAAACCGTAACGGACAGACGGGCGGATATATGAACACAAAGACGGACAGACAGTCAGTCGCTCTGGACAAAGTGCAATGCTTGGGAAACACTCATTAACGAAACAAGGGCATTTCACGGAACGCATGTGTCGCATGCGAAAGTCATATAATAAGTGAGAACATGAAAAGACAAAAACATACACACTCCAAACGCAGCATGCTAAAGTTATGGTAATGGTGCACTGCAAATGTGTAGGTCATAAGTTACCTACAAACCAAGTTTGAAATGGATACAATGGAAATTAATTGAGACAATCGCTGAACTAAATAAGGAAAGATGAAGATAACTAAGATAAGCAGACCAGAGTTATGTACCTAGTATTTTGCCGTTCTCCTGATCACACGGTATAAGTGTGACCACTTTCAAATAAATCTGCCATACAGAAACAACGTTTTGACCAATACATGCAATCCATGACGGACGGACGAATGCACATTCAGGCAGACAGCCGGCCGGACACCGGATTATACCTCCAAGCTTTACAGACAGAGACAACTTATAAAGTATTGATTACAGAAGACTGGTTCCATGCGTCAAAACACGTCTGTGCTTAGGAAAGCTTAGATTATGGTATTTGTAAAGTATTTGCAAATTAATTGTATCTCCGAAATGGGACCGTACAAGGTTAATTTACAAAAACCTATTTAGACTATATTTCTAGTTTATTTGTCAACAGATACGTCTAGGACTAGATTACACGTTGACGAACGTTGAATCTTCAGTTAGCGCAAATGCATATACATTATAATTTTAGTCCCAAAATCGGTAGAAGCGCCTCAATTATAAAATAAATAATGACCTTGCGGTTATAACTCGTGTGTATGTTGACATTTTCGGCCAACTTTCTTTCCGACGTTTGACAAAAGTCAATGCGACATGCGTCATTCTTCTTTCACAAATGGGCTAAGTCTATGTGAAAAAGAACCCAGTTGGTTGGGAAGATTGTTGTGTGGAGTACTGGTGTGAGAAAACCAGGAAACACATTTGTAGATGAACTGGCCGCCGTGATATAACGTAGAAAATGTTAAAAACGGCGTTAAACCACAATCAATCAGTGTTGAAATCTTATCTCTAATTTGTATTCAATATGCAACACAACACGCGACCTGTTTTACCAACAATTCTCCAGTAGCGGTGAGACCGTTAGTACCATTCTTTCATGGCATGTATACACAGTAGGACCTCTCTCTTTGGACGGATTATGCAATAACAAGTCCTTACCCTTGACCACGTAGACTAAATATACAGCAAACAACATTTAACTAAGCCTGAAAGTATTATTTTGAATAGTAATTAAAACATTGTGGAAAAAGACAAACTTGCTGATTATCATTTATCTGTTAAGGTTAGTCAAATGTGTCTAAAAGGGGAAAAGGTTAAAATAATAACTGTAGACAAATATTTTCGTTATTTAGGTTATAGAAAAAAATTGATTCATGTTTCAAAGCATTGTTTGGAAAGGAGGAATTGCTCATTGTCAGCAGTTGCTCCGTAGGCAAATATACTTTCAACATTCGTATGTAACTAAGTAGCTATAACGGAAACGGTTCAATCCTTTCCCGTTTAAAGTCGCTTTTTGACGCATGTGCAGCAGACGGCTGCAGAATGGTTATTCGTGACCCATTTCCTCTTTTTCCACAAAGCTATGTATAAACTATATATTTTTCCTCTTGATGTAAGGCGAAATTGCTCGTTATCATTAATCTCTAGCATGTTATTCAAAATGTGTCCGGAAAGGAGATAGAGTAAAAGAATGTCCACAGTAAAACGTTTAAATATGAAAAGAATTAATTTGAAACGTGTTTGAAAGCATTGTGTGAAAAGGAGAAATTGTTCATTGTCAGCAATAGGTCCATTTCCAACAATATTTCAATATTCGAACTGTTATATTATCAGGGAAAGGGTTCCGCTTTCCATGGGGAGGATGTAACCATTTCCCGCTTACAGACGCATGTGCAGCAGACGACAATCGGAAACATTGTGACAAAAGGAGAAATTGCTTATCGTAGGCAATTTATACTTTTTCCACAATGGTTTCAACTCCTTTCAATAATTCTATTTACAGTGATTTGCACATTTCTCTATGTAAGTCGATTGTTGTAAACTAGTGGGGTCACAGCACGGTCGACGTTACCTTACACCACTGACATTAAGGTCAATCATAGTTCAGAGTGTGTTTCACTCGTTTGAACTATTTTGTATCATTAATTAATGCAAGCGGATGGTTTTTCGTGATTCGGTCGAACCAATGCAATCGTTGAAAAGGCAGATTATAACCAATCAAAACTCGATTTTGGTGTAGGTATACACATGTGGACTTTGGTTGCAGCTTTAATCCGACTTTTCGAAAGCAGCCTGAGTATGGGATAGGCGCGAAACGCCCCTATCCCAAAAACGACTTTCAAGTCCCTTCAACCAGCTAAGAGTTATGTAAGCCTGATCAGGTTCATTCTTGCTCACCACCTAGTCACAAAGCGTTTGTGACTCCACAGGAAAAAAACTAAGACTTCCTAAAAAAAGTTTTAAATTTGAATGTAACTGTCTATGATTTAAGGATGTTGGTTTTCATTTGACGTGGCAAATCTAGCCATGGAAATTTCAGCACAAAGGAATACGTCCGCTTTGAACTATATATTCCGCTTTGGAACTATTTGTTTTGGCGGAGCTTTATTTCGGCGGAGCTGCCTGTGTTATTAGGAACGTAGTAACTCCGAAAAACCGTCCCAAAAATGACGACAATGGTGTGCGGTTAAATTTACCATATTTCATCAGACTTATCTTTATGCTGCAAATATATATATATATTAGGGATGGCAACGAATATTCGAATACAATATAATGGTTCGAATATTCGATGAAATCAGGATTTTCAACACTAAAAAAAAAAAAAAAAAATCTTCATGTTTATTTTTTTCATAAGCTGTAAATAAAGGGTTATCGATGGTCTATTTTATACGGTGTCCTGTTGGGGCCAGCGTGTTTTTCTGTGGACAGCCTCTTATCGTGGGCAAAAAAAAGGTGCGCGGATTTAAGTTAAATCCGCGCGTTTTTTTTAAAGGCTGTTTATATAGGATTCTATAGAGAATCTAGCAGAATTTGTCGAAAAAAGATGCGAAATTTTACAAATAAATTTAACTTAAATCTTAAATTACAAATAAATTTAACTTAAATCCGCGTACTTTTTTTTCTCGGTCACAAACGGAGGAAACATACGGAGTGAAACTTCCCTCGACACCGTTTCCGCCCTACACCGGTCCCATGGGGAAACACTCTTTTCCATAGTCAATAATCGGCCATAGTCAAGGTCTAGTACCACTAAATTTTAAAAGAGTAACTTCCCTTGGAAGATGGCAAAAACCTCCGAATTGTGAAGGTGTCGAAAAGTCGATCATTATTTCTAAACCATCCAAACAAATGCGACTTAACATCTAACAGTGCCGTGGACTTAGTTTGCCACCAGTTTGGACTTAAATCCGCGTGCAAACCTGCACAGTTTAGTCATTTTCATATAGATTATTTCAAGACAATCCCGAGTATCAACAATATTTTTCGGGTTCTTGTTTATTTAAATTATAGTCTCAACTGGCATCTTTCTAACATCGATTATACGAAACAGTCGATCAGCATACATTTACCACGCTCAATCCCTGCCTTGTTGTCATCTTAAAATGGGCAATTCGGCAATATCTACTAGTGACTTATGGCCGCAGATAATCGTCCGGGCTATAGGCCTAAGAATAATGGTGATCGGTCCAGTATGTCTACCGCGTCTAGATCTTGTCATAAGCCAATTATCAATTGCCACGCAAGATCCCTGGCCTCAAGAGAGACGTATGGAAATGGGCTTTCCAGCGGTATCCGTTAGTGATTTATTGCCGCAGAGAACTGCCCGCCAAATATGCAATAGGTGACCTATGGCCGCAGGGAATTTGCGGGAAAATCAACATGTCAACAATGGCAATGTGTGAAGTATGGCCACGGGGTATAACGCTTACCAGTGGCCAACTATGAATTGCCACAAATGATCTGGGGTCACAGGAGAGTCGTCTTAAAATTGGCATTTCAGGAACATACACTTGTGGCTTATGGCCGCAGATAATCGTGTTAGATATAGGTCTAGTAACAATAGTGATAGGTCCAGTATGTCTACCGGGTCTAGATCTTGTCATTAGCCAATTAGCAATTGCTACGAAAGATCCCGGCCTTAAGGGAGGCGTATGAATATGGGCTTTCCAGCGGTATCATTGAGTGAGTTATTGACGCAGAGAACTGCCCGTCAAATTTGCAAAAGGTGACATATGGCCGCAGGGAATCGGTGGAGAAATGAACCTGTCAACAATGGCTATGTGTGAAGTCTGGACATGGGTTATAAAGCTTACCAGTGGTCAATTATTAATTGCAACGAATGCTCTAGGGTCACAGGAGCGTCGTCTTAAAATGGGCATTTCAGGAATATCCACTAGTGACTTATGACCGCAGATAGTCGTGCGAGATATAGGCCTAGGTACAATGGTGATCGGTCCAGTATGTCTACCAGGTCTAGATCTTGTCATGACCCAATTATCAATTGCCACGAAAGATCCCCTGCCTTAAAGGAGGCGTCTGAAAATGGGCTTTCCAGCGGTATCCGTGAGTGAGTTATGGCCGCAGAGGACTTCTCATCAGATATGCAATAGGTGACTTATGGCCGCAGGGAATTGGTGGAGAAATGAACCTGTCACCCATGGCTATGTGTGAAGTCTGGACACGGGGTATAAAGCTTACCAGTGTCAAACTATTAATTGCAACGAATGATCTAGGGTTACATGAGTGTATTCTGAAAATGGGCATTTCAGGAGTATCCACTAGTGACTTATGGCCGCAGATATAGGCCTAGGTACAATGGTGATCGGTCCAGTATGTCTATAGCCGCATAAGACTTCCCATCAAATATGCAATATGTGACTTATGGCCGCAGGGAATTGGTGGAAAAATTATCCTGTCACCCATGGCTATGTTTGAAGTCTAGACACGGGGTATAAAGCTTACCAGTGGCCACTTATTAAATGCAACAAATGATCTAGGGTCACAGGAGCGTCATCTGAAAATTGGCATTTCAGGAATATCCACTAGTGACTTATGGCCGCAGATAATCGTGCGAGATATAGGCCTAGGTACAATGGTGATATGTTCAGTATGTCTACCAGGTCTAGATCTTTCCATAAGCCAATTAGCAATCGCCACGAAAGATCCCTGGCTTTGAAGGAGGCGCCTGAAAATGGCTTTCCAGCGGTATCCGTGAGTGAGTTATGGCCGCAGAGGACTTCCCATCAATTATGCAATAGGTGACTTATGGCCGAAGGGAATAGGTGGAAAAATAAACCTGTCACCCATGACTATATGTGCAGTATGGACACGGGGTATAAATCTTACCAGTGGCCAATTATTAGGAGAGTCGTCTGAAAAAGGGCATTTCAGAAATATACAGACATACAGAGA